>JADMNL010000028.1:189505000-190027500 GCA_016271365.2 Neoceratodus forsteri | reverse complement strand
TTGGCTAGATTCGGGAACACCCAGGAGACACCAGATCGGAAACCATTACCCCAGAGAATGTCTGGGAGGAGGAACAGCTGAACTATGGTGGGCTCTGGAAGGGTGGGGAGTGGGTCAAGCACATTCCTCAACCAGTACCACCATGAAATTAATACATTGCTCCAGTGAGGCAGGAATGCCAGGAGGAGACACCAGTGGTAGTGGCTTGGGAGGGGGTTCTCTGGAATGGAGACCTCAAGGAGTGAGAAGAGAACCTCTGAGGAAGAAGCAGCTTCTGGTGGGAGATGGATTTCGGAAGAGGAAGGTTAGGTGCCTGTGCTATACCACGGCCTGGAGGGATGGGAAGCGGATCCAGAGGATTGTTAGGACAGCAAGATGGGAGGCAGAGCTGGATGTCATTTTCCTCCTGAGAACTAATCTAGCTAGGGACGGGGGCTGGGATAGTGCAGGGAGAATTTAAGGAGCAGGTGGGGGTGTCTTGGGTAGTGTGCTCAATGAGTTTTGCAGAAGTGTAATCTGTCTACGGTGGGGGAGGTGAGGATCTCTGCATCAGGACCTTCAACTTCTGGTTGAAGGAGTGGTACAGAGAGGAGGGGTTCGGCTACATTGGGGATCCACCTGGAGAAGTAAGGCCCTTTATAGGGGTGATGGCTGCATCCCTCCAGGAGTGGAACCACAGTCCCCTGTGGATGGATTAGATAATACTTGGACTATTTATAAACTAGCAGAGGGTGGTGGAAGAAACTGGGAGGGTATACGACGGGGGAGAAACTAAACAGGGATACATATATTTTTAATATTGCCCCTTCCTGAACCCCCCCCCAGGTTTTTTTTTTTGTTTATATTCTCGTCATAATGATTGTACTGTGCTATAAGCCCTCTGGAAAGAGCACTTTAAATATTATTGCCTTGCCCTTTGGAATGTAAACAGATGAACATTTCACCTGGTAAAGGTGGAGATGAGAATATTGGCTTCTCACCTGAGGTTGCAAATATGCCAGACAAAAGCATGCTCTAGGACTTAACGGCTAATTATTTTTACTTTAGGGTAACATGGACAAGAATGTAAAGGGCAGTCAAGAGGGTCAGCCCGGACTTTGCAAAAAGGTAATGTTGCTTTTTCTACTACTTGGTAAGATCAGCTCTAAAATACGATTGGGCTGTTGTACTGTTGTGTGTTTGTTTTTGTTTTTTTGAGCGTCCTTTTGATTATTTTGGGGTTTTCTGATTTTAGTACGTCATTTTGTAAACTCTCAAAACATTGTGGAAATGGCTTTCTGCTCCTGACAAGGGCAGACTGTCACAAGCCTTGTGTTTAGGACCACAACACTACTTTTGTTGCACATCTTGTCAATATTATGCCAATTTCAAAAAGCATGCCTTTTGTCTGCCACTGTTCCCAGTGCCTGCTCCAAGAATCTCCATTTTTGCCATCACTGGAATCGGTGTTCTCCTTTCAAATACCCTGATATTGGAACCACCTGTACCAGTCCTTTCTAAGGACTTTGCCACTTTTTCTGTGACGTTTACATTTTTTTTTTTGCTGCTGTACATGAGCTGGACCCCTCAGATGGGTTCCCCCGTAATTGAAACCGCCCTCAGCCTTTTTTATTTTTGGGGTGACAAGAGGCAGACTGGGAATGCATGTTTACATTTATTTATTTATTTATTTTACACCCTTTTAAGTTTTGGGGTAAAAAAACAAAAACTTGTAGAGTCATGCTGTGGACCTAGACACTTTGAAGGACACTACAGTAAGAAACCACAAACACCAAAATCTGGCTTCATAGCAAGTTAAAGAAAAGGCTGCTATTTGTGCTAAAACTGCATTTTGTATAAGTAACATAAATGCAGTTTCATAACATTTGAAAAATGTAAACAGCCTTTTAAACTTCCTGTCTGCTTATTAAGATTGGAATCAGGAGTGAGATGAGTCTCTTTGCTGATGATTCAAAACTGAAGCGGTGGTGGATGGGGAGGAGGGGGGTGGCCCTACAGGGGTCCTGGAGGCTCTGGAAGATGGTCTAGAAAGTGGAAGCTGAGGTTCAATGCAGGGAAATGCAAGGTACTCCACCTGGGGGCCAGAAACCCGGGCCAAGTGTACACCCTGGGGGAATGCTACAAGTCTCGATGGCTGAGATGGACCTGGGGGTGGTGGTGGATGTCAAGATGAACAACTCGGAGACTTGTAGGAGGGCAGCAGCCAAGGCCAACAGGATGCTGGGCTGCATCGCTAGGGGGATCACCTCCAGAAGGAGGGAAGTGATACTCCCTCTGTATAACTGCTTGGTGAGACCACACCTTGAGTACTGCGTGCAGTTTTGGAGGCCACACTTAGAGGGACATTAAACTCCTGAGAGGGTCCAGAGGAGGGCAACCAAATGATTTGGGGCTTGGGGACAGGACCATGAGGAGAGGCTCAAGAGCTAAATATGTACTCATTGGAAGAGAGAAGGACCGGGGGACATGATAGAGGTCTTCAAGTACATGAAGAGGGTAAATAGGGGAGGAACAGTCAGGGTGCTTCGAAGGAAGGAGGAGGGGGCCACTAGAGGGCATGGGTGGAAGCTGGAGGGGGGGAGATTCAGGGGAGAAAGGAAGAGGTACTACTTTGCTGAGAGGGTGGTGGAGCCATGGAATGCACTGCCTAGGTGGCTGGTGGAGGCAGAGATGGTGGAGGGGTTCAAGAGGGGCTGGGACAGGTACAGGGGAAGGGTTCTGGAAGCAAAATCCAATGCAACAAGAATATCTGGAACTGGGAAGGGAGAAGCCAGAGAAGGCGAGTGGGGCAGCAAGGTCAGCACCCAGGGTGGGGGCTGACCAATCAAGCAGACTCAAAAGACCGTTAGGCCTATTCTGCTGGCATGTTAGTAAAATGGCTGCTAAACATGTCACGTGATAAGCTAATATGAGCGAGGGCCTCTGTATATAGCTCTTTACAGTGCTAACACATTCATGTTTTCCCTGCCCTTTGCTATTTTAGCTGCACAAACATTATCAGAATCACGACTTAAAACTTGTGTTCTTATAACTGTACATGGTAGACTGATTTGTATTTACTTTGCCAAAATGCTGCAGAAAGTCTAGTCTAAAAATGGCTGTCCAACTAACATCAGGTTGGTATTTACATACCTGGTCTATTGACTGCCAATGGCGCTGATGCAGTCCAAATGAAATGCTTTAAATAAATTACTCGGTGGTCAAGAACAGTTCTGTTGTATTTAGTGTTTTTTATATAGCAACACCTCTCCCACAGAAGCCAGTCACCCTCTCACTGTCCCTCCTGTCCACCTGCCATTGCGGGTACAGTGCAGCCCTCTTGGGACCAGCAAAAAGTATGTTTGAGGGTTATGCTTTTATCAGATCTTGTATTCTTTTAATGGTGAGTGTAACTTGCAGAATGTTCCATGAGGCTGGATAAGGAAAAGAAATGCCAGTAGGACTAGAGTGCTTCTTTGGGATAGTGATTTGTGACATGGCAAGGTATTCTTTGGTCCGATTCTTTTGAGGGAGGGTGCTTCTGCAATTCATGTGCATCTCTGATGTTCTTTTGGGTTGTTTGATTTGATTTCGGAGTGAGGAAGGGCGCTTTTGTGATGTGGGTTTGGTTAAAAGGTTGAAGTAGGTGAATAATATGTGTGTGTGTGTGTGTGTGTGTGTCTGTATCTATGAAATACATATATAAATACGTATATATACACACACACAATATGTTTATTTATTTTAGTGCAATGAAAAATGTTGTTCCAAAAACCTAATTTTCTGTTATGGTTATGAAAAATATTGGCAGAACTGTTGACTTGGGTTTTCTGGGTGCTTCCTATGCTGTGTATGGTACATTTAAGCAATAAGCCTCAAGGGTGTGTGGGTTATCTGGGGATTTACCACGGCTGGAGTGGTTTACCCACGAGGCAAAGCAGAGTGGGTAAATCCTTGACAGCTGTGGTAAATCTCCCGATAACCCACATCCTCAGAGTGGCTTATTGCGATTTATACCAAGGTTCATTTTTTTAATATAATAAAATACAACTTTAAAGAGGTTGCTTTTTTTTTTTTTATTGTTTATTACTGTGCTGCAGATGACCTCCATTAGGACTTGCACATCAGCCAGTGATTATCAGGCTTTACACTGGTGGTAAACTGCTAGTCTGACCATTTCATTGGCTGTTCACTTATGTGCATGGTATAATTACATTTTTGTCTGGATTCCTACCTTCTTCGGGTCCTTGGTATTTCTATGCAAAACCGAGGCGGACATATTTTCTTGAGAAATTTTCATAATTCTTAAATAGCAAACTGAATTTCACTACCAAAATAAACTGGCATCTGGCATTGATTAGGAAGAACAAAGGTGGGGTCAAATTTTAGCCCATTTTTGTTGCACTACTGCTTTAAATAGAGCTGCCCATTAATAGACAATTAAATGCTAATTGGTAGGCAGCTACATGCAGTCAGTAAAATTGGGGCACTTGAACAAAACGGGGGGGGAAGATGCATTTAAAAGGGATCCTTGTATGCATTTAACAGATCTGTTTAACATAGGAAGTATAGGAAAAAAACAGGACTTGGAAATTCTATGTTTATGCGGGCTGTGTGTTTATCAGGTATGCGTTTAAGTGGGATGCAGTGCACCAGACAGTCCATTTTGTGCTGCCTTTTCCCTGTCTGATATCTGAAGACGAAAGTCCCACTGCTGGTCCAACTTTCAGTAAAGTGCAGTACCACAGCTTCCATGATCTGCTGCAGAACTTTATCTACCAATGCCCTCCCTTCCCAGTAGACACTGCTAAATGATGCAGTCTCTCGTCATCTGGTAGTACATGCCAAAAGGAAGTGGTATATAGGTCAAGAGCAACTCTCTTCTGGTGTATGGTCGAGTGCAGTTCTGTATGGAAAACCATACACTGTGAAAATTAGATCTGCATTAATAGTGATGTAGCTACTAATGCAGAACGACTTTTCGTTCTGCTTTGGTAGCTACGTCATAATGCAACCACCCCCATCACTGCTGATCATAGGACGGGGGCGTTTGGAGCATTGTGTGCACAAGCTTGATGACGATCGCAAGGTGGCGAAATGTGGATCGCCGACATCAAAGGCTGGCTCTTGGAAAAATAAAACAAGATGCTTAATGTGTTTGGACCATATACTACGTCCTGAACACAACTCTGCTACTCTTCCCACTCGTATTTCCCATGACAGCTAAGGGGCCCCTCTAGCTTCGCTGTCAGTCATCAGCCATCATATTCACTTGTGTGAATAATCTTGTGTATGGGATACCATAGACTAGCGTATATATTCACATCTATATGAGAGAGATAGCTTAAATGGACTTTACCCTGCTAACCACACAATTGCTGTTTATGCCATCGGTCTGCCATAAATAAGACTTCAAACAAAGGCATTGCGAGGTTAATACGGGAAAGGCAAATGTGTTCTTTACAGTCTTTTTAGATGGACTACCAAGATGTGTTGTAAATCCTGGAAAGGAACATTGAGAATGAGAATGTATTCTCAGCTGAAAGAAAAGCACATGCTGAAGTGCGGTTGTGCCCTAACCCTGGGCAGACTTGATGGATCATACAGTCCCATCTGCCGACAACGTGTTACTATGTGGTCATCAAAAGGTCACTGAGACACAGGAGAGCACTCTACAAAAGATCAGACCTTTTAAGCAGGTGTCTGAGGGAGACATCTGAGGAGACTTTTTTTCTCTTTTATTGATTTAAATCACAAAGTATAAGCATACATCTCTAGCTGTTCATAACATATATCACATTACAGTAAACATCTATTAAATAACACATTGGTTAAACACGTTTGTATGTTCAAAACTTATAATAAAATACTTTGAACAAAACCGAAGTAGAATTATTGCTAATAGTAATAGAAGTGGCGAAATGTTCAAATGGGAGAACTACAGTTGTCTTATGAGAGTTCAGATTACAGTCTACGGCAAAACTTTGCAGTGAATTAATAACTAAATATCTTGCCTTATTTGGGCATTCATTTAAAATGTGACTCACCTCATCCTAATTCTCCATTAAAGAAACTAAAGAGCTCAATCCCCTGCTAAATCAAAATTAGCAATAATATAGCACAAAAAGAGAGGCAGAAAAGTGTGAAAGAAAAAGGGAGAAGAGAAAAAAGAAAGTGGCAGTTAAGAACACAGTGTCAGTCCAAAAAGTATTAAAGTTGGGCCAGCAATCCAGAAAAGGAACCCCATTTGGAATTGAAGCTTTCAGCTTGATTAACCATTAGATGGGCACATTTTTCTAAATGGAGAATCTCTAAACCTTCATTTCTCCATTCTGACATGGATGGTACTTCCTCTCCTATCCAATGATGAATAGCATTTTTGGAAGTAGCAGACATAAGTTGAATAGTATATTTCTGTCCTTTGGTCTAGGATTATTGGGTGTCAAAGTGCCCAATAATACATGTTTCAACTGTGAATCTATCCTGCAACCATTCTACATCTCTGAACAGATGACTGATATTCTGCCGTGGTCTTTTTATTCTTCCTACACTCCCAGAACATGTGAAGGAGATTGGCATTTCCACTACCACATTTTTTTTACAAGCTGAGGAAGTGCATATGCCCATTTTACATAATGCAAGAGTATAATATACTGTAGATTATGAACAGATTTAAACTCTACTAACTTTACATTAACTGTTTTTTAAGTCTTCAAAGACATGGTCCAAATATTCTTCCAATTCTGTGCGTCTTTCCCTGTAACATGACCACCACCTAATATTTTCAACATCAGTTCCCTTGACCTGATCAACCAGTAAATTATATAGATTAGAAATAGAGGGTCGTATCTGTATAGATGCCAGAAATGTGCTAGTATTTTCATTCACATTTATTTTTCTCAAATCATTATAAAAAAAAAAATGAATAGAATTGAATAAGATCTTGTACTCCTTTAATGGCATGAGGGTCTAAATCAAAAGAATTACTAAATTTTTGAAAGGAAATAATCTGTGTCTGAGACCACATCTTTAATAGAGCAAATTCCTTTTTAAGAGACAGTCATTTAATAAAATGGTTTTGGAGTTAAGTATATTGGGGTTGCCCCATAAAGGTTGTAATCCAGAATATCTGTTTAAGAATCAAAGTTTTTGGAAAATTTAAAGTCTTATCTGAAATGATTCTGTGTAAAGTAATATTGGTTTAGCAAATAATGCGGCTATCCCAAGGCCCTTGGCTTCCAGAATGTCTTTCTCAATTGATAACCATTCAGGTATTTCCCCTCCATCATGAGACAGTGAACCATTTGAAATATTCTACAGGAGAGATAATACAGATAAAAATCTGGAAATTTAAGACCCCATTGTGTTTAAGTCTGGAAACTGTTATGAGCCATCCTGCTCCTTTTGTAATTCCACAAAAATCTGTTTGTTGCTCTGTAAGTTTGCAAACCACTTTTTAGGAATAAAATAAATGTGATCATTTGGAAAATAAAGCTTTTGGTAAGATGTTCATTTTAATAGCTTCCAGTCTTCCCCAAAAACCCAAAGCTAAACTATTCCATTTAGCTAAGGAAGCATCAGTATAGGCCTTAAGATTTTTCAGATTGCTATTAACTGTCTTATCAACTGATCTAAATATTTTCAATCACAAATGGTCTAGGCTATCTGTTTCCCATCTCATACCTATCTTAATAACTTTGTAACAGTAAATATTGAGGGGTTAAAAGCTAAATTAATCTTTAATTTATATCCAGAAATACTCCCAAAGTCCTATTATATTTTCTTTGGAATAGAGTTTTTGGATTGCATACTGACAAAAGGCTATCATCTGCATAAAGAGTAGCCAAATACTCCTTATTCAGTATGGGAATGCATTTAATGGACTTCTCCAGAGAGCCTTCTTGCATGGAGTCTAGTGAGGTCAAAAAGCAAAGGCGAGAGGACATCCTTGTCTAGTGCCTCTCATTAGCCTAAAACTAGGGGAGATTAAACCATTAGTTATAACTGAAGAGGACACACTTTTGTATAGTATCTTAACCCACTTAATGAGATGTTCTGGGAAACCATATAAAATTAAGGTGTTAAAAATGAGGCCATAAAACCCTATCAAAAGCTTTTTTCAGCATCTAAAGAAAGCAAACAGCAGGCTTAGATTTATTTGCAGTATACATTAAATGAAAAATATTTCTAGTATTATCAGCAGCAGTTATGCCTTTAATAAAACCTACCTGTCTGTTATCCACTAAGAAGGGCATCACTTGCTCTAACCAATCGGCTAGTATCTTTGCTGCTATTTTGATGTCTGTATTAAGAGATGGGTCTCTATAATTCTCGCACTCTTCAAGGTTTTTCCTAGGTTTTGGAATAAGGGTTATCAGGCTTCTCATCATATCGTTCGGGAAATCGCCTATTTCCCAAGCTTCATTAAACACTTCCAATAACATCGGAAATAACCATGCAATTTTTGGTAGAAATTTGAAGAGTATCTACCCTGACCTAGAGCCTTATTTATTTTTTAAACCGATTTAATTGCAGAGCAGATTTCTTCCTTAGTTATGGGAGCAGCCAATATCAACTTATGATGTTCTGAAACCTTGGGTATAGGGACCTCCAAACAAAATTTGGATAGGTCCTCTAGGGAAGGATTGCAATCAGTAAGATAAAGTTGATAGAATTTATAAAAATTCTTTGTTTTATATCTGTAGGATTTATCAAGGAACCATTTCTTAAATCTTTAATTTTATTAATCCTGGTGCTTCCGTTATTTTGCTTGTCTAATGGCCAGTATTTTAGTAGCTGTAGGGCCAGAGTCAGTGTAATAAGTTTTGCTCTTCTGATGGCAAACTCTACGCCTCCTCTTATTGGGTCGTAATAGCTAGATTTATAACTAGACTATATATTCCAATTGTCTCTCTAAGTTTAGTCTGTGTTTTTTTGTTTGTTTGTTTTTGTTTATCCCTTTTCAATGGCTGAAGAGCTGCTGATTAGGAATCCCCTCAGACAACATTTAAAGCATTCCCACATTGTATCTGTTGGATTATTCGCATTCCAAAAGTTTGTGACCTTTCTTTTAATTTTATCAATATAACTGGTATGAGGAGACCGTTTGCCTAGTGTTTTATTATATTTAATCATATAAAGTAATGGATTTTTTTTCTTTGATCTACTGCTGCATCCTTTCTTAAACCTGGGAACATTCCCAATGCAATGGACACTCAAAATGCAGTAAGAGGAAACTCTTATGTTATGAGTTGCTGGACTGGGGGCATTCCTAAAGATCAGAAAGGCCAGAAACATTTGGCAGACAAGGCCACTTGGCCTGCTCAGTCTGCCCATATTCATTTTTGCTGTAGACCCACTTGAACTACAATGTGTGCGCTCTCCCCCCCCACCCTACAATCCCCTGTCTATCCCACGTGTTTTTGAACCCCACAGCTTTTTTGCCCCATTACCCAGCTAGAAGGCTGTTCTATGAATCTACCACTTTTTCTGTGCAGTTATTTCCTCGCATCCTGTCCTGAACCCCCAAGCTTCAAAGCATGTCCCCTCATTCTAGAGTACCTTTTTCTGAAAATACACTCCTGTGCCCTATTAACCCCCATGAGGTATTTAAAGGTCCACATCATATCTCTTATCTCTCCCCCGCTTCCCATCTCCCTCCTTCTCCAGGGTGTACATATATTTAGCTCAGTCTCTGTTCTAGTTTAGGATGCAGACCATGCACCATTTTAGTGGCCCTCCTCTGGACCACCTTCACTTGGTGTATGTTCTGAGATTGTCTTCAGAACTGGACACAGTACTCGAGGTGCTGTCTTACTAGTGATCTACATAGGGGCAACATCACTTCCCTTTTTCTGGTGATAGCCTGGCATTCCACTAGCCCACCAGACTGCCTTGTCACATTGCCTGGCCACCTTTAGGCCATCTGATTATGATTATACCAGGTCTCTTACCTGCTTGGTTGTGAATGCCATGCCGCCCCTGGTTTTCTATGGCCTAAGTGCATTGCTGTGCACGTTTTTGCATTAAAACTCTGCTTCCATACCTTTGCCCACTCCTTCAGTTTTTTGATTCCTGCTCATCCTTTCTGCGCACGCGCCCCCCCCCCCGCCAAGTGTCCACCCTGTTACAGATCTTGGTGTCATCCGCAAAGAGGCAGACCTTCCTTTAGTCCCTCTGCCATGTCCCTAATAGAGATCAAAAAGGATCAGTCCCAGCACTGAACCCTGAGGTACCCCACTGGCCAACCTCCCTTCCTCAGAGTGTACTCCATTTACCACCACCCACTGTCTCGTATCCCCTGACAAGTTTCTTACCCAGGTTACTGCTTTGTTGCTCATCCCAAGCTACTCTGCTTGCTTACCAGTCTTCAATGTGAAACTGTGTTGAAAGTCTTGCTAAAATCTAGGTAGGCCACGTTTACTGCTCTGCCATGATCCCAACTCCTTGGTCACCCAGTCAAATCGATCATTTGTTTGGCTTGACATCTCCGCCTGTGAAACCATCCACCTACCACTTTGAAGTGCAACTACATTTGTCCCATCCAGTTCTCTGGGACCACTCTGCTCTCTAGAGATCTATTAAATGGAGCTCTCAAAAGTCCAGCCAGTACCTCCTAGAGTTCCCGCAGCACTCTTGGGTGCACCCCATCTGGTCCCATAACTTTTATCTACCTTCAGGTGTGAGTGCTTTCCGAACTCTCTCTCCTTGAAGACCAGTGCCAGGTTCCCTCCCATCAAAGCTTTTGATGCCTTTTTTGTTGTTCTCCCTCTTCCAATGTAAACAGAAGTATCTGTTCAAGATGTCCACCTTTTCTTGGTTATCCTCCATACATTTCCCCCTCCTAGCCTTACAGTCCCTTCCTTAGTTCTTTTTCGCTAATAAAATGTATTCAGTTTTGCACCTTAGCCCTCCTTATTGCTTTTCCCTGCCTCCCTCAGTTTTTTTTCCTGATGCACTTCCTTGACATCCTGTCTGGGTCTCCTTGTACCATCTGAATGCTACACTTTAGCTAAACTCTAGACACACCTGAGAACCATAATGGTCTCCTCTTGCATTTGCTTACTTAGACTTTTTTGCCTGTACTATGCCGCCTTTGTTTTGCCTACTGTTATTCCTTCCCCCTCAGGTCATCACCCCGCCATGTCATTCCTGAGGCACTCACCCATCTTTGTAAAATCGGCCCGGATTCTCAAGTGTGTTTGGATTCTGCAGCTGTTATGTTGAACCACATTGTACGATGATCACTGGTCCCCAAGTGGCATGACTTCTGCAACACTGTCCCTGTTAGTAAGCACCAGATCCAGTATTGCCCCATCTTGTATGGGTTCACTCACAGACTAGTTGCCTGAGGATTTCTCCCTGCAGAGTCTAGGATGTCCCTGCTTCTAGCTGAAGTGACAGCTGGGAGGCTGTATCTGGCATCAGTAACGCTTCCTCCTCTCTCCCCCAGCAATTTGTGTCTGCATAACATTTTTATGTGTAGTTATGTTGCTTGCACGCATCTGCAAGAAACATAGTGCCATCATCCGAGTTTTCTGAGGTGTGGTAGCCCTCTTCCAATTCAGTCTGTTTGCAGGCGCGGCCGCAGTTCTCCAATGCCTGCTCAAGCTGTCTGACAGCTCCAAAATGCAGTGGCGTACAGTTGAAAGGGGGCGCTATGCTTCAGTGAGCAGGGAGAAGATATCGCCTGCTCATGCGCGTCTCCCTCAACACGCACACATACTGCATGCTTGCGCCCCCCCATGCACGTAAATTGCTGTAGAGAATGAGATTATATCTTTTTCACTCCATCAGATATATAGTTCCTGATGCAGAATATCTAGACGAGTTACATGTGTTACCTTGTACTGTTTTCCTGAGCCAGCCTATATTCAGGAATTTTTTTGTAAGGCAGTGAGAGAAATATTAGCCATATTGCAACTCTTATGAGTTAATATAATGGTGGAAACTAATTATTTGACCATGAGCTAGTCAGTTGACCTCCCAGTGAACCACAAACACTGTCTGAAGCAATTAACTGCTTTTACTAATTACTACAAATATTAATAACTAGATTTATTTTAAAGTTGAGACTTTGCCATACTCTTTAAAAAAGCGCCTCTCGGCTAAGACTAAAACAATTCAGTCATGAAAAAATGCATGTTGTGCATACAATTAATCGTATTTATGTTCCCATTACCTATTATCAACACCTCGGGTATATTTTACTAATATCATTGATGATGATACAAATTGCAGCTATTTGTTTTCATTATTTTAAAACAATTATGCGCACACCATTGATCAACGGGTCTGCTACCGTTGGAGTGGACCATTATTTCAGGCTGGTCATCACTGAATTCCCTAGCATTCGTGACTGGGCTCAAAGGCATATGGCATTATTTCGAACAGAATACGACCGCACTGTCATACTTTTATCGACAGAGGACATTACTAAAGCAAATATAAACTGGAGTAATTAACAAATTAAGTCCCTGCAAAGGGTTGAGGGGTGAGAGACTATTTCTAATCATTGTAAATGTTTACTGCCCCGTTTGCCTGTCTGCGGTCTCTGAGAACTGTGGATCGCCGAGTAGGACCTTTTATATTCTGAAAATGTTAGCAGATGGTGTTTTAAAAAAAAAAACATAAATTAGCATAACTTTCTTGCACTAAATACATTGACAATGCAAAAAACGATAAGAGGGGCTCTGAATTTGAAACTGTGAATCGCACAGCAGGGAACTGTCTGAATCAGCGCTGATCAGTGTGGCTCTGAAGACAACAGAGCCGGTGCCGTGGTAACTGAATTTCAAATATTTATTTGCATCCGAATACAACCTAGAAGAATGGACAAAGTTAGGAGGCATAACAAGGCATTTGGCAATACTTTATTTTTTTTCCAGAAAAAAAATACATAAACTGAATGACAGTCTCGTGCCATCATCCTTGCATCACTAACGGTCTGTCACTCGCGCTGCAGCCATTAATGTCAGTCAGTGAGTGATGTCGATTGCTAACAGGGCTCACCAGGGATCGGGAGAGCGGGCATTTTTTTTAATGCATATATGTTGATGTCAATAAACTGAAATATATCTACTTTGGCAGTAAAATGCGACTCCCAGAGGTCTCAAACTCCATGTCCTCCCTTCTGTGATAGTGTTATTGCTGGGAGTATGCATTTCTGGTCGACAGTGAAATGCTGTAACTTCTGTTAAGATTACTGAGAGAGAGAGTGACAGCCACAGGTACCGGGTGGTACTAGTGCTTAGCATTCAGACCCAAACGTGCTGATCCCAGGGCTCGAACTCTGTGTATGGCATTTGGGCACTTAAAGAATGTTTTCCTCTCCCATGACACCCACAAGCCTTCGAATCCCATGCATACATACCTCTGTCCCCTCCTCCCGCTGGCACCCCTGGCTGGCCCTAAGCACTTGCATTACAATGTGTCATTTTCAAAGCAGCCTAGTAAGAAATGGTGAACTCTGTTTGCGTCCTTGAAAACAAGGGTCTGTTCACTCTAGATAAAGCCTCCTAAATAACTGACCCACTCTTCATTAATTTGGAGCCTGGAGGGAGGGAAGAAAACCTGGGATATCAGAGTCGGGAATTGAGTGGATGGGGACTAGGACCCTTGAGGAAGAATAGGGCACACGGCTAAACTCGACAGACTAGATGGAGCTTTGGTATTTTACTGCCGTTGGTGGTGTCTTTCTAAAACCCGTGGCAGGCCGAGAAAAGCTGCATTTAATTGCTTAGAAAGATTTAGGTAGGCAACTGTGTCAGCTGATCATGTAAGCTGTTGACACTGCACGCAGCACTGTCTTTCTTTTTTTTTTTGTCTTCCTAAAACTGCAAGATCTAGTGCCCCGAATTGATTTTCAGAACGTCAACAGCTAACCTTAGCTGCTGCTGCTGCCCCCCACCCCCACCCAAAAAGTCACTTCTAGTTTTTGGCCTGTGGTCACGAGATAACAGAGGGCAAGATGATCTGAGGCTGTAAGTGAAAACTATATTCTGAATAGTTGTGAATTGGCCTGCTGCCATGTTCCAGATTTTAAATCAAATTAGGTGGACACGTAACTGCACAGCTCGGATACCTGTATGTTCTTTCTACAATGCAGAATAGTTTAATATCCCTTCGCAAACTTGCCCCAGAGAAGCAAAACTACTTCACTTTGCTTGTCCTGCCCAGAGCTCGGTAGTTGCCCTTCCTCCTGCAGCTGTTTCTTTCCCTGACTTGCACAAGTCGTCCCTAGCCAATTTCTCCTAAATTCCATTCTGGTGATCTCAAACTAGCACCCTTCCCCATGCAACTTAAGAAACTGATATAAAAAATATTAACTTTGTTACATTCTGGGATCTGTTTTTTCTGTTGTCAGTAACACACTTACCACAGCAACTTTGATCTTTCTTCTTAACAGTGCCGCCCTCTCCTTTAATACCAGTGTTCTCACTTGGTACTGTATGCAATCCAAATAGACCCACCAACTCTGTTCTAAGCTTTCTAGCCTGCTTTATAATGGAGGTAAATCCAATAGGTGAAACTGTCATTCATCCTCCTTTTTCATTTGGGGGGGTAAGGGGAAACTGACATCCTTGGCTTTATTCAGCGATTCTGATGAAAATAATTAAATCCCCCTTATTATTCATTTGACATTTCCATCACACAGGACAGGATGGACAGATAAGATGCAATATCTAATTTTCATATGAGACTGGAGCTCTTGGTACAGCAAGGTGTGTATGAAAATGATTTGTTTAAAGTGCAATGCATATAGAATAATGCATGGGTAGCAGTGTGTTTTTTTTTTTTATAGACTGTGATACCACATTAGTTCTGAGAGAATGAAGCAAAAATGTTTTTTCAGGTATCAGAGGGCGTGTGGTGGGGGGGGAGGAAAAAATGCTGCTGTCCATATTTTTTGTTTTTAATAATTACTAGTTCCTCTTGTGAGGGACTGTCTCATAGTGAAGTTATGAGTGTGGGTGCCTGATCTGTTACATGTGTAAAATCTGATTGGCTGCTTGGACCATGATGACACTCTGATTCAGCCAATTGAAGTGGCCATACTATTTTTTTTTTTATTATTTTATTTTATTTAAACAGCAGTTTGGAAAACCTTTGAGCCATAGGCTCATTTACAAAGGTACCTTGTCACAGTAAGACAAACCAAAATACACAGTATAGCAGTACAACACATAGGTATAACAGTAAATTAAGACATAGATACAAACAAGCTGGTACAGGTAGGATGGATGCAAACAATACCAGAGTTATGTTGTCCTTAGCAGCTTGGTAATAAGCTTTGTCATAAGTATTGAGTACGGCTTTGACTAGCGGCAGTTACAGCATCGGGTGTTAATAAGGTGGTTACATAAGGAAGTTTTGAAGCACGATATAGTTGGAGCTTCGGAGATGGAGGGGGGCAGTGTGTTGAACCAGGAGGGGGCCCTAAAGCTGAAGGCTATTTGGCCGTGAGAGGTCCTAGCTCTAGGGATAACAAGAGAGGTTTTCCCAGAGGTCAGAGTATGAACTAGTGGGACAGAGCGGCGTATGGTGGTGGTCAATCCTGGTGGGGAAAGCCCAAGGAGGGTCTTTTTTGTAAGGGTACAGGTAAGATAGTTGAGGCGCTTGTCAGATCAAGGTACCAGCGCTAGCATACAGTAGACAGGTGTGTGTCATCCTAGGTGCTCCAGTAATTAACCTGCAGGCCTTATTCAGAGTAGTGCTAATTTTATGGAGTGCGGTCTGATCAGCAGCACCATATACCGGCAGTCCATAGTCCACTAGGGACAGGATAGAGGAGGTGACTGTGAACAAGAGCCTCCGGGAGGCGGTGTTTATACCGATGTAAGATGCCCAATCGGATATTAGTGGCAGTGGCTAGGGCAGTGATGTGTCCATGGAAGGAGGGAGGGGTCAAAATGGATCCCTAGGTATTTATAGGAGCAAACTTGTTTGAGTGGGAATGAGGACCCAGAGTGAATGAGGAGTTTGAAGTTGCAGGACTTGTTTTGGGGATGAGAGAAGAACATAGTTTTTTTGTTTGTTTTTTTAAGATTTATCACCAATCTATGTTCCTTGAACCAGCCCTCGGCTTCAGTGAAGGACTTCTGCAGCGAGTCCTGGAGGGCAATAGGGTTATGACTTGAGGCAAAGATGACTGCATCATCAGCGTACAATAGAATGTTCCCCGAGCAAGAGTGTGGAAGGGTGTTAAGGTAAAGGGAGAATAGTAAGGGGCCCAGAATGGAGCCCTGGGGAACCCCAGAAAAGATGGGACAGATGTCTGAGCAGGTCCCATTAATTTTACACGCTGTAGAGCGGTCAGACAGATAACTGGTGCACCAGGAGATAGGCCCAGCAGCAAAACCAGAGAGACTAAGGGCATCAAGAAGGAGGGGTGGAGACAGTGTCAAAGCTTTCGAGAGGTCAATGAAGACAGCACCAGCCAGAGAACCAGTGTCTAAGGAGGAGGGAGAAAGTTGGAGAACTCTAGGAGGGCTGTGTTGGTACTGTGGCCCGCTCGGAAGCCATGCTGCTCAGGACAAAGGACATTGTAGGTGGAGAGGTAGTCAGAGATTTGAGAGGCCACCACTTTTTCCAAGGCCTTGGAGAGGAGAGAGAATGGAGATCGGTCGATAGTTTCAGCCACAGTCCTATCACCACCTTTAAAGATAGGGTGAGTAGCGAATTTCCAGGCAGTTGGAACCTTCCCAGGCAAAAGAGTGTGGTTGAGGCATGTGATCGGGTAAGGACTGTGTCTAAGACCAGCCGTGGGATACACGGATCAGGTGTCACTGCCGTACTATTACTCTTGAGGGCAGTGACAGAGTGCGGCCTAAGTTCTTGGGCAGAAACACGGGAGGAAAATAAGGCGAGAAAGATTTACGGCAGGTGCTGGGGAGGAGGTCAAAAAATTTGTAGGAGGATAGGGCTAAGGTCAGTGAATGAGGTGTTGAGGTGGTTGGCTATGAGGGCTGGGTCTGAGGAGATCACACCATTAATGTTGATCTGGGTGGGGGGGGAGGTGCACCCATTTAACTGTTTAATGTTATCCCAGAAGGTTCTGGGATTCCCCATGAGGCAGTGAGTGAGGACCGATAGTGCTCAGACTTGCCTTTCTGATGGCCCGAGCAATTTGTTCTGGCGGCAGCATAACCGCCTGTCTTTGGGCCGGCCAGTCTCAATGGCACGGTGCCATAGGTTGTCCCTATGTTTGAGCTGGTGGATCAAAGCTGGAGTAACCCAGAGGGCATTCTTCCTTGTAGAACGGCAGGTTAACACTGGGGCAAAGATATCACAGGCATTATTAAAAGTTTGGGTAAAGAAGGAGAGAGCTGTGTCGATGTCAGGAGTTGCCAGTATAGGAGACCAGTCAATTTGGGACAGAAGTTCCTTAAGTTTTATCAGTCCACCACATATTAGATGCCGCCGGCATGTGGACTGTGCTATGGGTTTGGGGACTGAGGTTGACCAGTGGAATAGAATGGGGGAGTGATCGCTGAGAGAGTCTGGGAGGACTTGTACATTGGGGATCCGATTAGGGCGGTTGGTGAGTACCACATCAGCAGGGTACTGGGCCTCTCTTAGGTTAGTCCTGGTAGGGTGGGTAACTAGTTGCGTTAGGTCTATTGCAGAAAAGGAGTCTCGGGTAGAGGAGGAGGAAGGGCTGAGCCAGTTGACATTTAAGTCACCCACCAGAATTTGATCAGCGGTAGGAGGTAGAGAGGTAGGGTATTCTGTAAGAGAGGCAATGGCCTGCATTTGGTCCCTGGGGGGCACGTATGCAGTAGTCAGATAAAGGGGTCCCTTTAAAGGGTCAGGGGTTAGTTTCAGCGTAAGCGCCTGGGCCCTGGAGTCAAGGATGGGAGCGGGCAGGGCTAATACGGGAGAGATTCTTGACATAAATAGCGCAGGCCGCCACCGCTTCCCAACACGGGTCGGACCTGAAAAGGGTGAACCAGGAGGGAGACTAGGGAGTCAGGGAGGATTTCACAGCCAAGTCTCAACCAGGATGATAACATCAGGGTTAATTGATGTGACCAGGCATTGTAGTGAGTCAAACTTTTTAGGAGGCTACAGATATTCATGGAGACCATGCATAGGCCTGTGGTGCGAGTTGGGAGCTCCTGGGAACCGGCCAGGGTTTGATGAATGTTCCCTGACAGGAGTAGTAGCATGACTAACACCCCGGCTGGGAGATGGTGAGAGGTTTTCCTATGATTGACATGGGGGGAGGGAGGCTAAGGAGCAGGGGGTGGCAGGAGGTACAGGAGGGAAAGCAAGAATAAGAAGACACCCAGATGTGCCTGAGTTGAAGAGGAAATCTATGGGGAGGGCAGGGAGGACGGGACACACAGAGGTCCCAAGGGCAGGAGGAGGTTCAGGAGCAAGGGGAGGGAGGTGCCAGGGCACAGTGTGGACTAACAGGTGGGTAAGGGTAAGTGCACTGCTAGTGGGGATAGGCACAGGAAGAGCATGATGCAGGGCCCAGTACATTGTGGTGAGCAAGATCCCAGGAAGTAGTGGTACAGGTAGGAGTAGGAAGCAGTGAGGAGCATAGGTCCTCTAGTGGCCAGCAGGTATAACCTGCAAATGGGAAAGTGGGGAGGTAGGTTCTGGGCAACAGGACGTGATGACACCGGATGTGATGTCACGGGGTGGATCATTAAATTGACAGCCGCCCTGGGTGGGAGGGGTGGGCGGGCAGACGGCGCAAAGTGCCGTCCGGCTAGCACCCCTCTGCAGGCGTCCAGACGAAGAGAAGAGGCTCTCTTTACCTCGAAAGTTATCAGGCTGGAGATTTGGCTTCCTCAGCTACTCAGGTGAGCTGCTTGTCTTGCTTCAGTTGCTTGATTGTCCCGTACTAGAGTTATGCCTGTGCGCGGCACAAGGAGAGTTGCTTAAAACGTGCCATAAAAAAACTTGCCTACTTCATTTTCTTTTTTAAGCTCGAATATCTCAAGTCGCTCATTCCTAGTTAGTCTTGCAGCACTTGTGTCTGAGTTGGCCAGCGGTCTGGACAAAAGAGAGAGGACAGGAGTCTGACTAAAAAAAACTCAACTCAGTCATCTGGGACTGACTAGATGGGGGTAACTGTGGTGCCATTTGCCACTGGGCTTTTTTTTTTTTTTTTTTTTATGTCTGCTTCCAAAGTTCCAGTCCAGCCAGGGGACTGGGGCATTGCGTTCTGCCAGCCAGAAGAAAGGACAGTACTCTGACTGGAGTGGAAAGTGGACAGTAGTACAAACATGGACACTAGTCTGACTCGGAAAGGTATGTACATCCTGACCTGTAACTTCCGTCTCCAGACCTACGAATTCAAAAAAAGGCCATATTTTTAGTAGGTTGCTGCATTTTTTGTTCGTTTGCCAATGCCACCCAGTAAAATTTAGGTGGTAGTACTGGTAGTATATAGAGTATGTAATCTGGCTTGGCTCCAAAAAACTTAAAATGTTTGACCTGCTAAGCTTTCTTTCACATTTTTATAATACAGGGTCATTTGGCTGTTTGTTGGCACTGTGACTGGTTCAGGCCCTCACTGATTATTTTTGCAACCATCTCCTCTGATCAAGATGAGGCCTGCCTTGAGCTCAATAGTTCTTTTCCTGTTCAGTTTATTTTTAACTGCCGCAGGCAGGCTCCAGTCCTCCAGAGTCCGACTCTAGTACTAGATTAGTCCGTAAGGGCCTTCAGTTCACACATGGGCTGCTACTTATTTATTTTGACAGAGATATTGGTTGTTTGTAACAAGTCAAAGAAGGTGCTAAAAGCAGCCAAACCATGTCAACATGACCCTCAAAATGCACCAGAATGCATCAACCCCCATCCCCTCCATGCTACATCACAATTACCAACTTTGACAAACTGGACGTGGAAGCTTTCCTCTGATGTATCCTGTATCAACTGGTCTGATATCTATCACTCCCATGATGTTAAAATAGCCCTTGATATCTTCATTGATAATTTCACAGCACTTCAGGATAAACATACCCCGAAGGTCAGCAGAAGGGTCAGAGGTAAACAAACAAGATGGCTACACAAGGACCTGCTGGCTAGCCTGCGCACACGGGACAAACTCTGGAAGAAGTATAAAGTGTCCAGACTACCAGAGGATTACAGTACCTACAGGGCCTCTCGGACCGCCTGTAAAAAAGCAAATCAGAACAGCAAAGAGCATCTACTGCAAGGAACTGCTCACAAACTCTGGTGGTGACCATAGAAAATTCTGGACACACATCAAAACCTTTCTTTGGGCTACCCAGTCATCGACACCGGGGTATGATCCAAATGGTGTACATTGCAACGACTCGAACACTATAGCTAATGCCTTTAAGAGATTATTCACGGACCTGTCTCGGTACACCTTGTCCTTCGCTTCACCTCCCACAGCATCTCAGCCTTACTGCACTCCCCAGAGATCTGCATCTGGTGCTGACCACTGCCAACTAACTACTACCCCCCCCTTTCCACTTTAAAGCTATATCTAGATCTGAGGTCCAAAGGCTATTACAAAACATATCCGACACTAGCCCCGGCTCAGATTCACTTGAGCCATGACTCCTTAAGCTAGCGACACCATTGATTGCCTCGCCACTGGCCAAGATTTTCACTCTGTCTCTCTCTCTCTCTTGGCATTGTCCCAGATCTCTGGACGATTGGCCGAGTTACGCCTATCCTTAAAGGAGACCCGAAGGATATCAGCAACTACAGGCCCATAGCCGTCCTCTCTGTGCTAAGCAAGCTACTGGAAAAGCTTGTTGCAACCCAAACCATTGACTATCTCGCAAAGAACAACCTTCTCTCAGACACTCAGCATGGTTTCAGAAAAGGGCACAATACCTCAACCTCTCTTCTCAAATTCTCCACCGATGTACTCTACAACATGGACAAAGGCCTACTCGCTGGAGTATTTATCGATCTTACCAAAGCTTTCGATCTTGTTGATCATCCCCTGCTTCTCTCAACCCTGCATAGACTTAACTTCTCATCCTCGGTTGACTGGTTTAACTACCTATCAAACAGATTACAACTTGTTAAATTCAATTCCGAGCTCTTGGATGTGACCAGCACTGACCTCGGAGTACTCCAGGGCTCCATCCTGGGACCCCTTATTTTCTTGCTATACATCAACAACATAGATTATGCCATACTCTCCTGCTCAGCTATCTTATACGCCAATGATCTTGTCCTCTACTACAACGCTGACAAAGTTAACATTAACAAAAACCTCTCCTCGGATTTCTGGAGTGTGCAAACATGGTTAAATGTTAATAAGCTCATCCTCAACACAAAAAAGACTCAAGCCATGCTATTTGGCACTGCCCCCAAACTCAGGGCCTGTAAGGAACCCCTCCTAGTCCATGACTCTGGGGGTCTCATCGACTGTCACATCCTTCAAATACCTGGGGGGGAGTCCCTGATAAATCCCTTGATTTCAGTCTGCACATCCAGTCAACCTGTAAAGCAGCAAATGCCAAACTTGGAATCGCCTATAAGACTTTTGTCACCTGCTAACACCATCTGCCAAATTGGCAATTGCTAAGGGTATTTTGCTTCCAGCGCTGACGTATGGTGTCTCCACTTTTGCTAAAGCCCATAAGAGTGCTCTCCATAAATGGGATGTCGCGTATAACATATGTTGGTATGCTTCCTCTTCCCATCGCCTCAAACACCACTGCACACTGTATAGCGACCTAGGCTGGCTCTCCCCAACTGCCTACCGACTATATTCCCTAGGGATCCTCACAGACTCTGTAATCCGTAACCAAACCTCCACCTCCCTTGCAGCTCTACTTGTACCACAGACACCTGCCCACGGACTATGCTCGGCAAACAAATTTCTACTCATCATACCCAGATGTCTTACTTCAAAGGCTCTAGAGCATTTCACTGCACTACCCCAGCCACCTGGAACTCCCTCCCTCCTGCCCTGAGGCAGGCTAACTCCCACCCAATCTTCCAAAAAGAACTATATCACCACCTGTCCCGGGACCCCTGCACATGCTTTGATCCCACTTAGTGCCTCACAGCTAACCACCCTATTTCGCCCAAGACACTGCTGCACTTCTAAACAAGCTTTGCTATAAAATGTCTTTTTAGCTGCCACTTAGCCCACTTTCAGTTATTTGCATGTTCTAATGTCACTTTTGTAACCTCTGCATAGCTATATGTATTATCTCGAGCACTGTCTGACTTGATCTGTATTCTAACCTATCTGTACTATATACTATGTATTGTATGTCATCTCATGTTATGTATGTATTCTCCAGGGTCGTGCCTGAAAACAGTCAACTTTGGCTAGTGCACCTAACCCGATTAACAAAAACCTAAATAAATAAACAGCAGGACTTTTAGCACCATTTGCCCCCTCCGTTCAAAAAAAAAAAAAAGGCAAACTACTCCCCTGATCTTGAAGATCATATAATCACAAATATGGAGGACAATCAATAATTGGTGTATTGACAGCCTTATATCCTAAAACTCTTCTTAATTGTATGTAATAGAATTTGGTGAATAGGTAAAACAGAAAAAAAAATTGAAACTGTAACCAATAAAACATGGACATTTTTATTGAAAGATACCTAGTCAGTATCCATAGCAGTTCTTCATGGTAAGCTATGACAATACTCCTTTCCTTTTGTTAAAGGAGAGGATTTATTTCGAGGAGGAGATTTATTTATTTAGAGGATTCGTCTTTCGGATGAGACGTTAAACAGAGGTCCCATCTGCCTGGATTGGTGGTAGTTCAGGTGGATGTTAAAGATCCCATGACACTTCTCAAAGAGTAGGGGAATTTCCCGGGTGTCCTGGCCAAATTTCTCTCATTCACTAAAAATACCACAGACAGCTTAATCTGGTTCAGGGTCAGTTGGCATTCATCTGTATCCCCCTCCCGGTTGTGCCTGAAAATAGGCAGGATTTGTCTAGTGCACTTACCCGGTCAACAAAAACTAAATAAATAAAATAAATAAAAACCTATAAAAAAAAATTGTAACTTCTAAAATTGTTTGTTCTGCCTTTTGATTCCCAAGAACCAAATTAACCTTTCCCAGATTGGCTTCCACTCTCTTTATATTAGACTCATACAGAAATAAATTTTTCCTTGGCTTAGCCTTTTTTTTTTTTTTTTTTTTTTTTTTCCAATGACATTTTTGGTGACCTTGACAGGACATTGTTTTATTCAGAAAAAAAGAATTATGGACAAAATTATGTAGTAAAATATTGAATCATTCAGGCAATCTAGATAACAGTCATGGTTAGCTTCAGATAAAATATTGCATTGGAAAGGGACTTGTTTAGATTTTATAGATAATCCTGAAGACAGATGATTGGTTCCCAAGTTCAGGTTCGAGTTATGACAGGAATCAGTTGTCTTATAAACAAAAGAATGCTGGAACTTCATCACCTTGTCTTGTGGTTCACCACAAATCGATAATTTGAAACATGTTCTATTAGTTTGCCCCTTTTTATGGAGTAGAGAAGGCATTTTGGGTGCAGTTTTAGCCCACATTGAATGCTCTTCAAATGATATTGTCATATGGCTTTTTACTTCAAATTCTGTCTGGAAAGTCTTTCTTTTCTTAAGGCAGATAAGATATTTGCCCAGGAGCAACAGTAATTAATATAATCATGTATTCGCTGTACGCTTTCTCTCTGAGATATTAGAGGACCTTTATCACTCATTTTTATGTTGCTTGCAAGAAACCATAGTGCCATCATCTGTTTTCGGAGGTGTGGCAGCCCTCTTCCAATTCAGTGCGTTTGCAGGCACGGCCGTGGTTCTCCAATCAATGCTGCAGCTGTCTATGACAGCAGTTGAAAATGCAGTTTACCACCCTTTTCCCCCCCATGCCCAGCCTACCCAGCTAGTTTATCAGCCTCCTATGTGGAATGTAGTCAAAGGCTTTGCTGAAATCAAGGTAAGCATTGTCCACTGCCCCACCCTGATTCACTTCCTTTGTCACCCAGTCAAACAAATCAACCAGATTTGTCTTGCATGATGTCCCCACTGTGAATCCATGTTGTCCATGGTCCTGGGCTCCGATGGCTTCTAGATGCCCCACTATCCTTTCTTTAAGCAATGTCTCCATGATCTTCTCCACTACTTAAGTGAGGCTGAATGGCCTTTTGTTCCCCGCCTCCTCCCTGCTGCCGGACTTGTGTAGAGGGACCACATGTGACCTCCTCCAATTCACTCGTGTTGAATGACTCGGTGAACACGGCTGCCAGAAGTGCTATCTCCCTTCGCAGTTCTCTTAGTATCCTTGGGTGTATGCCATCTGGTTCCATCGCGTTGTCCACCTTCAATTTACTGAGCTACTGCAGGACTCTCTTGCCTTTGAATGGACTATTGTCCACCTCTTCACCCCCTTAGCAACTGCTGTACTGCTGTGGCCCTTGTCCCTCCTACTCTTCTGTGAATACTGAACGGAAAGACACAGTGCATGTCTTGGGAGGAAGGCATGGAACTATCACTTCCAAATACCTAAACAGCACATACAAGCAAGCAACATTCGACATTGACAAATGCTTGTTTTTATAAATGTGTATTCTCCGGTTCTTTGAGAACTGTGAAGCTGAGTAGTTCTGGCACACACAAGACTTGAAGAAATTCTCCTATCCAACAAATGGAACTTGACGTAAACATAGTATAAATCGTGTTATAAAGTGGAGTTATACGTAATATGTCAGAGACCGTCACCTAACCATTGATTGTGCTGGTACACAGTTGGTGAGAGTCTCCCTCAACAAATATCCGTGAGCAGAGCGACACTCGTTATGTACTGGAAAACCCAGAGTGAAAGGCAGCCATGTTAATCCCCGGGGAGCATGTAGTGACTGTCACAGATAAACATCAGACTGTTAAGGCCCACTGTCGGTGTGCTTTCCTATGTGGTTGTGGGTGAGCTGTAGCTTCAGTGAGTGGTGGTAAGCAAGGAAGGTGACCACCTCATGACAGTGGGTCCAAGAGATGTGGAGAACTGTGTAAAATCTGAGGGCTGTGAACGGCTGTTAATGTGTTCTGCAAGAGTATTAAATGTTCGGCGGGGGAGAGAGAGCCAGCACCAGAGAGGGGCAGACAACTGGGGCCTGGGCAAAGTGACTCATATTGGGGGGGAAGGTGTAATTTGTGTATGTATTTTTAATGAACATGTAAATGTAAAATCATTTCAACTCTATTTCTGGCACTTGTATGTTAATAAACTGAACATATGCATGAGTTCTGGGAACTACTTTTCAAGTAGGCAGGATACAGTTAACATTTTCCATATTCAAACTGTAAAAAAAAAAATTGCGCTTATAACATGGGTTATGTTCACGGTATGGAGTTACTGGGGATTAATTCACACCCTGAGTACTGTGAGGACACGCCTGCAGCCTTGTGCCTCTCAACACACCCGGGATGTGGATTAATTCCCATTAACCCCATGCCCTCTCATGAATTGTTTACTTAAATACTTTCATTTCAAAAAATAGGATTGCGGTAAAAACTTTGTACATTTGTGTAAGCTCTTTTGGGGAATATTCTATGCAGCAGAACTTGGAACTTCAGAATTTAGTGTGTTTGTGTGTTGTACCCTCTCTAGGTTCTAAGAGGACCTAGAATGTTTGGAAGGGAGAAGCCAGAGAGGGGGGCAGCAAGGTCAGCTCCCAGGGTGGGGGCTGACCAAACGAGCAGATGCGAAAGACCGTTGGGCCTATTCTGCTGGCATGTTAGTACGTTTAGAAATTAACAGTCCTGAATGGCTAAGAATAGCACTGTTTATTAAAGAAAATTGCTAATATAACACCTTAATTACCCTAATTTCTCATATCTGTTTATTTCTATGCACAGGTTTTAACTCCAGTGGGAGATGGGCCAAAACGCATTCCTGTATCTCAACAGCATAAAACTCAGAACCAGGCACCAGAAGCTGGGCCATTGATAAGTCGTACTCTGTGCCCTTCAAATGGGCCACAGCGAATTCCTCAAACACAGATACAGTCCTCTCAGAAACCTTTGCCCTTGCATCCGAAACAAGTGCACCCTGTACAGTTACAAGCCAAATCCCAACAGCCTCGACCAGTGACTCAAGTCCAGCCTGTTCACAGGCCTTCAGTAGCAAAGCATGTTACTGAGCAGCAGTCTCAGAATTCTGGTATGTAGCTTTCATGCTTAGGTTGAGAATTGGATTACTGCATCTTCCTTTCTATGATGCCCCTCTGGTAAATAATCCGGTGATAGGAATCGAACCACAGGCTCTTTGAGCAAGACCAATGAGAGTTTGCGTCCAAATCTGCAGGTCACTTTTTTCTGCTGCCTTGTGCCCAGGCTCTGAACGCTACAGGATTCCATGTGAAGCAGCATCATGTTGCTTAAAGCTCAGTCTTCTCCAGATAAGGTCACTACATTTCTATCACTTTGTTTAGCTACTTTTTGAAGGTTAGGGTTAGAAATGCATGTGACCACAGAGCAAAATGGTCCTGGCTAGAGGGAGCTTGTGGAAGTGCAGCAATGAAATGTTTGGCACAAAATTTTAAATTTCTGGTAATCTGTAAACTGGTTGCGTAGACTCTGGGCATCAGCTGGTTGTATAGTAGTCCCTCCACAGATGCAGTATGGGTAGCGGAATAACAATGCAACATTGTTCTGTGGAACTTGAAGAAGCCACTTGAAATGTGGAGCATTGAGTCAACACATAGGCATTACTGTTGTAATCCACCTGAAAATCGACTTGACAAAATGTGTTGGAATGATCCACCACTTTTTTGTTTGCCATTTTAAATCTTTCTTATCTAGGCCGGCCCGGTGGCGCTGAGGGTTGAGGCACTGGACGCCACGCCGGCGACCCGTGTTCGGGAACTGGCACGGGTTGCCGTGGGTCGGCAGGGAAGAGATGGATTGAGCGTCCAATGGACTGCTCTCCATCTCTGGGGAGGGATTGGGTGGCTGGTGCTTGCCTGACCCCTGGTGGAGGCGGGGGGGTGGCACGTAGCTGCAAGTTAGGGGTGAATGGGCAGGCGCTGACTGGGGCACGGAGCGCAAGGGTGCACCCAGTCGCTGACGTCATTGCACGCCATGTCCCGCAAGGGAGAAAAGAGAGTCCGGCAGAATTACGTTGTACCCTGCAGCACCGTCCCCGAGAAGGCACCTCCCTGGCATGGATCCGTTGGGGTGGGTTGAGTTGCTCCCCACCACCCTGCCGCGAAGGGTAAGTCGCGGGGTGCACATGGGAGGGGGTCTGACCTTCGGGGATGGCGCTGGGGGGGGCAACAGACAGCAGGCTTGCAGCCGGAGCTCTGGAGGGGAAAAAAAAAATCTCTTATCTTGAATTTAGAGATTTTGAATTGCATGAATTCTATTCTTGTATTGTCAAGTCTATCGTTTTGACCCATTACGATTTAGGAAACAGTTTAGTAACTGCAAGTGTTGTGCCACGTCACCGGAATAATGCTTATAATTGGTAATGAACCTGGGATAGTGGCATAAAGGTTTTACTCTACCTTCAGACTCTGGTTTTAGAGCATCTGGTGGCAGATATAATCCATCCTGTGCATTGTCTTGATGCAGATCTTGAGTTTAAATCCCAGTCTCTGGTACACTGATCAGTTTGGTATCTGTTAACTCATTTACACCATGAGAGCTCTTTGAGAATTCCACCTCTTGTGCCCTGTATACTCTTAGCACTGCATCCTGGGCCTTTATAAGCAAAAGCAAGCCATAATGAGCATGTCACAAACAAATGTGAATACCTCTTGAACAGTAAGTGCTACGCACAAAGTAAGAGGAGCAAAGTTGTTCAGCACAACATTACCTTTCCACTGGTGCTATGCAATCAATTGTAATCAATTTGGTTTTTAGTTTATACTAGCTGAAATACCAAACAGTGTTTGTGTTTTTTTTTTTTTTTTTGTGTGTGTGTTTCCAGATTTTTTTCAAGGTGCTTAGGTGAGGCTTGAGACGAATGTCAGCCATGCACACCATATCTTAAACAAATGCAAATAACTCTTAAAGTATACATGATAGGTAATTTTGCTGCTGATACTTTGTGTCTATCTAATGGTGCTATGCAATCAAGTCTAAGCAATTTGATTTTTTTATATTTAGGTAGAAACTGCTGACTTCCTCAGACATTTCCAGGCCTGAGTGAAAGTCGGCCGAGTACGTCTATAGGCGTTATTGGGCTGAGTGGCTATGCTTTTAGCCGCCACCTACAGGCGTATCTAGGCCTGAATGAGTTAACATGAAAAAATCAAGTATGAGATAGAAAATGAAATTTGCAACTTTCATATCTGAAATAATTTAAGGCTGCCTGATGCAGTCAGGACAGACCTCTAAGAATTGCTATACATGAGTCTTTGTAATCCAGAAGATATATTTTACCTATGCTACTACCAGTTACTGTGTGAGGACTACTTTCATGCCTCCCTTTGGCGTAAACCTGATAGTAACATGTACCCAGCATTCCAAGAACATGTACCTAGCATTCCAGTCTCATTGTATTCCAGACAGTCACCTCCGAGGTCTTCCTTGCCTTCCTCATGCTGTCAGCACATAGTCCCTGCCACTACCCGCTGGATGTCAAAAAGATGTCCTCCGTGGCTGTCAGCAGTTACTGCACTAGACAGTTGTGATTTGATGTCTGAGCACAGCCCGATCAGTGACCTTCGCCCCCATGGAGGGCCAGAAACAAAGGGCCCCCTTGTAGTGGGCCACAAATGCCAAATTTGAATTTTACCAGAGTTCAGCTATTACAGTTTCCAATAGTAGAAAGCAAACTTATTTTTTATTTGTATAGTTTGCAAGAAACCCATACAAGCATTCTCCACAGGAGGTTGGCACAATCGAGATTAACATTTAACCAAGAAAAGTTGAACATAGTATATGCAGCACCCCTTCCCTTGTGTTACCACACAGGGGGAATTACTTGTACAAAAAATAGCCTAAAGAGTATCTAAGGCGTACAACTCTGAGCTACAGCAGGTATGTGCAGTCAAAATGGTTCCCGTCTTCCATAAAAGGATTACAACCCCATTATTCAATAAATGCAATTAAATCTCACATGTAACTGCCCAGCTACTTGGGGGAAATCATTGGCACCATTGAAATGTATACATTAAGAGTTGCAGTAAGCTATTCACCCAAAGCATGGTAGCACAATTGTGGGCTTTAACCTGGGAGAATGTCCAGAATGGGGGGGGTGAAAACAAAATATAAATCACTCCCCTCATTGCCAGACCATGTAAAGAACCAGCTTTCCTCGGGCATATTTCGAGGACAAACTGTCAATCGAGTTGCAAAGGCAGCTGTTGGAGCAGACATCTGTTAATCAACAGACCCGCTGCACATAGAGGGCTACCATGTGAGAGACAAACTTCTTGAGACAACAGTGGTAGGAATTGTCATATAAGGAATACTCTGGACAGAGCAACCCAACATCTACTCCACAAATCTGTAACCCAGGTGTCCTCCCCCTGCCATAAAAACTTCAAAAATGTTGCAATTGTTACACCACCCATCAAGTTAGTACAGCGCGTTGTAGAGGAACTAGTAATGTGTCCAACATCAGATAATTGGCCATTACAGCATATGATATAAGTAAGCTAATAAGTGTGCAGTGTCTGTCATAACTCTGCTCGGGTCTTAAATATAGCCTAGAAGGTAGAGGAACCAGGTGTGAATGAGTTTGATAACATCCAGCAGGGTAGATCTCTGTTTGAATCTCTCAACCTCCACTTGCATACTGCGTGACTGAGCAAGTCACTTAACTGCCCAGTGCTCCCAGGTCGCCCCTGAAAACAGGCAGTTGTGCCTAGGCTAGATAACCAATCGGGGCCTGTACTCTCCGAACCTTCTTCACCCTCTGCCAGTCTGTGCTACTGTTCCAGCATCTACAGGATCATTAAAGATGTGCGACCATTCCGTGTAACCCGAAGCCTAGCCAGGATCAAGAGTGGATTCTGCACTTTAAGTTCTGAGCGAGCTCCGGATCCGATCAAAGGCCTTTCTTCTAAGTCTGGTACTATAAGACTAGTCCGGGAATAAAACAATATCTAAGTCCTCATATCTGAGAAGTCTGACCTGCCATGCCAGTCATAATACTTGGTCCTGGTCTCCCACCCCGGTGCAGACAAAGTTTGTGTCAGGGTAGAGGCACTATATGTTCATCAGGGGTGGGGGGGTGTAATCCTAAAGGCCTTTTCAGTTGAGATCCTGGGGTCCCCTTCAGACAAACCCAAAAGCTGCGGCAAGAAAGTGATGGCAAATTCCAAGGGGTCCTCATCCTCTGGGAGACTGATCACCCGAAATATTTTTCTCCATTGCCTGACTCTTGAGGTGCTCCAAACTCTGTCAGATCAGTTTAGCTGCGGGCTTTGTGACTTTACGAGCTGAACCTTCGGCTTGCTGGATCATTTGTTTGGCATCATCCACCCTGGTTTCTAAGGTGGAGACTTGGGTAAGTCCGTCCAACTTTCTATCTATCTTGGACAGTGCGTGATGAGGTGCACAGTGTTGGTATTCAAAGTCTGCAGTGTCACTTCTCCGGAGCCAGAATTGCCATTCTTCAAGGCTAGCTCATGCTGCGGGGTCTGCTGGTCTCTGCAAGCCTGCAGATGTAGCTACATAGATACATAGACAGTGTCTGCAGATAAGGGCCTATGGCCCACCCAGTCTGCCCATTTGAGCTTGTAAGTTCAGTTTATGTTTTCCTAGAAGTTTGTTGCCCCTTACCCCGACCTCCAGAATTCCTTTGTCTATCCCATGCATTCTTAAATCCCGTGATTGTTTCAGCCTCCACCATTTCCTCTGGCAGGGTGTTCCACTTGTCCACCACCCGTTCTGTGAAGAAATTCTTCCTCACGTTTCCTCTGAATCATCCTCCTTCCAACTTCATCCCATGCCCTCTAGTCCTGGAACATCTTTTTCGCTTAAAAATAGTGTATTCCTGCACCCTGTTCCTCCCTGTGAGATACTTGTATATGTCTATCATATCCCCTCTCTCCCTCCTCTCTTCCAGGGAGTACATGTTCAGTTCCTTCAACCTGCCTTCATAGGACTTGTGATGCAATCCATGCACCATCTTTGTTGCCCTCCTCTGAACCTTCTCTACCCTGTCATGTTCCTTACGTGGGTATGGTCTCCAGAACTGTACACTGTACTCCAGGTGGGGGCCTCACTAGTGTCTTGTATAGTGGAATTACTGGCCTCCCTTTTCCTGCTGGTGATGCCCCTGCCTATACATCCCAGCATCCTATTTGCTTTACCTGCTGCCTTGTCGCACTGTTTCCCTACCTTGAGGTCATCAGAGATGATAACCCCAAGATCCCTTTCCTGCTTGGTGCATGCTATATCCTCAGTGCCCCCCCCCAAATTGATGTATTGTGCCAGGGTTTTTGTGCCCCATATGCATTGTCTTGCACTTCTTTGCATTGAATTTCAACTTCCAAACCCCTGACCATTCAAGTTTCTGCAGGTCTCTTCTCATTCTGTCTACACTCTCTGGTGTGTCTACTCTGTTACAGAGCTTTGTGTCATCAGTGAACAGTGAAATTCTGCCTTCTAGGTCCTGTGCAATGTCACTGATGAAGATGTTGAATAGTACCGGTCCCAGCACTGATCCCTGTGGTACCCCACTGGTCACTGTTCCCTCTGTGGAGTGACAGCCATTTACCACCACTCTCTGTGTCCTGCCACCCAGCCAGTTACCTACCCACCACACTACTGTCCTGCCCACACCCATATTCCCCAGTTTGTGTAATAGTCTTCTATGTGGCACAGTGTCAAAGGCCTTGCTGAAGTCCAGATAGGCCATGTCCACTGCCCTCCCCTGATTCACCTCCCTAGTCACCCAGTCAAAAAATTCAACGAGGTTGGTCTGACATGACCTCCCCCTGGTGAAACCATGCTGCCTTGGGTCCTGTAGTCCTTTGACAACCAGATGTTCCACCAATCTCTCCTTCAATAGTGCTTCCATGATCTTCCCTACTACAGAGGTGAGGCTGACTGGTCTGTAGTTCCCTGCTTCCTCTTTGTTCCCGCTTTTGTATAAGGGGACTACATCTGCTGTCCTCCAGTCTTTGGGTACCTCCTCTGTTTCCAGTGATTGGCTAAACAGGATATCCAGAGGTTCAGCCACCACCTCTTAGTTCTTTAAGGACCCTGGGGTGCACCCCATCTGGCCCGTTGCTTTATCAACTCTTATTACTTCCAGTTCCTTCAGGACCCTTCTGGTAAAGGGACTTGTGTCCATTTCTGCACCATTCTCACCCCTTGTACTCCTTCAGACCCATTACCCTACTCTTCCTCAGTAAAGACTGAGCAGAAATACCTGTTCAATATGTCAGCTTTACTGTTGTCATCCTCCACGCAGCCCCCATCCTCCCCCTTCAGTCTCACTATCCCTCCGTCTTTCTTTTTTCACTTATGTACATGTAAAAGGTTTTGTCCCCTCTGCCCACTGATTTTGCAATGTTCTTCTGTCTGAGCTTTGGCTTCCCTTACTGACCTCCCTGTCTCCCTTTGCTTCTCCTGGTACTCTCTCTATCCCTTTCTGCTGTGTCTTTTGTATTGCCTGAATGCAATCTTTTGGCTTTCACTTTCTTTGCTACCTCTTTGGAAAACCATAATGGTCTCCTCTTCCTTTTCCTTTGCTAACCTGCTTAATGCATAATTCTGTTGTTCTTGTAATCCCCATTTTAAATACTGCCCACTGTTCCTCAACCCTGATTCCTGTCCCATTCCCTTAATGCCTCTTTCAAGTATCTCTCCATTTTCCCAAAGTCTTCCCCTAAAATCCAGGATACGTGTTTTTGTGTGGTTTGGTTCTGCTCTTTCTGTGATTTCAAACCACAATGACTGGTGGTCACTGTTCCCCAGGTGCTCCCCACTGTTACCCCCATCACACTGTCCCTGTTTGTGAGCACAAGGTCCAGTATTGCCTTCTGCCGAGTTGGTTCCATGACCAGTTACTTGAGGAAGGCACCCTGAAGGGAGTCCAGGATAAATCTGCTCCTAGTTGATGCTGCTGCTGGGATGCTCCAGTTCACGTCTGGAATATTGAAGTCTCCAACCAGTACTACCTCACTCTTGTCTGCCATCCTTTGGATGGCTAGCATCAACTCCCATCTGTTTCTTCCTCCTGGGCTGGTGGTCTATAGACCACACCTCTTGTGATGGCTGTCCCATTTTCCTTTCCAGCTTAACCCACAGTATCTCTCCCCATTTGTTCCTCCTGGATCTCTGTGGCCCTTATGTCCTTTTTCACATACAGTGCCTCCTCCTCCCTTCCTGCCTGCTCTCTCTTCTGAATATGTTGTAGCCAGGTATGGCCATCTCCCAGTCGTGGTTATCATTACAGGGTTTCAGTGATGGCCACAATGTCCAGGTCTGTGCTCCATGACAGCTCAGATCTTCCATCTTGTTGCTAAGGCTCCTGGCATTTGCACACATGGCTTCCATGATTTGACCTCCTAGACTGTTTGGCTGTTCTACTCAGCCCTTCCTTGGTTGTCCTTTATCCCTGGTTCTCCTTGCTGTCTGCCCTTCTGCTGAATTTTGCCCCTTTTCTGCTGTATCCACCTCTTGGGCACTAATCTCTATCTTTTGCACACTGCTTTGCAGAGATGGCCACTCCTCTGGTTCCACTGCTGGCTGTGGGGTGGGCAAGTGGAGTGCCCTCCTTGCTGGCCTCCACCCGCTTTGTTAGTTTAAATGCTTGTCAATGTAGCATTTAAACTTATCATTGAGTCTTGGATTCCCTCAGGATGGATGCAGGCTGTCGGGCTTGAACAAATCTCCATCCTCAGGTGGGTCCCCAGTCACCAGTGAATCAAACCCTTCCTCACAGCACCAGTTCTTCAACCATGAGTTAAGTTCCTGGTGCATCCGCTCTCTCCCTTGCCTCTCTTGCAGGTAGTACTTCTGAGAAAGTGACAGAAGTAGCTACTTGCTTGAGACCCCTTCCCAATTTCCTAAACTATTCCTGAACTTCCTTTGGCTCCCCATTTGCCAGGTCATTAGTACCTAGGTGGATAATGACATCCAGCTCACCCTCCCGTCTTGCCTTCCCAGTGGTCCCCAGGATCTTCCTTCCATCCCTCCATGCCGTGGCACCTGGCTGAATTCTTCTGCTTGCCCATTTCCACAGGAATTGGGTATTTGTTGCTACGCCACTCTTCTTCCCCAACCCACCAAAGTTTCTAACTTAAGTGCTCCGCTTGGGTAACTGTCTTAAAGTTGAGCCATAATACTGGGCATGTGCATCAGCATAGAGCACTGATGCCCATGCCCAGTACTACAGCTCAACTTTAAGAGTGAGTTACAAACTGCTTTCTGTTAAAATGTTCTGCTGAACTCTGGTAAAACTCTGTGCATGAGCAGTCTGGTGATATGAGCATGCTTTGGCACTGGGTGTGGAGAACTACAGCAAAGTGAAGGTACTGGCCAGTAGGTCAGGGTTGGGGAGGAATCTGAAGCTGCCAGACTTCATCTGCTTCTGCATTAACTTTTTTTATTTTATTTATAGCCCCTCAGCCTGGAACTCCGTCAGGCCATTGCACTCACAGACTGGCTCTACCACCCGCTGTGTTTTCCCCCTGTTATCTTCAAGTACATTACGGTTCCCCGGTCCGGGGACAACGCTGGGGAGGCATTATGGGACACTGGCCGGAGGTCCAGGCGTGTGGCAGTGGCTGGCAGGGCCGTCGCTTATCCAGGCTGGAGGGATGACTGCTGGTAATGAGCCTAGTGATCCCTCTCCTGCGGTGGGCACGTCTGGCGTGAGGGAGGGTCACAAGCCTCAGCGCTATGTTTCGTTACATGCAGCTCTGCCTAGGATGGTGCCTGTAGTCTCCACTGGGGGTTGCCAGAGCGGCGGGTGTCCCAAACCCCTCCCACCGAGAGGAGAGCTGCCCAGAGGCACTCAATCAGTCTCCCTGCCGACTCTCGTGCTCGCTCCCGAACTCTAGTCATCAGTGCGGCGCAAGGTGTGGCGTCTGGCGCCTCAACCCTCGGTGCCACCGGGCTGGTCTTCTGCATTAACTTAATGTGTGTTTTGTATTTGCATTACTTTGATGTAAATGTTGTGTAACATGCTTAATAGTGGGTTATAGAACTTGTAATACCTCTCCATGCCCTACACACTTAAATTGAAATACAACAAATGGACAAATACATGTCAAGCTATTGCCTAGGCAGCATTTTTTTTATACTCTAGTAAACTCTTTCCTCTCACCCTGTTACTTTCCATGGACCTCTTCTCTTCCTGTATTGTATGTGGAAGTTAGCTTCAGTACATTCAAACCGTGGAACTGGATGTCGCACCTTCGTGGTTATTCATCCATAGTTACAGCAGCAGGGTTATTCGTCCAGTCACACTAGCAAGTTCCCAGCTCGAAGTATCTTTGTCTGAATTGTTCAGGAGATGCAAACTGCACTGTGTGCACTACCCCCAATCTAGCCTAAAATTGCCAACCATCAGATCTGTTTAGTGAGAACTACGAACCTGTGAGTCATTCTTCCCACATGCTTTTTATATTTGATTCCTTCACGTTGTATCTTTACTGGCCTTTTAGTAAACACTATTTGGTTCTGATTAACACACTGCTAGTAAGTGCCATTTTAGAACTGTGGGATGTAACTTGTCCCCCGGGCCAGAGTTCCAGAGTAGAGCATGAATACTTGAAGGTTCTTTAACAAGGGCATAAGTGGTGCTGCCCACCACGGTGAAGTCCGTTAGAGTGGAGGGAAGAAAGCAACCTCTGAGCATTCCTTTTCTTCAGCAATTACCAACAAGTACTTTTACTACAGATGCCTTACTCCAGGGGTGGGGTGACCACCTGCAGGACCTCGAGATGAGTGGCACATGGAGCCCACTGGAGTCACTAGAACATGTCAACCTCCTGGAGCTCAGCAGTACTGCTAGCAATGCAGTCTTTCTCTTCTCTCTCCTCTCTCCCCCCCCCCCCCAAAGCTTGGGGGGTGGGTGTCAGTCTGTTCTAATCAGAACAGACACCACCACAATGGACAACCAGGGAGGAACACGATCCTCAAAACTAAATGGAGGCAATGAGAATCTGGGACCTGGAATATTGGTTAAAGGCGAACATATTTGCAGTGCATCTGCAAAGCGCAAACAAAGTCCTAGCAGAATTAGCCAAGGAAATCATGAATGGGACTTAAACAGGTTCTGGCCAGTTTTTAGGAGGTTAGGTACACCAGTTCAGATATGTTCACCTCTTGATCTGCTCCCATAGTTTTGTTGAATACCAGCAAATGGGACAGTCCCAGAGGATGCTTTCATATTGGACTGGAGGGAGGTTTCTAGGGACATGGATATGTTGTTCAATCCACACTTACTGGCAGGTTCTTTGCCACTTTAAATCTTGCCGGAATGTCTTCAAGCTGGCTCCTCCCACCCACCCGGGTGGGAAAAACTCTCTGCTCCGCCCCATGACTCCAGATCTTCCTTACCACTTTGAAGCTCAGGTTCCCTCCTTAGCGCCTGCTTTTGGCTTGGATCCACACCTTCGTCAAACCAAAACTCATTCTAAAGTTTAAACTACTTGGTCTCTCTTCTCTCAGGCTGCATTGGACAAATTGACTCAGGTTTTGTCTGTGCCTCTGTGAGCAGAAGATGTCCTGACTGATCCAAGACCATCGCATGCTATTGCCTTGACTCTGGCCATGACTCACAGGCTTGCGGATTATGCAAATCCTTTTCGGCTTCGGTCTTGGAGGACTGCACTGCCCGACTGCTGTTGGGGCGACCTGAGAAACGTCTCCCTCTGGTCAAGTCGAAGGAGCCCTGTTGGGCGGTGTCCGGCTGTGGGCTCGGCAGAAAAGCTGGAGCAGATGATCGCCCTGGAAGAGGAGGCAGCCCGGGCCGCATCATTGTCCTTGGTTGCGGCATTTACCCTGCTGTCCTTGGGCTCTTCCTATATAGCTTCTTTTAAGGAGTTTTGCCAATCCAGCTCCACCAAGGGAGAAGGGCCATCGGGACAATCCTCTCAGTCCAAAAAGGACTCCAAAGGTAAGTCCCACCGTCAACGTTCATGGGAGCGGGAGAGGTTCCTTTCCCGGATAGTCAACACTCTACTTCGGTTGAGGTTGCGGCTAAGGCCGCTGGCTTCACTGTGTCCCCGTCAGGTCAGCAGACAAACTGTCGATGTGGTCGAGATTTTTATCGACCCTGTTGGTTCTTCGACTGGAGAAGCAGACAACCCTTCTTCACTGGTTCCCTCGGTGGAAACCGAGGACTTGCCTGTGCCGGAGTGCCCTATTAAGGTCCCTGAACCGAGGGAGGAGCGGGTTTCCACCGCCCCTTCTCTGACCCACCCTCGAAATCCCCGAGGTCTCTGTCTCTGACCTCCTTCCAGGTCCAGCCGGTCCCACCGATGTTGGCTGTCTCAGTCTCGGCACCATGGAAAGCGGCGGCGCTCATCCTCGTTGTCCTCTACGGAGGATAGGCTCCGGCGCAAGTTGTTGGCGCTACGAGGATTTAATGTGGCAGCAGCTCTTATTCTCCGGAATAAGCAGACTCGCCTTTCTCCGCCATTAAGGGTTGTCATCGAGCGGCTGAAACAACTCCTCATAGTAGTAGAGGAGTCAAGCCGCACCGGTTGTTCAGCTGAAACTGGCTGCGCCACCCATTGTGGTGGAAGCTCCGCCTCCACAACTGAAGACTGGGACCCCGACCAAGGATTCTCATTTGGGTCGGGGTTTGCCCCATAGGTTGTTGGTCACCTTCACTCCTGATCGACCTCTGCAGCAGTTCCCAGACTCCTGAGTCTGACGACGACTCCTCCCTGTTCTTCAGGCTGCTTGACCTGGAGTCTGCAGGGGGCCTGTCGGTGGATGAGCGCCCATCCTCGTTTTTGAGTATGCTTTGACTCATCTCTGAGTTCACTGGGATGAAGCTTGAACCAGTTCAAAAACTGGCCAAGGGGATTCCCCTACAGAGGCCTTCCCGGTGGCCGAAGCCATTGTTGGCCTGGCTCTGGAGCTGTGGCAGTGGCCAGCTTCTTGTCCAGCACCTTCAGCCAGGATGGCTCGGAAATATGCTGCCCTACCGGTTCACTCTCCGGTTTCTTGGAGCACCGCTTTGCGGAGGGGTTGGTGACCAACAGCGTTTTACAGCGTTCCAGGAATGCTCAGGATGTGGACAGGCCACCCGATAAGGAGTCCAAGAAATTGGACTACTCCATGCGGAAAGTCTATGCTGCTCCCTTGGCCTTTGTTGGGCTAGCTCGGCCCTCCTGATGGCACACTTTTCACACACCCTTTTGGGCTTCCTGGATGAGGCGATTCCTCATCTCCTTGATGACCTTCAAACGACGGTCAAGCAGGTGCGGGATCAGGGAGGGGCTCTGGCCAAACAGCAGCTCCAGACTTCCTTGGACTTCGCTGACTTGTGTGCCTGGTCAGTAGTGGCCGCAGTGGCCATGCACCGCAGAGCTTTGCTGAAGATCTCCACCTTTATGGCGGATACCCAGCACAAGCTGGCAGACGTTCCCTTCTTGGGTACCAACTTGTTCAGTCCCGGGGTGGAGGATCATCTTCAATGGATCGAAGTCCAGTGCCACCTTGGACTCTGTCATGTTTGCCCAGAAGGACAAAGGCAGCCAGCAGCAGCGTAAGCCCTTTCATCCTTCAGCCCTTGCGGCACGTCTGGCCCAGCAACACCAGCATCGGGGCCAGCAGGCTCGCACTTGGCACCCTAAAGCCAAGCTTGCTGCTTCCTCCAGCGAGAGGGAAAGGTCCAGGCGGCCCTCGGCTGGCCTTCCTCACGTGCCCTAGTGACGGGTTGAGGGGTGTTGCCCCAACCCAGTCATCCTCCCCGGTCTCTTTCTTCTGTTCTCCTCTTTCTTCTCCCAATGGGGACCTGCCCTACCACTTCCTTTCTGCCTGGTCCGTTGTCACCATGGACCGCTGGAGTTGAAGTGGTCGGCAGGGGTCCATCTGGGATCCGAGCAGTCCCCTCCCTATCATGTCCGCCCACGGGGGCTACGGGTTCTGCAGCCTCTATCGGCTCGTCGAGCAGACATTGCCCTGCTCCTCCAAAAGGAGGTGATCAGGGAGGTGGCAGACCCTCCTCCAGACCCAGGGTTTGTGTCCAGGTACTTCCTGGTCCCAAAACGGAAGGGGGGCTGGCGCCCCATTCTCTACCTACACGACCTGAACAAGTTCCTAAGGTCTCACACCTTCAGGATGGTCACTCTGGCTCGGATCATTCTATCCTTGGAACTAGGCATGTGGTTCTGTTCTCTGGCTCTTCAGTACGCGTTCTGTCACATCCCAATCTGTCAGTCTCATCAGCGATTCCTCCACTTCAGGGCAGAGGGATCCCTTTACAAGTTCCTGGCCATGCCCTTCGGCCTCTCTCCAGCTCCCAGGGTCTTCACCAAATGCATGGCAGTGGTGACAGCATTCCTGCGGCGCCGAGGGGTCTGGGTGTACTCTTACCTGGATGACTGGCTGATTGCAGCCCCCTCCAGGTCGGAGGTGGAGCAGTTCAGGAATCTGGTCCTCCAGGTCTGCTCTCAGATTAGCCTCAACGAGGCCAAATCTGAACTTGTGCCATCGCAGATGATTTAGTTCATCGGGTCAGAGCTCAACTCTCAGAGCCAGAGCCCGGCGGACAGGGCCGAGGTCCTTTCCTCCTTTGCCCAGGACTTTCTGCACTTCCTGGCAGCCTGCACCAGCGTTGTCCGTTGGACCCACCGGCATATGCGTCCCCTGCAATGGGGGCTGGCCAGCCAGTGGTCACGGTGCTCCTGTGCTCTGGACCGGTTGGTGATAGTGACCCAGGAAATGTGGGACAGCCTGCAGTGGTGGCTTGTCCCAGCTCCTCTGCAGGAGGGTATCACGTTCATCTGCCCCTTGCCGACGGTCACTCTAACGACCGATGCATCTCTGGGTTGGAGTGCCCATCTGGGGGAGCTGAGGGCCCACAGCCTCTGGTCCCCTCAGGAGTCTTTATGCCACATCAACCTGCTGGAGCTTTGAGCGGTTCGCCGATCCCTCACCGCCTTTGCTCCGTTTGTATGGGGTCAGGTGTTTCAGGTCCAGACAGACAACACCACGACCATGTACTACTTCAGCCATGTGGGGGTGGGGATGCACTCCTTGCCTCTGTGCAAGGAGGCTCTCCGCATCTGGTCTCTCGTGATCCACCTGGAGGCGGATCTTCTAGCCATCCATGTGGCAGGAGCCTCCAACAGTCTGGCCGATGCCCTCAGCCAGATAGGCACTGCATCCCACGAGTGGTCTCTCCTACCGGAGGTAGTACAAGATCTGTTCTCCCATTGGGGCTACCCACAGGTGGACCTGTTCGTCTCCAGGGAGAATGCGAAGCTGAAGCCGTTTCGCGCCCGCCCCCTCAGCAGGGCTCGCTGCAGGGGGATGCCTTCTCGAGGCTGTGGACCCCGGGCCTTTAAGTCGCCTTCCCCCATTTCTCTTGATCCACAAGGTGCTTCTCAAGGTGAGGAGGGACAAGGCGCAGGTGATTCTGGTTGCCCCAGACTGGCCCTGCCAGTTCTGGCACCCAGATCTCCTCAGCCTCGGCTCCGGGCTCCCAAGGCGGCTTCCAGCCTGCCCTGACCTGCTCTTGGTCGACAAGAGGAAGGTTCTCCACCCAGACCTTCAATCCCTGCATCGGACGGCTTGGTTCCTGAGCAGCTAAAGTTCTAGGCCTTGGGTCTTTCCGATGAGGTCCTCACTGTCATTGAGGCATCCCATAAGGATTCTACCAGGAAATAATGTGCCTTCAAATGGAAGAGATTCTCCATTTGATGTCAGGACAAGGGATTGGACCCTTCTTCCTGTTCCTTGGCTAGCATTCTGGACTACCTGTGGTCCCTTTCTCAGCTCGGGTTTCGGTTGACAGCCCTTAAGGTGTACCTGGCATCCATCTCTGCTTACTGGGCACAGGCCGGCAAGCAGTCGGTGAAGCAGGAGATGGTGGTCAGGCGCTTTTTCAAAGGCCTTGATCACATATCCCCTCCGGTGCAAGAACCTCCACCTCCGTGGGATCTACTACTGGTATTGGCTAAGCTCGTGGGCAAGCCATTCGAACAGATGCACAGGTGTGACATCTCTCTCCTGTCGTGGAAGACCGCCTTCTTGGTGGCTATCATGTCAGCCAGAAGGATGGGAGAGCTCCAGGCACTTTCCATTGAGTCTCCTTGTCTTCTACAGGGACAAGGTTGTCTTTCGCCCCCACCCGAAATTCTTCCAAAGGTGGTGTCGGAGTTTCACCTTAACCAGGTGTTGACTTTGCCGGTGTTCTACCCCAATCACACCTTGGAGGCAGAATATAGGCTCCATACTTTGGACCCTAGAAGAGCGTGTTGTTCTTATAAGAAGCAAACTGCTAAAGTTCGGGGAGAGGTTCGCCAGCTGTTTGTCACCTATGCTGAAGCCGCATCTGGCAGACCTACCTGGCTTTGATGTGCAACCTGGTTTCCAGCAGACTAGATCTGGCATCGCCGGGTGGAGCTGAAGGTTTTACCACCCGGGTGGGTGGGAGGAGCTAGCTTGAAGACCTTCCGGCAGGATTTAAAGCAGCAAGGAACCTGCCACAAGGTGGATGAACTACATATACTACTCCTAGAACTCCTCCTGTTACAGGTGAGTAACCTGTATTTCTGGTTGGATTGACCTCTGCTGGGAGGGATAGTGAATTGCAAACCCTCTGCCCAGAGCCAAAATTACATGATCCTTTACAGGGATAGCTTAATTCTTGGAGCTAATAGAAAATTCCAGTCTAAGGTGGTATCTGAATTTCACCTCGATCAGTTAGTGACCCTCCAGAGCTCTGTACAGAACATTCTAATCCAGGTGTGGAAAAATTGTGTGGCCTGGATCTGGAGTCCTAACTTTCTTCATGGACCAGAAAAAAAAAAAAGATGTTTAGTTCCAGAATATGCAGCTTTTCATTACCTGTGGTTAGGCTGGCAAAGGTAAACCAATCTGAGCTCTTACTGTATAGTCTCTTGCATTCATTTCTGCTATGAAAGCTGGAAAAATGCCACATGCCACCAATGGGTGGGCACACTCCTTAAGCAGTATCTCTGCCTCTGTGGCATCCTAGAGGCATCCCATTGTTAGACATTTGCAAAGCAGGTACCTGGAAAATGCACTTTCACAAAGCACTACTGTCTGGACATACAGTCCTGAAGGGATGCCAGATTTAGGATTGTTGTCTTGCAGAACCGTTTTTCCTTTCAAACAACTTGAAGTCTTGCTGTATTCTGACAAGTGCAGTTAGCCCCAGCTTTTAAACTGCCCTGGAGAACAAAGGGTTAACCTTTCTATGCAGAGCATAGAATGCTGAGCTCGAGCTCGGTTGATGTCTGTCTGTTTCCCTTTGATTGCTAACCGTCAGATTCTTTACTCCACCTCACTGAACAGTCGTTCTGGAGATTCTGCAGCTCGGTTCGAAAGTCTGAAGTGGTGTTTTTCTCTTCTGTTCTAACTGAAAAAGAGGGGGGGTCCCCCTCTTCCTGCAACCAAGATCAACTCAGCCAGAAAAAGGAATGCCCTCACAAAGGTGCACACACCAGCACAACAATCTCACCGGCAATCCATGTTGCCGCCCGAAACCCCAGCAGCACTCCCATGTACAAACAACCACCCTCCTCTATGTTCTTACCAATTATATCCAACAGAGAACAACTAAAGAATTGGAAGGCTGCCTATACACTTTCAGGGTCTCCAAAAGGTACTTTCTTTTGCGGTCATAATTCCATATTACCTGGATTCTGCTCACAGCGCCTGGCCCCACATAGCCCCCACCAAGAACAATGTTCCAACCATCCAAATCTACTCCACCTATACTAAAACATTATCTTTTATATTCTAATTACAATATCAACATAATATTTAGCTTTGAAATGCATGCAAACAAAAAGTTATCCCTTCTATAAGGTTAAGCCATTGGCTGAACATTTTTACTACTAAAATGGGGCTAATTTCAGAGGGTAACTACATTCTCCTTAATAAGGGAACATACACGATTCCAGAACACCTACCCCCAGGACGCAAAGAAAAAGCCACTGCTTCCAAACACAAAGACCGGAACAACATTCCAAGCCGCACGAACGTGCACACAATCGCGCCGCCCCGCCAATCGTTCAAACAGCGAACAATAAACCTGAGGAACCACTCGCAGGGTCCAAACAGCTTGGAATCTTTCCCTAACGCTTCCCAAGGACCACACCAAGGGAAAATATCTTGTAAATAAAAAGGGGTATTTTTACCAGTTCCAAATTCCACTTAACTTTCTCTCTTAAAAGGAGCTCAGCCTAACACTCCAGCACAGAAAGAAAACAAACATCCAGCCCCATATGTTATTACATCTCTCTGTTCCAAATCTCACAGAGCCAGTCTGTGACAGCGTAGTCTCTTCAGTCTCTGTCTGTGGTACCGTGAGTACTAGATAGGTTTTGTACTGTTTTCTGTGTGAAAAGTATGGATTGGTTTGGCTGAACCAATCATTTGCTTAATTCTTTAACTTTAGTGTGTGGTTACCGTTTTTTTTTTTTTTTTTTTTTAAAAGTTTTGAAACGCTTTTTTCCAAGACGCATGACGTGGTTAGGAACCGATAAGGGGGTCTTGCCTGGCGGTTGCCAAAAGAGGGTAAGTTTGGTTAGGTTGGCCATGTCTGAGAAACCCAAGGAAAAACCCGGGCCCACTAGGTTTCAACACTGCAGTGAGTGTGGGGAGGTCTTTGCTAAGGCCGAATCCACACACCACCTTTGTTGTCTGGGGTTTGAACACCTCGATTCAGACTGCCAAATTTGCAAAAAAAAAAATATTCCCAAATCTACCCTTGAAAAGAGATTAAACTGGGGGAAAAGGAGGCTGAGAAGTCTGCTGACCTGAATGGCCAGCCCGGTTTGGTTCCGACCAAACCAGGAGTGCACTTTGACCAGAGCGATACTACTTCAGGCAAAAGGAGAGCCGATCCCGAGGGGTCGGTTCTGACTAAAAGAGACCGCAAAGAAAAATCATCCAGTTCGGATCCAGAAGTCTGTGTACCGACCGCCGAAGAAATAGCCAGAGCGATTCGGATTGTGGAATCGCTTCGCCCGGTTCCGACCGATCCGGCACCTTTTGGCAGGGGCTCGGTTTGGTCGGTTCCCCTGGTTCACGATTATACTTCGGAAGAATTTTATGAACCGGAGTTTGAGGAGGAAGGGGAGTTTGAAGATGATGGTGAAAGTCTAGATGTGTCTGTGAAACCGGACATCTCCCCAGACAGACCTTCAGGTGTATGCCCTCCTAGGCTTTCTGAGTCCCCTTCCTACTTTGTTCTACAGAAAGGTGGCTGAGACCCTCGAAGATGCAATGGAGGATCAGGAGGAGCCTGATTTTGTAGAAATGGACATCCCAGAGTCCAGGAGACTGTCTATTCCTCATCACAAATCTTTTGGGGAAACGGACACAAAATTCTGAAGTCTCCTAATTCTATACCTCCTGTGGACAGAAGAATGGACAAGAAGTATACACTCTCGGGCTCAGAAACTGAGTTTTTATACCACCAGTGCAGCCATGTTGGGGTTGTGCAGGCTGCTGCCTGTGATAAGGCAAGCATTCCCTTGGCTTCACACCCCCCAGACAAAGACTCTAGGAAGGTTGATGCCATGGCAAAAAAGCTGTACATGGCATCTTCCTTGGGACTCAGACAGGCTAAATTATATGGCCTGTACAGCTAGGTACCAGAAGTCCAGGTGGGACACTGTACTGGCACTGGCTAAACAGGCCTCTCCCTAGCTAGCCAAGGAGCTGGAGGCGGCTGCAGATGGGATTGAGGTATCTAAAGTCCAGTTTCATGCTGCTGTGGACTCTAATGATGTGTCATCAAGAGTCATGGCTACATCTGTGGCTCTTCGGAGAATGGCTTGGCTCAGATGTACTAGCCTCTCACAGGATACCCAGACTAAAGCCATGGATTTTCCTGTAGTGGGTAATTCTCTGTTTGGAGAGCAGACAGAGAATTGCATTAAGAAAATGGATGAGTACAGGACCGCCTACAGGAGTGCTCAGGCCAAGTAGAGGCAGGCAACTCTTCAAAGGCAGCAGTCTAGGTGCAGGGACAGGCCTTTTCAAATGCCTTTTTACCAAGCACATGCCTCTTTCTTTTCACAGAGCGGGTTCTTCAGAGGTAGAGGCAGAAGGGGGATGAGCGGGATTGCATCCACTCCTCGGCCTAAGGCCCCTGCCAAGCAGACACCGTGATGAGCCTGCCCGGGTCTACTCTCCTATTCCAGTAGGAGGCAGGCTGGCTTACTTTGTCCAGGACTGGATGTCTGTTACATCAGACAAGTGGAAGTAGTAAGCCAGGAACTGGTTCTCGGCTTCAGAAAATTTACAAAGATGAGAGCCAGATCTTTTCCACCTTCAGATCTCTCGGAAACCCTTGCCCTAGAGGCAGAGGTTTCATCTCTTCTGGCCTTAAGAGCCATAGAGAGAGTACCTACCCTACACTGGGGCAAAGGGCTGTACTCCAGGTACTTCCTGGACCCCAAAAAAAGACTGGAGTGGTGACCCATCCTAGACCTAAGATATCTAAACAAACCTCTTTTAAAACCAAAGTTCAAGATGGTAACTCTGGGAATAATCCTTCCCGCTAAGGCCAGGGAACTGGCTAGCCTCCCTAGACCTCAAAGATGCCTACTTTCACATTCCCATCAGGTGCTCCCACAGGGAGTACCTCGGGTTCGAGTTGCCCTCAGGCCACTATCAGTTCAGAGCAATGCCCTTTGGCCTATTCTCAGCCCCAAGGGTTTTCATAAAGTGCCTGGCAGCAGTAGTTGCCTTTCTAAGAAGGCAAAAGATTTCCATTTTTCCATATCTGGACGATTGGCTAACAGTGGGTCGGCCTCCAGACCAATTCAAGTCTCGCCTGCAAGTGACCCAGCAAGTGCTCACTTCTGTAGGATTTCTTCTCAACCTTCCCAAGTCAGTTCTCGAACCAGTCCAGCTTCTTACCTTTAGAGGGGCAGAACTGGACACAGTCGGAGCAAGAGCCTTTCTTCCCCTGGAAAGGGCAAGGGTTCTTGTAGAACTAGCTTCTTCCTCCAGCTCTTGGGCCACATGGCAGGTTTAACAGCAGTGGTCCAAGGGGCAAGATTCCAGATGAGGGATATTCAGTTCCATCTGAGAGCTTTCTGGTCTCAGGAAGGATTCCCTTACCAAACTGATCCCAGTGACTCTGACCTTGATCCAAGCCCTCCAATGATGGCAGGATCAGGACAGTTTAAGACAAGTGGTTCCTTTTGCCACTCAACCTTGTTCAGTGGTCCTTACCACGGACGCTTCTCTTCTGGGCTGGGGAGCCAATCTGGGGGCCCTCACTGACCAGGGACTGTGGTCTCCCCAAGAATTCCTTCTCTATATCAATCTCCTAGAACTCTGGGCAGTTTTTCTGGCCCTGAAAGCTTTCTCTGTCTGTGCAGAACAAGGTGGTTCCGGTCAGAACTGACAACACCAGCACCATGTGATACATCAACAAGCAGGGAGACACTCTGTCCATGGCCTTGTGCACGGAAGCCATGACATTGTGGTCCCTGGCTAATTCCCTACAGACCTCTCTGGTAGCAGTCCACCTTCCAGGGAAGGACAATGTGCTAGCAGATGCACTGAACAGGATTTCTCAGGGCCATCACGAATGGTCCCTGGACTCTCGGATGTTGAAAGGGATATTTTTTCAAGGTGGGGCACTCCAGAGGTCTCTTTGCAGCCCTAGACAATCACCAGCTTCCTCTTTTGTTGCAGACCCCCAGTCTTGGGCTCAGTCCCCTTGGATGCCTGATTCTGAATTGGGAAAGGAAATTTCTGTATGCCTTCCCTCCCTTCCCACTCTTGTTCAAAGTGTTAGTCAAGATAAGGTCTCAACCTTGCAAAGTGATTCTGATTGCTCCAGATTGGGCTAGACAGCCCTGGTACCCCCCGTTGTCCCTAGCAGTCCATCTTCCCCTCTCTTCCCAGGGATTACAACCTGTTAATATCCCCTCGGGGGAGGATTTGGTACCCCAGTCTGAAGGAATGGCTCTTGAAGAGTTATAGTTTGCAGATCTGCGTCTTTCTTGAGGGGTTCTGGATATTCTCAAAGCTTCTCGAAAGCCCTCCACCAGAAAGACTTACAACTCCAAATGGAAGAGATTCAGCATTTGGTGTTCTAAGGAGCATATTTCCCCAGATACTGCTGAATTGTCTATGGTTCTGGATTATATGGTCCATCTTAATGGCCTAAGCCTCAGACCAGCTACTCAAAGTACACTTGTCAGCTGTTTCTGTCTGTGGGGAAGTCTTCCTCACTATCTTCTCATCTTGTGTTCTGTAAATTTTTAAAGGATTACTTCACACCAATCCTCATTGAGACCCTGCCCCTACCTGGGATTTGAATGTTTGCATTGCTCAACGTATGCAACCTCCTTTTGAGCCTATGTCCTCAGCAGAGCTTAAGTACTTGACTTGGAAAACTGTGTTCTTGGTAGCCATTACTTCTGCCAGGCATATCAGTGAACTGCAAGCCCTATCAGTGGAACCTGACTTAATCTCCTTTCACAGGGATAAAGTGGTCCTTAGAACCAATAGAAGGTTCTTGCCCAAAGTGGTTTGACTTCCATTTAAATCGTTCTCTCTTCCTGTTTACTTCACTGATCATTCTTCCTCGGGAGAGAGAGGAGGCTACACAGTTTAGATGTTAAGAGCCCTTGGTTACTACATAGAGCGTACCAAGGGTCACACGTTTGACTCCCTCCAGTTTCTCACTTATGGAGAAGTGGGAAAGGGCAGACCTGCCATCAAGATATCTGTTGCCAGGTGAATTGTGTCTTGTATACAATTTTGCTATGAAAAACTGGGAAAAATTCCACCTTCAGGCCTGAGGGCTCATTCCACAAGAGGTATAGCTGCTGCCAGGGATATCCCTCTCTTAGAAATGTCAAGCAGCCACCTGGAAAACTGTCTATACCTTTACCAAGCATTACACTCTGGATATCCAGGCTAGGAGTGATGCTCTGTTTGGCACATCAGTGCTTCAGAGCCTATTCCCAAAGTAGGCTCTATACCTCCTCCATGGAGGTACTACTTGGTAGTCTGCACTTGTAAGAATACAGCTAGACTTCATGTTTGAAGAAAAAATTACTCGCGTTAGTAATTATAGTTCTTCTAATGGAGTCTTGCTGTATTCTGACCTCTCTCTCAGAACCTGGTTTTGGGAAGTGGGTGAGCAGGTGTAGTGTTGCACCTCAGGGGTGCTCTTTACACCCTCTCTGTGTGGGTGTTTATTTTATTATATTCCCGTTTGGTTTGGATTTTGAGTTTTCGGTTTCCTGACTTGTCTTTTGGTAGTCCAGAACATTTTGTTGCCAGTTGGCTATTAAATAAAAATTTTTTTTTTTTTTTTTTTTTTTTACAATTTCCTCATAGAATACTATTAGTGTTGCTCGTAAGAATCTGATGGCTAGCTTTCAAAGGGAAACAGACGTCAGCCGAGACTAGGATTCCCTTGTGCTTGTCCCATGCATTCTTGAATCCCACCACTTCTGCTGGAACTCTTGTGAAGTACTTTCTCATCTCTCCTGAATCCCCCATGCTTCATAGCATATCCCCTTGTTCTTTCAAACAAATGAAGTCTTGCTATACTATGACAGTAGCAGTTTGATCCAGCTCTAGAACTGCTCCGGAGGTGAAATGGTTAAAACCATTCCAAAATAGAATTTTGGCCACGAGCTCTAAGAACCAGCTCTATCTGTGTTATTTCAAGCCTGAACTGTCATTTCTCGGTTTAAAGTGTTTTCTCTGTTGGATTCAACCAAGAATAGTTTTATTTTAACCGCAAAACCGTTCAGTTCAAGCTCTATCTGTGGTAACCGTAAGTAAATTGAAGGTTTTGTCTGTGTGGAACTTGTAAGTTATCGGTTCGGTTTTGAACCGATCAGTTGGGTTTAAAACTAAAAATTTAATATTTTAGAGTGCGGTTCCCGGTTCTTATCGGTTCTAAAAAAAAAAAAGGATTTATTACGTTTTTTTCCAATACTCGTGACACGGTTAGGAACCGATAAGGGTGTCTTGCCTGGCACTGCCTTTAAAAGGGCAAGTTTTCTGGTTAGGCTGGCATTATGTCTGAGAAACCCAAAAGGAAAAACGGGCCCACTGGGTTTCAACACTGATGTTTGTGGGGAAGTCTTTGCCAAGGCTGACCCACACACCACATGTGTTTTATTGTCTGGGGTTTGACCACCTCCAGTCAGACTGCCAGATATGTAAGAATTTCCCTTCAGCCACCCTGGAAAAAAGATTGGGCAGGCTCAGGGAACGAGAGGCCAAAAAGTCCGCTGACCCGGATGGCCAGCCCGGTTCGGTGCCAACCGAACCGGAGGGAGTGCCCTCTGACCAGGGCGAGACTTCTCGGGCAAAAGAAAAGCTGGTTCTGAGGAACCAATTCCAGTAAAGAAAACAAGAAAATCAGCAGGTCTGGAGTCCAAAACCCCTTCTCCAACTGCTGCAGAGATAGAAAAAGCCATACAAATTGTCCAGTCACTGTCTCAGGGTCCGTCCGAACCGCCACTATCTGGCAAAAGGTCGGTTCGTCCGGTCCCAGTGGTTCAGGAATTTTATGAACCAGAGGAGGAGGATGATTATGAACAGTATGAATGTGGCTGGGAAGGTCTGGGTGTGCCCACTGAACCGGACATCTCCCCAGACAGACCTTTAGAATCTCCCCCTATGCTGTCTGAGTCCCCATCTCATTTCATGTTTTACAAAAAAGTTGCTGAAACCCTCCAGCTTCCCTTAGAAGAAGCTGTGGATGAGCAAGAGGAGACTGATTTTGTAGAAATGATGGATATTCCAGAGTCTAGGAGATTGTCTATTCCTTTACATAAGTCTTTTAGGAAGCAAACAATAAAAATTTTAAAAACTCCTAATTCTGTGCCTCCTGTAGATAAAAAAGATGGACAGAAGGTACACATTGTCAGGTCCTGATACAGAATTCCTTTCTCGGCAATGCAGTCATGTTAGTAGTTCAGGCTGCTGCCTGTGATGATAATATTCCCTGGCTTCACATCCTCCTGACAAGGATTCCAGGAAGATTGATGCCATGGCAAAAAAACAGTATATGGCAGCCTCTCTGGGACTCGGGCAAGCAAATTATATGGCTTATGTAGCTAGGTATCAGAAATCTAGATGGGATACTGTGATGCAATTAGCCAAGCAAGCTCATGGCCAGCTGGCTAGTGAACTAGAAGAAGTGGCTGCTGATGGCATTGAAGCCTCTAAGGTTCAGTTTCATGCTGCTGTGGATGTTAATGTTGTTTCCTCTAGGGTCATGGCCACATCTGTAGCTTTTCGTAGGCTGGCCTGGCTCAGGTGTACTAGTCTGTCACAGGATACCCAGACTAAGGCTATGGATTTTCCTGTGGTGGGGAATTCTCTGTTTTGGGGAGCAGACAGAGAACTACATGAAAAAGATGGATGAATATAGGACTACTTACAAGAGTGCCCAGGCTAAGGAGCGGCAAGCCACTCCTCAAAGGCATACCCCCAGGGGTAGGGGTAGCCTTTCACAGGCCTTTCACCAGACTCAGGCCTCCTCTGCCTATGCTCAGAGGGGCTTCTTCAGAGGGGTGGGCAGACCTGCTCCCACCCCCAGCCTAAAGCTCCTGCTAAGCAGGCACCCTGATGGGGTGCCCAGGGCCGATTCTCCTGTACCGGTAGGGGGCAGGCTGGCTTACTTCTGCCAGAATTGGGCCTCTTTAACCTCAGACAAGTGGGTTCTGGAAGTAGTAAGCCAGGGTCTGGTTGTCGGCTTCAAAAAGTTTCCCAAGTTGAGAAGCAGACTTTTTCTACCTGCAAGTGCTTCAGGGACCCTTGCTCTGGAAGCAGAGGTCTCATCCTGTTAGCTCTCAGAGCAGTAGAAAGGGTTCCTCCCCTGCACCAGGGCAGGGGTCTGTATTCCAGATACTTCCTTACCCCAAAAAAGACAGGAGAATGGCGGCCCATATTAGATCTGATATCTGAACAAGCATCTTTTGAAACCAAAGTTCAAAATGGTAACTCTGGCAATGATTTTACCCTCCCTAAGGCCAGGGGACTGGCTAGCCTCCCTGGACCTCAAGGATGCCTATTTCCATGTCCTAATCAGAAGCTCCCATCGAAAGTACCTCAGATTCGAACTGCCCTCTGCTCATTACCAGTTCAGAGCAATGTCCTTCAGCCTTACCTCTGCCCCAAGGGTATTCACAAAGTGTCTAGCAGTGGCTCACTTAAGGAGGCAAAGGATTGCTGTTTTTCCCTATCTAGACGACTGGCTCATTGTAGGCCAGTCCCCAAAACAGGTAAAATCTCACCTGCAGGTCACCCAGCAGCTTCTCACCTCGCTGGGCTTTCTGCTAAATCTACCCAAGTCTGTTCTGGAACCAGTCCAGGTACTTACCTTTATGGGGCAGAATTGGACACAAAGCTAGCCAGAGCCTTTCTTCCCTTAGAAAGGGTAAGGAATTTAGTGGCTCTGGCCTCCTCCTTCACTCTGCAGGTCTCTTGACCAGCAAGACACACTCTGCAGCTCCTGGGGCACATGGCTGCATCCACAGCTGTTGTGCAGGGAGCCAGATTTCAGATGAGAGACATTCAGTTTCACTTGAGAACCTATTGGTTTCAGAGAAGAGACCCCCTTTCCAAGTTGGTCCCAGTGACTCAACCTTGATCCTAGCCCTCCAGTGGTGGCAGGATCAGAGCAATTTAAGATTGGGGTCCCTTCATTTCCCCTACTCACGACTTGACTCTCACTACAGATTCTTCCCTTCCGAGTTGGGGAGCCCACATGGGCGACCTTTCCACTCAGGGAGTGTGGTCCCCCCAGGAATCTCTGCTCCACATCAATTTGCTGGAACTCAGAGCTGTCTTTTTAGCTCTTCAAGCATTTTCTGCATCTGTCCACGACAAGGTGATACAAGTCAGAACAGACAACACCACAACAATGTGGTAGAGCAACAAACAGGGGGGCAATCGGTCTTCGGCCTTGTGCACCGAGGCAATGAAGTTGTGGTCTCTGGCCTATTCCCTGAACACTTCCCTCATAGCAGTTCATCTTCCAGGGAAGGACAATGTCCTAGCGGATGCTCTCAGCAGGATTTCCCAGGGCCATCACGAATGGTCCCTGAATTCTCAAGTGCTGGGGATAGTCTTTGCCAGGTGGGGCATCCCTCAGATAGATCTTTTTGCAGCCCCAGACAATCACAAACTTCCTCTGTTCTGTTGCAAGCCTCCAGTGCTGGGCTCAGTTCCCCTGGATGCCCTTCTTCTGGATTGGGAGGGGAAGTTTCTCTATGCTTTTCCCCCCTTCCCTCTCCTATTCAAAGTACTAGTCAAAATCAGATCTCAGCCTTGCAGGGTGATTCTGATTGCCCGGATTGGGCCAGGCAGCCCTGGTACCCACTCCTTCTGTCACTGACAATCCATCTTCCCTTGCCTCCCCAGGAATCACAACCTGTTGACTTGTGCCCAGGGAAGGGTTTGGTATCTGGACCTCAATCCTCAACCTCAAGGCCTGGCTCTTGAGGAGTTAGAGTTTGCTGATTTACACTCTCCAGGGTGTTCTTGAGATCCTAAAGGCTTCTAGAAAGCCTTCCACTAGGGCTACTTATAGTTCTAAATGGAAAAGGTTTTCCATTTGTTGTGCTGGGAAAAATGTTTCCCCAGAATCTGCTGATTTGCCCATTGTGTTGGATTACATGGTACATCTTAATTCCTTGGGTCTCAGACCAGCTACCCTGAGAATTCATTTGGCAGCTGTATCTGCTTTTGTGTCAGCAGGAAAGTCATCCCCTCTTTCCTCTCATCCTGTGTTTTCCAAGTTTTTTTTAAGGGATTACTCCATACTAATCCACCCTTTCGGGAACCGGCCCCTGCTTGGGATCTTAATGTTTGCATTGCCCAGTTAATGCAACCCCCTTTTTGAACCTCTGTCTTTTGCTGAGCTTAAGTACCTAACTTGGAAAACTGTTTTTCTAGTGGCTATCACTTCTGCCAGACGCATAAGTGAGTTGCAAGCCTTGTCAGTGGAAACTGACTTTATTTCTTTCTACAGGGATAAGGTAGTCCTTAGGACTAATAGGAAGTTTTTGCCTAAGGTGGTTTCAGATTTCCATCTTAATCAATCTATCTCCCTTCCAGTGTTTTTCACTGATCACTCCCCTTCTGGTGAGAGGAGGTTGCACAGCCTGGATGATGAGAGCTCTTAGTTACTAATATAGAGCGTACCAAAGGTCACAGGTTCGAATCCCTCCAACTTTTCCTTACCTATGGTGAAGTTGGGAAAGGCAAACCTGCCACTAAGATCAATAACCAGGTGGATTGTCTCTTGTATCCAATTTTGTTATCAGAAACTGGGTATTCTGCTACTGTCATAATATAGCAAGACTTCATGTTTGAAGAAAAAAATACTCACCTTAGTAATGTTGTTTCTTCTAATGGAGTCTTGCTATATTATGACCTCCACCCCCCCCCCTGCCCCTCTCAGAACCTCTACTTGGGTGGGGTGCGGGCAACTTGGTGTGGGCACTTTTTATACAGTGTTAGCATTTTTGTCCCCTTTTGGGGCTTTGGGGGGGTGGGTGTGTGTGTGTGTGTTTTATTATACTTATGTTTTATTCTCATATTATTAGAATTGTGTTAGTATTTCTGGTCCCCTGACTTGAGTATTGGGTGTTGGGACCAGCAATGGTTATTATTTAGGTAGCCATTTGGCTAGTGTAGGTTACAGCTTCCACACAGACCTTAGTGAGTTTGGCTCGTAAAGATCTGACAGTTCAGGTTTGAAATAACACAGATAGAGCTGCTTATTGGACCTCGTAGCCAAAATTCTATTTTGGAATGGTTTTAACCATTTCACCTCTGGAGCAGTTCTAGAGCTGGATCAAACTGCTACTGTCATAACATAGCAAGACTCCATTAGAAGAAACAACATTACTAAGGTGAGTAATTTTTTCTTAGCAGCTTTTCTTCTGAAATGCTCCATTCTTGTACAGTACCTGTGAGGTATTTAAAGGTATCTTATTTCCCCTCTCCCTCTTGTTTCAGGATGTACATATTGAGGTCTCTTAGTCTCTCCTCGTAAGGCTTTTGATGCAGACCCTGCATCATTTTGTTTGCCCTCCTCTGTCCTTCCAGAGATTTGGTCTACAGAATGAGACAGCTAGGTGGGGTCTTGCCTGCAATCTGTAGAGGCAACACCACCTGCTTCTATTTATAATTTTTTTTTATTTTTTGCTGGGGATGTCCCTTCCCTATGCACCCTAGCATCCTCCTTGCCCTCTGCACTGCTTGGCCACCTTTAGGCCATCTGATATGATTACCGCAAGTCTCCTTTCCTCCTTCATGGTCACTGGTACCACTCTGCCAATATTATACTCTGCCCCTGGGTTTCTGTGCCCTAGTGCAATTTTTTTTTTACGCATTTAAACCCAGCTCTCATACCCTTGATCACTCCTAGTTTTGTCAGGTCTCTTCTCATCCTTTACTTACACACCCACCCACCCCTGGAGTATCCAGCATTTTGCAGATTTTGCTGTCATCCGCAAAGAGGCAGACCTTTCCTTTCAGCTCCTCTGCAGTGTAACTTTTATACATTGGAGTACCAGTCCCAGCACTAATCCCTAAGGCACCCCTCTGGTCACCCTCCCTTCCTTGGAGTGAATTATGTACCATAAGTCTGCCTATCCTCTAACAGTTTATCAATTTACCACTTTTGGACCTACTCCTAAGCCACCCGGCTTGCTTACTAGTCTCCTATGTGGAACAGTGTTAACGCTGTACTGAAATCTAGGGTATGCCACATCCACTGCTCCACCCTGATCTAGTTCCTGGGTCACCCAGTCAATCTATCACATTTGTTTGACATGACCTTCCCCCGTGAAACCATGCCAGCTTTGGTCTTGTAACTCGATGGATTCAAGATTTTCCTCAATCCTTTTTTCAGCAGTGATTCCACTAACTTTCCCACCACTGATGTGAGGCTGACTGGCCTATAATAGCCAGCCCGGTTCCCTGCTACCACTTAGTGGGACTTCATATACTTGCCTCCAGGCCTCTTTAACCATTCATGTTTCCAGTGAGCCCCTAACTAGAACTGTCGGAGGTGCAGACAGTATTTTCCTGAGCTCCCTCAATACCCTTGGATGCATCCTATCTGGCCACATTGGTCTGTCCCTCTTCAGGTCAGCAAGTTTGAGTCTTGCCTGCGAAAGAGGACTAGTGTCCACCTTCCTCCAAAGCTTTTACTTTTTTGTGGCCCCTGCCCTTCTGAACACTGAATTTAGAAGCATTTGTTTAGGATTTATTTTCCTGGTCCCCTTCTGCACAGCCCCCTTCCTTTCCTTTTTAACTTTATAATCCCACCTCGATCTTGGATTTTATCTCCAAGGTGTCACTCGTAGCTATGAGGGATCCCTTAAGAAACATTACTACAGTGAATAGTCTCGTTGTACTCTTCCCCTTATCTCTAGCAAGCTGTTTGGGTAAAGGGGGAACGGGCTGAGTTGTGATCCTTTCTGTGGGAATGATCTGATGGCTGGATGGAGCCAAATTTGAGGATGCAAGGAATCTGGGTGAAGCAGGCTTCCCTACTAGAATCTACTGGACTGTTTATGTAGTCTCTGAAAAGCAGGAGTCTGCTATTGTGGCTGTTTCACGAATGCCAGTAGAAGAAGCCATTGCATGCAAGTAACTTTTTCTTTTTTTTCCTTTTTTTTCTTTAAACACCATAGCTAAAAATTCAGAAAAGGATTCTAATACCATCCAGGAGTCAATAAATACCCCAACAAAAGAGAACAAAAAGTAAGTTTTATTATATTCTTTTAAGTGTATTATTGTTGCATTTAGGATCAGTTTAGTATGTGTTGGGGGTTGAGCTGCTTCTGCTCTAAATATATAAGCTTTCAGAGTGGACAAGGATCTGAACTTGGTGACATATGTCATGGCAAACCTCATCGGAGGGGCTTTGATGTCATTCTGTGTTCCTGGATGTTGAGGATTTATCTGTAGGGATTATCGGCACGTGTCGGACCTGCCATCGTTGGTCAAAAACTGAGTTTATAGGAATGCTTGGGAACATCTCCTAATCCTCCATTTTAGAATAGTATAATGACACGACAGGGTGTAGTCAGGTTAGATAACCTCCAGGTGGTTGGGCACGAGGTCAGTAGGCCGAAAAGGCCCAATGACTGAGGCGTGACGTTATCCCAAATGACACACACCCTGGAGGGCATTATTGCTATTATACAATGGCTCGTTATACAGAATAAAAAAATTATTTTAAAGATGTTTTTATGTGGAAAACTATTTGTTTCCTCTTCTCTTAAACAAAATTAATCAAGCAGAAACAAATCGAGCAAACAATCTACAGGTTCACAGTGAGGCAGAGACTAGACCCGTTATGTTGTACTGGGTGAACATCATGGGTCCAGCTCAGAACTGACCAATCAGAGTTCAGGATTTTTTCTTGCCATTGTATAATTTTGGGTGAGAACTGAGCACAAGATACTCTGGGGTCCATAAACTAAATATAAATAAAACTGTTCCCCCATTGTTAAATGCTGCACGCGAGTGCTCTGACACATCCTTTGCTCTGAATAGGTCCTGAATTACAATGGATTGTAACTTCAGGTACAGTAAGCAGTGTCTAGTCCATGAATTGGTGGTTGGAAACCTAGCACAGCCCAGTCTAACAGGAGTCTAGCAATGTCCTACAAAACTGCATCCTATCCATCCTGGGGTGTTGCTAATGGGGTTTAGAATTCTGTTTAAACTCTGCTCTGTGGTCATTCTTCCTATGCTGTTATAACATCAGGGGCCTGATATTGAAAAGATAGTGTCGGTGCTAATGGGTCTGTCTTTTTTGAGGTTGGGGTCTTGTATTCAGAGGCCCCTGTAGCACTGGCTAAACTCATTGGCACCAAGTCGCTAATATAACACTGTGCCTATGCAAATGAGGGGCTTCTCCTCCATATGGGTGCAGTTGCAAAGGTTTGCGACTGTGGTAAGCGGCATGCAAAGCAGCACTGTTTACTGCCACTGAACCTAGTCTTAACTGATGCTAAACCTGTGCTCCTACCCCACTGACAGTGGGATGGCTGTACTACAGCTGCCCACCCCATTCTTCTCTGACTACATCTCCATGGTGGCTAGTGGCATTCCCCCCCATCCTCCAGCACCTTTGCCAGGTATTGAGTCACTCCCTAGTGGCAGTCCAGCCTCCAACAATGCTTTTATATTGAATTCTGCTCCTGGTGCCTAGCAATGCCCCATCACCTGTCCCATTTATTGTAGCATATCCCTGGTGTCCAGTGTGACCACCTCTGAATGCCGGTTTACAGACCAAACAGTGGCGGCACTGGCCAGGTGGCCTCCACTTGCCCTGCCCACACCTGAAACACCACTCAATCCAGGGACATTCATTGAAGCCTGATATGGTGACTGGCACAGCCCTCTCACCTTGTTGGTCGACTCTTATGAGTGGCCAGTAAACACATGTACAGTGCATCCACTATCGGCTCATGTGGTAGCCGGCCCAGGAGGTAAGGGCTGTGCTGGTTGGGCTTCACCACATGTCCCCAGAATGTCTAAAAGGGGGGGTGGTCCCATGCTGGCCAGGTGACTTTTTAAGGGTGGGCTGCTGCTGTTCATGATCTGTTTGACTGACATTAGGGAGGGGTGAAGGTATGCTGTTAAATGGTCAGTGATTGGGGGTGGGGTGCTTCTAAACAAGAGTAAGGTATTCATTGTACAGCATGGGTGCCCTGGGCAGGGGGTGCGACTGACCACCAGGGATTGGGATTCACTATACTTTATTGGTATTTGAGAGGTGTTGCTAGCCGCCAGGAGAGCTATTCATTATATAGCATGGGTGATGAGTGTGGGAGTGCCACTAGACACCAGGATGATGTGGCAGGTGCCCACAAGATGGGTGTAAAAGGACTGTTGCTTCACATGCAAATGGCCCCTTGGTGACGTGCACCTTCAAGAGATTCATTTGCAAGGTGTAACTGAATTTCTAGGGACATGGATATGTTGTTCATCCACACTGTCTGGCAGGTTCTTTGCCGCTTTAAATCTTGCCAGATGGTCTTCAAGCTGGCTCCTTCCACCCACCCGGGTGGTAAAACTCTCGGCTCCGCTCCATGACGCCAGATCTTCCTTACCACTTGGAAGCTCCGGGTTCCCTCCTTAGCGCTCTGCGTTTTTTGACTGGTTCCTGATTCTTCGGTTCATCCGAATTTAGTTTTGAAGTTTTCTAAACTTCGGTCCTTTTCCCTCGCGGCTGCGATGGACAATTAGTTTCCCGGCTCTCGGAGGCGCCCTAGCGGATGGAATATCTCCAGGACTGATCTGCACTCCACGTGCGCATACTGCCTCGACTTGGACCACAACCCGCAGGTCTGCGAGTTGTGCCGCGTTTTTTCAACCAACGTCCTGGAGGATCGAGCTCCCCGATTTGAGACTCTGGCACCCCGAGGAGTTTTCCCTGCCGGTAAAATCCAAAGAGGCACGTTGGGCAGTGTCTGAGATGGCTGACTCGGCTGAGCAGCTCGCACTCTATCACCTTAGAGGAGGAGGCGGCCAAGGCCGCATCTCCCTCCTCCTCTGTCGCGGCATTTATCCCGCTCTGTGAGTTTCTCTCATTCGGCTTCGTTCAAGGAGCTTTGCCAGTCCCTCTCCACGAGGGGAGAGGGGCCATCGGGACTTGCCTCTCGGCCCAAGTCGCAGGGTAAGTCCCATTGTTGCCGTTTGTGGGAGTGGACAGCCGACCGTCTACTTTGGTCAAGGTTGCGGCTCAGGCAGTTGGCTTCACGGTGTCCCCGTCAGGCATGCCTGCCGAGACTCCCATCGACGTAGTAGAGTTATCTCTCGACCCATCACCCGGGCGGTCAACTGGAAGAGCAGTCACCCCTTTTCCGCCGGTTTCCCCAGTGGAGGAAGGGGTTCTGCCCACGCCTTCCGGGCAGCAGTCCTCGGTAAAAACGTCCGAGCCGAGGGAAGAGCGGGTGTCTCCCACCCCTTCCCAGACCCGCCCTCGGTTTCACCGAGGGTCTTGGTCTCTGTCTCTGTCTTCTTCTCGGTCAAGTTGCTCCCGCCGACTTCCGCGGTCTCGGTCGGGGCACAGAGTTAAGTGGCAACACCGTTCCTCCTCGTCTTCCTCCTCGGAGGAGAGGCTTCGACGCAGATTACGTCGACGTTATGAGGAGCTTATGTGGCAGCAGTTGCTGTTGTCCAGGAATCAATAGACTCCGATTCATTCCCTGGCTATCAAGTGGCTGCCGCCTGAATGGTCAACGCAACCGCTCGCCGCAGTTGAGATGCCCACTTCCGGGCTGGTTGTTCGACCAGATCTAGCTGCCCCACTGATTTGTGGTGGAACCTCGGTCGGTTCACGGCCTGCCCCGCAGGTTGTCGGTCACCCTCACTCCCGGCCGCCCTCGGCAGGTGAAGGGTGGCTCAAGCCTGAGGCAGCTCTTTGCAGACCCTTCAGAGTTAGACGGCTCCTCCGTGTTCCCCAGGTGGGTGGGCCTGGAGTCCTCCCAGGATCGGTCTTTGGACGATGGCCCATCGTCGTCCTTGGGTCTGCTTAAGCTCATCTTGGGGTTCACCGGGATGCTGCTCAAGCCCGTGTCCAAACAGGCCTATTGTCCCCTGACAGAGATCCTAGACCGAGGGATTCACCCTCTGAGGCCTTTCCTGTGGCTGAGGCCATTGTCGGCCCAGCCTTGGAGCTTTGGCAGCTGCCTACTTCCTGTCCTGCGCCCTTGGCCAGGATGGCCAGGAAGTATGCGGTCCCTATCTGCTCTTTGCCCGGTTTCTCGGAGCACCCCTCTGCTGAGGGGTTAGTTAGCGATAACATCTTCCAGCATTCTGGAAACGCTCGGGACGTGGATAGGTCTCCCAACAAAGAGTCCAAAAGGATGGACTATTTTGGGCGCAAGGTTTACGCTGCGTCCTCCCTAGGCCTCCGACAGGCCAGCTCTGCCGCGCTGATGGCACACTTCTCCCACGCCCTTATGGGCTCCCTGGACGAGGTGATCCCTCATCTCCCGACCGACCTGCGGACCACGGCCTGTCAGGTGCAGGACCAGGGAAGGACGGTGGCTAAGCAGCAGCTTCAGACTGCTCTGGACATAGGTGATTCCTGTGCCAGGTCAGTAGCGGCCATGTGCCGCAGGCCGTGGCTGCGGATATCCACCTTCTCGGCGGATACCCAACACAAGTTGGCGGACATCCCCTTCTTGGGGACTGACCTCTTCAGCCCTGGAGTGGAGGGACACCTCTAGGGGATCGAAAAGTCCAACGCCACTCTGGACTTGGTCACCTCCGCCCAGAGGGACAAGGGCTGCTGGCAACATCGGCGTAAACCCCTTCGGCCCTGCGGCACGACCGGCCCATCAGCACCAGCAAGAGGGCCAGCAGGCTTGCGCTTGGCATCCCGAACCCAAGCCAGTGGCTTCCTCTAAGGGGAAGCAAGGAGGTAAAGGCCCAGGAGCTCCCTTGGCCAGTCCCTCCTCCAAGCCTGCTCAGTGACGGGTTGAGGGGCGTCGCCCCCGACCTCGCCACCCTTACCTGGTCGCCCCGTGGTGGGAGGGCTCCGCCACTTCCCTTCCGTTGGGTGCGGGAGGTGGAAGGTAAGGGCCTGTCTCTGGTCTTCGAGCGGGCACTTCCCTTTCGAGCCGTTGCCCCCGGGGGACCACGGGGTCCGAAGCCTTGCTGTTGGCCTACCGAGCTGATGTTGCCCTGTGCCTTGGGATAGAGGTGACCCTCCTTCTGACCTGGGGCTCATGTTCAGGTACTTCCTGGTCCCCAAACGGACAGGGGGCTGGCGCCCCATTCTCGACCTGCACGACCTGAACAAGTTCCTAAGGTCTCGGACTTTCAGGATGGTCACTCTGACTCACATATCCCATCCTTGGAACGAGGCGTGTGGTTCTGTTCCCTGGACCTCCAGGACGCATTCTTCACATTCCGATCCGTTAGTCTCTTCAGAGATTCCTCCGCTTCAGAGCAGAGAGATCCCTTTACGAGTTCAGAGCCATGCCCTTCGGCCTCTTCTCAGCTCCCAGGGTCTTCACCAATGCATAGCAGTCGTGACAGCATTCCTGCGGCGCCGAAGGGTCCGGGTGTTCCCCTACCCGGACGGCTGGCTGATTGCAGCCCCCTCCAGAGCGGAGGTGGAACGGTCCAGAGTTCTGGCCCTCCAGATTGCTCTCAGATGGGCCTCCTCTTCAACGGGGCCAAGTCGGAACTCGTGCCGAAGCAGGTGATTCTATTCATCGGGGCAGAGCTCAACTCTCTTCGAGCCAGAGCTCGGCTTCTGGCGGACGGGGCCGAGGTTCTTCCTCCTTTGCCCAGTCATGTCTGGTTGGGAAATCGGCCCTGCCTGGGCCTCGTGGTGGCCTGCACCAGCGTGGTGCATTGGGCCCGTTGGTACATGCGTCCCCTTCAGTGGGGACTGGCCAGCCAGTGGTCGCAATGCTGCAATCCTTTGGACCAGCCCGTGACAGTGACCCAGGAGATGTGGAACGCTTTCCAGTGGTGGACCGTTCCGGCACATCTGCAAGAGGGCATCCCGTTTGTCCGCCCTGAGTAGACTGTCTACTGACCGATGCATCTCTGATGGGTTGGGGTGCCCATCTGGGGGAGCACAGAGTGCACTGCCTCTGGTCCCCTCTGGAGTCCCAATTCCATATCAACCTGCTGGAGCTCCACACGGTCCGCCTAGCTCACACCGTCTTCGCTCCGTTTCTACGGGGTCAAGTGGTTCAGGTCCAGATGGAAAATACCACGACCATGTGCTACCTAACCCACCAGGACTGAACGTGCTCCTTGCCGTTGTGTAAGGAGGCTCTCCGCATATGGCCTCGTGCACAGCCTGGAGGCGGTTTTCCTAGGCATTTAGATGGCAGGAGCCTCCAACACCCTGGCCGATGCCCTAAGCCGGATAGAGGCTGCGTCGCATGAGGGGTTCTCTCCTGCCGGAGGTAGCACAAGATCTGTTCTCCCACTGGGTCACGCCTCGGGCGGACCTTTTTCCCTCCAAGGAGAATACGAAGCAGAGACTGTTTCATGCCCGCCCCCCTCAGCAGAGCTTGCTGCAGGGGGATGCCTTTTCGAGGCCGTGGATCCCGGACCTTCTCGCCTCCCCATTCCCTTGATCGACATGGTGCTTCTCAAGGCGAGGGGAACAAGGCCCAGGTGATTCTGGTAGCCCTAGACTGGTTCCGCCAGCACTGGTATCCGGCTATCCTCAGTCTCAGCTCCAGGCTTCTGAGGCGGCTTCCAGCCCGCCCGGACCTGATCTCTGTCAATCAGGGGAAGGTATTTCATCTGGACCTTCAATCCCTGCACCTGACTGCCTGGTTCCTGAGCGGCTAGAGTTCCAGGCCTTGGATCTTTCCGACGAGGTCCTCAAGGTTGTTGAGGCGTCCCGTAAGGAGTTGACCAGAAAATGCTACGCCTTTAAATGGAAGAGATTCTCCATTTGGTGTCAGGGCAAGGGCCTGGACCCTTCCTCTTGTTCCTTGGCTAACATTCTGGATTACCTGTGGTCCCTTTCTCAGCAAGGGCTTCGGTCGACTCTCAAGGTGCACCTGGCAGCCATCTCTGCTTACTGTGCATGGGCCGGGAAGCAGTCTGTGGCACAGAAGGTGGTCTGGCGCTTTTTCAAAGGCCTTGATCACACATCCCCTCCGGTGTGAGAACCTCCACCTCCGTGGGATCTACTGCTGGTATTGGCCAAGCTCATGGGCAAGCCATTTGAACAGATGCACAGGTGTGACATCTCTCTCCTGTCGTGGAAGACCGCCTTCTTGGTGGCTATTATGTCAGCCAGAAGGATGGGAGAGCTCCAGGCGCTTTCCATTGAGTCTCCTCCTTTTCTGGTCTTCCACAGGGACAGGGTTATCCTGCGCCCCCACCCGAAATTCCTTCCGAAGGTGGTGTCGGAGTTTCACCTTAACCAGGTGTTGATTCTGCCGGTGTTCTACCCCAATCACACCCCGGAGGCCGAATATAGGCTCCATACTTTGGACCCTAGAAGAGCGCTCGCTTACTACAAGGAGCGAACTGCTGAAGTTCGGGGAGAGGTTCACCAGCTGTTTGTCACCTCTGCTGAAGCTGCACCTGGCAGACCTGCAGCCAAGCGGACGATAGGCAGGTGGGTCACCTCCTGCATAGATCTCTGCTATAGGTTGGTGGGCATGGAGCCTACCAGTGGGATAAGAGCTTATTCTACCCGCCATACCGCTGCATCGGTGGCTGCTTCCAGGGACGTCCCTATCCAGGAAATCTGCAGGGCTGCTACCTGGAAGTCAGCACACACCATCACCAACTACCACATCGACTTTGAGTCATGCCGGGATGCTGGTTTTGGGGCCTCGGTTCTCCAGTATTTATTCCCTAAGTAGGGTGTGTGTGTGCCTTGCCTCCCTTCTCCCGGAGAACTGCTAGGAGTCTCCCAGACAGTGTGGATGAACAACCTATCCATGCCCCTATAAATGCAGGTTGCTCACCTGTAACAGGAGTTCTAGGAATGGTGTATGTTGTTCATCCACACGACCCACCCGGCCTCCCCGACTTCGACGCACAACCTGGCTTCCAGTGGGTAGATCTGGAGTCATGGGGTGGAGCCGAGAGTTTTACCACCCGGGTGGGTGGGAGGATCCAGCTTGAATAATTTCTGGCAAGATTTAAAGCGGCAAGGAACCTGCCAGACAGTGTAGATGAAAAACATATACCATTCCTAGAACTCCGGTTACAGGTGAGTAACCTGTATTTCTAGGGACATGGATATGTTGTTCATCCACACTGTCTGGCAGGTATCCTGCGCTTTAAATCTTGCCAGGTTTTCAGGCTGGCTCCTCCCTCCCACCGGTGGTAAAACTCTCGCCCGCCCCAGACGCCAGATCTTCCTACCGCTTTGAAGCTTCGGTTCCTCCTTATCGCTCCATGTATAACACTGGTTCCTATTTCTTCGGCTTCATCAAGTAACTTTAAGTTTTTCAAGACTTTGGTCATTTCCTTGCGGCTGCTGATGGACAAATAGACTCCCAGTTTCGAGGTGCCCATGGGCAGAAGATGTCTCGGACGGATCCGCACTCCACGTGCGTCTACTGCTTAGGCCTTGAGCACGACCCGCAGGCCTGCAACCTGTGCTCTTCCTTCTCAGTCTACATCCTGGAAGACCGCGCCGCCCGTTTACATCTTGGGCGCGCAAGCGTTACCCACGGTAAAAATGGAAGAGGCCCATTTGAGCGGTTTTCGACGGCTGGCTCGGCGGAACAGCTCGAGCAGATCGCCCTCGCAGAGGAGGCAGCGCAGGCCGCATCTTCGTCTTCCTATGCCGTGGCTTTTATCCCGCTCTCCTCGAGATCCTCCTCTTCAGCTTCTTTTAAGGAGCTCTGTCAGTCCCTTTCCAGCAAGGGCGAGGGACCAGCATCAGGACTTTCCTCTCGGTCCAAGAAGAAGGACTCCAAAGGTAAGTCCCTCTGTCGATGCTCCTGGGAGCGGGAGAGGTCCCCCTCCCCGAGTAGTCGACCATTGACTTCGGTCAACCCTTCGGCTTCGGCCACTGGCCTCACGGTGTACCCGTCGACCTTGATCGAGATTTTCTCAACCCGTCGGACGGGTTGCCGACCCGGTGAAGCCGAAAACCCTCACTCCCCAGTTCCCCCGGCGGAGATTGAGGTTACTGTGGGCTTGCCTGTGCCTCCGGTTCTGGAGTCCACGGTCGAAACTTCCGAGCCGAAGGGAGAGCGGGTCTCCCCCGTCCTGCCCCAGAATCCTCCTCAGAAACGCCGAGGTTCTCTGTCTCTGACATATTCTTGGTCCAGCCGATCCTGCCGACATAGGCGGTCTCTGTCTTGGTACCGTAGTAAGCGGCATCGCCGGTTGTCCTAGTCTTCCTCCTCGGACAAGGAGAGGCTTCAACGCAAGTTGTGTCAGCGCTACGAGGACCTCATGTGGCAACAGTTCCTTCTGTCTGGGAGCAAGCCGTCGTCGTCTTCTTCCCCAGCCATCAAGTGGCTGTCACCGGAGCGGCCGAAGCAACCCCTCGCCGAGGCACCTGCCCCCGGGCCTGTTGCTCGACCGAAACCAGCTGCCCCACCGATTCTGGTGGAACCTCTGCCTCCACAGCTGAAATTTGGGGCACCGACCAAGAATTCTCGGTCGGGCCAGGGCCCGCCCCATAGGCTGTCTGTCACCCTCACTCCCGACTGCCCTCGGCAGGTGGAGGGTGACTTAGGCCCAAGGCAGCTCTTTGCGGACTTGTCAGAGTCCAACGACGATTCCTCCCTGTTCTCCAGGCAGGTTGACTTGGAGTCCTCCGAGTCAGCCGCTGGGCGATAGCTATATCGTCCTTCGGGTTGCTTAGGCTCATCTTGGAGTCCACGGGATGCAGCTCGAGCCTGTATCCAAGCGGGCCAAGTATCCCCTAACGGAGATACTGGACCGAGGGGATCCTCCCATGGAGGCCTTTCCGGTGGCCGAGGCCATTGTCGGCCCGGCCTTGGAGCTCTGGCAGCATCCTGCTTCCTGCCCTGCGCCTTCGGCCAGGATGGCGAGGAAGTTCGCCGTCCCTTCCGGTTCCCTGTCTGGGTTTTCGGAACACCCCCTCAGCCGAGGGGTTGGTTACCGACAGCGTCTTCCGGCGTGCCGGAAGCGCCAGTGACGTAGACAAGCCTCCCGACAAATGGTCCAAGTTGGACTATGCGGTCATGAAGTCTCGCTGCATCCTCCTTGGCCTTCATCAGGCCAGGCCCGCCGCTAAGGATGGCACACTTTTCTCACGCCTGTTGGGCTCCCTGGACGAGGTAGTCCCTCATCTCCTGGCTGACCTGCAGACCACGGTCAAGCAGGTGCAGGACCAGGGCAGTGGCCAAGCAGCAACTTCAGACTGCTCTGGACATCGGCGACTCATGTGCCAGGCCAGTTGCGGCCGCAGTGGCTATGCGCCATTGGGCATGGCTGAGGATATCCACCTTCACAGCGGATACCCAGCACAAGTTGGCGGATGTCCCCTTCTTGGGACTGACCTCTTCGGCCCTGGAGTGGAAGGTCACCTCCAGAGGATCGAAAAGTCCAATGCCACTCTGGACTCTGTCTCATCCGCCCAGAGGGACAAGGGCCGCAGACCGCAACCCAAGCCCTTTTGTCTGTCTGCGCCCACGGCACGTCCGGCCCAGCAGCATCAGGGCCAGCAGGCTCGCACTTGGCATCCAAAACCCAAGCCTGCAGCTTCCTCTTCCAGGAAGCAGGGAGGTAAATGCCCAGGAGGTCCCTCGGCCAGTCCCTCCTCCAAGCCTGCCCAGTGAAGGGTTGAGGGGTGTCTCCCCCAACCTCGTCACTCCACCCCAGGTCCCCCCCCCCGTGGGGGGACGGCTCCGCCACTTCCTTTCCGCCTGGTCAGCTATCGCCTGGCAGTGGTGACAGCATTCCTGCGGCGCCGAGGGGTCCGGGTGTACCCTTACCTGGACGACTGGCTGATAGCAGCCTCCTCCAGACAGGAGGTGGAGCGGTCCAGAGATCTGGCCCTCCAGGTTTGCTCTCAGATCGGCCTTCTCATCAACAAGGCCAAGTCGGAACTCTGACCAAAGCAGGTGATTCTTTTCATCGGGGCAGAGCTAGACTCTCTTCGAGCCAGAGCACGGCTCCCAGTGGACAGGGCCGAGGTTCTTTCCTCCTTTGCCCAGTCATTTCTGGTTGGGCAGTCGCACCCTGCCCGGGACTTCCTGCGCCTCCTGGGTCTCATGGCTGCCTGCACCAGCATGGTCTGTTGGGCCCGCTGGCACATGCGTCCCCTACTGTGGGGATTGGCCAGTCAGTGGTCAACGCTGCGATTCATTGGACCAGCTGGTGACGGTGACCCAGGGGATGTGGAACGCTCTCCAGTGGTGGACCGTTCCAGCTCATTTGCAGGAGGGCATCCCGTTTGTCCGCCCTGAGCCGACGATCTATCGACCGATGCCTCTCTGGGTTGGGGTGCCCATCTGGGGGAGCACAGAGCGCACAGCCTCTGGTCCTCTCGGGAGTCCCGATGCCATATCAACCTGCTGGAGCTTAGGGCGGTTCGTCTAGCCCTCACCGCCTTTGCTCCGTTTCTGCGGGGTCAAGTGGTTCAGGTCCAGACGGACAATACCACGACCATGTTCTACCTAAACCGCCAGGGCGGGATGCGCTCATGCCTCTGTGCAAGGAAGTTCTCCGCGTTTGGTCACTCGTGCGCAGCCTGGAAGTGGATCTCCTAGCCATCCATGTGGCAGGAGCCTCCAACACCCTGGGCCGATGCCCTAAGCCGGATAGGGGCTGTGTTCCACGAGTGGTCTCTCCTGCCAGCGGTAGTACAAGATCTGTTCTCAGTGGGGCACACCTTAGGTGGACCTGTTTGCCTCCAGGGAGAATGCGAAGCTGAGGCTGTTTCATGCCCGCCCCCCTCAGCAGGGCTCGCTGCAGGGGGATGCCTTCTCGAGGCCATGGACCCCAGGCCTCTTCTACGCCTTTTCCCTCATTTCCCTTGATCCACAAGGTGCTTCTTAAGGCGAGGAGAGAAGGCGCAGGTGATTCTGGTAGCCCCAGACTGACCCCGCCAATGCTGGTATCCAGATCTCCTCAGCCTCGGCTCCAGGCTCCCGAGGCAGCTTCCAGCTCACCCGGACTTTCTCAGTCAATCAGGGGAAGGTATTCCATCCGGACCTTCAATCCCTGCACTTGACGGCCTGGTTCCTCAGCGGCTAGAGTTCCAGGCCTTGGGTCTTTCCGACGAGGTCCTCAATGTAGTTGAGGCATCCCGTAAGGAGTCGACCAGAAAATGCTATGCCTTCAAATGGAAGAGATTTTCCATTTGGTGTCGGGGCAAGGGCCTGGACCCTTCTTCCTGTTCCTTGGCAAGCATCTTGGACTACCTGTGGTCCCTTTGTCAGCAAGGGCTTAGGTCGACGACCCTTAAGGTGCACTTGGCAGCCATCTCTGCTTAGCGGGCGCGGGCCGGGAAGCAGTCAGTGGAGCAGGAGAAGGTGGTCTGGCGCTTTTTCAAAGGCCTTAATCACATTTCCCCTCCGGTGCGAGAACCTCCACCTCCGTGGGATCTACTGCTGGTATTGGCAAAGCTCATGGGCAAGCCATTCGAGCCAATGCACAGGTGTGACATCTCTCGCCTGTCGTGGAAGACCGCCTTCTTGGTGGCCATCACATCAGCCAGAAGGATGGGAGAGCTCCAGGCGCTTTCTATAGTCTCCTTACCTGGTCTTCCACAGGGACAAGGTTGTCCTGCGCCCCCACCCAAAATTCCTTCCGAAGGTGGTGTCTGAGTTTCACCTTAACCAGGTGTTGACTCTGCCGGTGTTCTACCCCAATCACACCTTGGAGGCCGAATATAGGCTCCATACTCTGGACCCTAGAAGGGCGTTCGCTTACTATAAGGAGCGCACGGCTGAAGTTCGGGGAGAGGTTCGCCAGCTATTTGTCACCTACGCTGAAGGCGCACCTGGCAGACCTGCAGCCAAGCGGACGATAAGCAGGTAGGTCACCTCCTGCATAGATCTCTGCTATAGGTTGGCAGGCATGGAGCCTCCCACAGAGATATGGGGTCATTCTACCCGCCATACCGCTGCATCGGTAGCTGCTTCCAAGGACGTCCCTATCCAGGATATGTGCAAGGCTGCTACCTGGAAGTCTGCACATACCTTCATAACCCATTACCACATCAACCTTGAGTCACGCTGGGATGCTGGTTTTGGGGCCTCGGTTCTCTAGTCTCTATTCCCTAAGTAGGGGGTGTGCGCCTTGCCTCCCTCCTCCCGGAGAACTGCTAGGAGTCTGCCAGAAAGTGTGGATGAACAACATTTCCATGTCCCTAGAAATACAGGTTACTCACCTGTAACAGGAGTTCTAGGAATGGTATATGTTGTTCATCCACACGACACACCCGACCTCCCCGGCTTCGATGCACAACCTGAGCTTCCAGCAGGCCAGATCTGGCATCATGGGGCGGAGCCGAGAGTTTTACCACCCAGGTGGGTGGGAGGAGCCAGCTTGAAGACCTTCCGGCAAGATTTAAAGCGGCAAGGATACCTGCCAGAAAGTGTGGATGAACAACATATACCATTCCTAGAACTCCTGTTACAGGTGAGTAACCTGTATTTCTTTATCAGCTGTGCCCAGAAAGGCTGAGCAGTACCCTGTTCCTGCTGCCAAAACTTATACAAACGAGCATGATGCTGACTCTGCTGCCCCAATAGATCCAAGGTGCTGATACATAATAGATCCAGGGTGTTGAAACACAGAAGTGCTGTGCCCCTGATAGGGAATTCAGGAGGTTTGATGTGATGGCCAGACTTGCACATGCTAGTTTTAATCGGAATAGCCTATAGAAGGTTGCTAAATCTGCAGCTCAGGCTCTTCATGAAGGAAATGCCAAGAATCGCTTAAACCTAGATGGTGGCAAGCATTTGCTGTCTTCAGCATATGCCATATCTGAAACTGGCAGGGCAGCCTGCCTTGGGTATTTGCATGAGAAAGTATTCTTGGCTGAAGGTTGCTGCATTTGCAACTGATGTGCAGCAAAGGGTTCTGATTGCCCCTTTTTAGATCACCAAACTGTTTTGATACCTTGTGGAGGAGACCTTGAGACTTCCAGTGTTCAGAATGACTAAGGTCAGTCAAATCCCTGAATCCCATACCTGGTTGGGGTTGTGGCATTGGGATCCTTTTGTCAGCCTGTTGGCAGAGGTGGCCATGTAGTCTACAGCTGGAATGACTGGGATAAGTGTGTTGGATCCTTTCCAGCAGCCCTTCCCCAGGAGCGCATTCAAAAGCTCTGAAGTTGGTGGATCTTCAGATATCTCCTTCAGCAGGCCACACGTTTGGAACTATAGCTGTCTGACTAGGTCCACATAAACTTTTTTGCTAGCTGTCTGCTTGGGCCTGCCCACAGTGAGGTAATCCATGCTGAAGTTCTTGTATAGCCATGGGTGGCCCCATGCTCTGTTCTTTTCCTGTCATTGACTATCGCACACTGGATTCCACAGAGCGCCATTGCTTTAGTAGACTGCCTTTTTTCTTTATATGAATTTTCTTTTCAAACAACTTGAAGTCTTGCTGTATTCTGACAAGTGCAGTTAGCCCCAGCCTTTAAACTGCTCCGGAGAAGAAAGGGTTAACCTTTCTATGCAGAGCATAGAATGCCGAGCTCTGTTCATGTCTGTCTGTCTGTTTCCCCTTGAACGCTAACAGATTATTTACTCCGCCTCATTGAACAGTCGCTCTGGAGATTTCTCCTGCAGCTTGGTTCGAAGTCGGTTTAAGTGTAGTGTTTTCGCCAGTTTATAATTGGGGGAGTTTCCCATAGTCTGTTCAGTCTGTGGAACCATGAGTACTAGACAGGTTTTGTACTGTTTCTGTGTGAAACTTGTAAAAGTGTGGATCAGTTCGGCTGAACCGATAATTTAATTCTTGTGTGTAACTTTAGTGTGTGGTTACCAGTTCTTATCGGTACTATAAAAAAAAAAAAAAAGTGGTGAAACTCCCCAAAAAGACCTGTGAGACGGTTAGGAACCAGTAAGGGAGTCTTGCCTGGCAGTTGCGAAGAAAGGGTAAGTTTGACTAGGTTCTCCATGTCTGAGAAACCCAATAATAAAAAAAATAAATAAATAAAAATAAAAAAAAAAAACGGGCCCAGTGGGTTTCAACACTGCAGTGAGTGTGGGGAGGTCTTTACTAAGGCCGATCCCCACACCACCTGTGTTTATGGTCTGGGGTTTGACCACTTCGAGTCAGACTGCCACATTTGCTAGAATTTTCCCAAATCTACTCTGGAAAAGAGATTAGGTAGACTAAGGGAAAAGGAGGCCAAGAAGTCCGCTGACCCAGATGGCCAGCCCGGTTCGGTTCCGACTGAACCAGGAGTGCTATCTGACCAGGGTGATGCTACTTCGGGCAAAAGGAGAGCTGTTCCTGAGGGGTCAGTGCTGACAAAAAGAAAGCGTAAAGAAAAATCGTCCTGTTCGGATCCAGGAGTCCATATTGCGACTGCCGAAGAAATGGCCAGAGTGATTCGGATTGTGGAATTGCTTCTCCCGGTTCTGACCGATCCGGCACCTTTTGGCAGAGGGTTGGTTCCCCCAGTTCACGATTATACTTTGGAAGAATTTTGTGAACCAGAGTTTGAGGAAGAAGGGGAGGAAGGAGGAGAAGATGATGGAGGAGGAGGAGAAGAAGACTGAGAAGGAGGAGGAGAAGAGAATAATAATAATAATCTCCTTTAGATGTGCCTGTGAAACCAGAAATCTCCCCACACAGACCTTCAGGTGCATCTCCTCCTATGCTTTCTAAGTCCCCTTCCCACTTTATGTTCTACAGAAAGGTGGCTGAGACCCTCCAACTTCCTATGGAAGAGGTAGTGGACGATCAGGAGGAGCCTGATTATGTAGAACTGGACATCCCAGAGTCCAGGAGACTGTCTGTTCCCCTTCACAAATCTTTTGGGAAATGGACACAAAAAATTTTGAAGTCTCCCAATTCAAACATGAAGTCTTGCTATATTATGACACATGCAGTGAGTCCCAACCTTCGAACTGCTCCGGAGGTGAAAGAGTTAACTTTCCATGCCAGGCATGGAACGCTGAGCTCGAGCTCGGTTGAAACTCTGTTCTTCAAACTCAAACCGTCAGATTCTTTACTCCGCCTCACTGAACAGTCGCTCCGGAGATTTCTCCTTCTGCTCGGTTCATTTTGTCAAAGTATTGTTTTTCTCTGTTTTCAACCAAATTTAAACCACAACCGGTTGGTTCAGACTCTGTCTGTGGTACTGTGAGTACTAGATAGGTTTTACATTCATTTCTATTCTGTGTGGAACTTGTTTATTGGTTCGGTCTGAACCGATCACGTTGTTTTAAAATATTTTAATCTCTCATTTAGAGGGTGGTTACCGGTTCTTATCGGTTCTTAAAAAAAAAAAAAATGGATTTTATTTATTTATTTTTTTTTTCCACGACCCGTGACACGGTTGGGAACCGATAAGAGGGTCTTACCTGGCGGATTGCCATAAACTGGTAAGTTTGGTTAGGCTGGCATTATGTCTGAGAAACCCAAAAGAAAAACCGGGCCCACTGGGTTTCAACACTGCAGTGTCTGTGGGAAGTCTTTGCTAAGGTCGATCCCACACCACCTGTGTTTATTGTCTGAGGTTTGAGCCCTCAATGCAGACTGCCAGATTTGTAAAAAATTTTCTTGGCTACCCTGGAAAAAAGAGTTGGTAGGCTCGGGGAAAGGGAGGCCAAAAAGTCAGCTGAACTGGATGGCCAGCCCGGTTCGGTTCCAACCGGAAGGAGTGCCCTCTGACCAGGGCGAGACTTCCTCGGGCTAAAGGAGATCCGACTGTGAGGAGTCGGTTCCAGCAAAAAGGACTAGGAAATCAGCTGGCGTGGAGCCAAAACTTTCCTCTCCAACCGCTGAAGAAATAGCCAAAGCGATTAAAATTGTCCAGTCGCTTTCCCCGGTTCCATCCGAACGGGCACCATCAAGTAAGCGTATGGTTCGGCCGGTTCCACCGGTTCAAGAGTATGATTTTAGAGGAATATTATGAACCGGAGGAGGGGGAAGAGGAGTATGAGAGAGTGAATGTGGATTTGAAAGTCTGGATGTGCCCATTGACCCAGACAGACCTTCAGGAGTGTCTCCTCCTAGGCTTTCTGAGTCCCCTTCTCATTTTATGTTTTATATAAAAAAAAAAAAAGTGGCTGAAACCCTCCAGCTCCCTATGGAGGGAAGCTGTGGATGGTCAAGAGGAGCCTGACTATGTGGAAATGATGGATATCCCAGAGTCTAGGAGACTGTCTATTCCTCTGCATAAATCTTTTGGGAAACACAGTAAAAATTCTAAAAACACCTCACACTATACCTCCTGTGGATAAGAGAATGGACAAGAGGTACATTGTCGGGCTCTGATACAGTTCCTTACACACAACAATGCAGCCATGTTGGGGTAGTGCAGGCTGCAGCCTGTGACAAGGCAAATTTTTCCTTGGCTTCACACCCCCCCTGACAAGGACTCCAGGAGGATTGATGCCATGGCAAAGAAACAGTACATGGCAGCATCCTTGGGACTCAGACAGGCAAATTATGTGGCTTATGTTGCTAGATATCAGAAATCCAGATGGGATACTGTTATGGCTCTAGCAAAACAGGTCCCTGGCCAGCTTGCCAAGGAGCTGGAGCAGGTGGCTGCTGATGGTATTGAGGCATCCAAGGTGCAATTCCATGCTGCAGTGGACTCTAAAGATGTGTCCTCAAGAGTCATGGCTACATCTGTGGCACTTCGCAGAATGGCTTGGCTCAGATGTAGTAGTGTGTCACAGGATACCCTGACTAAGGCCATGGATTTTCCTGTTGTGGGTAATTCTCTGTTTGGGGAGCAGACAGAATTACATGAAGAAAATGGGTGAGTATAGGACCACCTATAGGAGTGCACAGGCCAAGGAAAGGCAGGCCACTCCTCAAAGGCAGCTTTCCAAGGGTACGGACAGGCCTTTTCATAGGCCTTTTTACCAAGCCCAGGCCTCCTCTTCAGCTTACGCCCAGAGGGGGTTCTTTAGAGGAAGAGGCAGACGGGGTACAAGCAGGCCTGCTTCCACCCCTCAGCCTAAAGCCCCTGCCAAGCAGGCACCCTGATGGGGTTGCCAGGGCCGATTCTCAGCTACCTGTAGGGGGCAGGCTGGCTTACTTTGTCCAGGACTGGAAGTCTCTGACATCAGACAAGTGGGTCCTGGAAGTAGTAAGGTAGGGACTGGTTCTTGGCTTCATAAGATTTCCAAAGATGAGAATCAGATCCTTTCCACCTGCAAATCCACCAGAGGCACTTGCCCTAGAGGCAGAGGTCTCTTCCCTCCTGGCTCTCAGAGCTGTGGAAAGGGTTCCACCCCTACACCAAGGCAAAGGATTGTACTCCAGGTACTTCCTTACCCCAAAAAAGACAGGAGAATGGCGGCCCATCCTGAATCTCAAATATTTAAACAAGCACCTTTTAAAACCAAAATTCAAAATGGTGACTCTGGGAATTATTCTACCCTCTAAGGCCAGGGGACTGGCTAGTGTCCCTGGACCTCAAGGATGCCTACTTCCATATTCTCATCAGAAGCTCCCATCGAAAGTACCTCAGGTTCGAGCTGCCCTCAGGCCATTACCAGTTCAGAGCAATGCCCTTTGGCCTCACCTCTGCTCCAAGGGTATTCACAAAATGCCTGGCAGTAGAAGTTGCTTCCCTAAGAAGGCAAATTGCCATCTTCCCTTATCTGGACAACTGGCTCATAGTAGGCCAGTCTCCGGACCAAGTAAAGTTACATCTACAGATAACTCAGCAACTGCTCACCTCTCTAGGTTTCCTTCTGAATCTTTCAAAGTCGGTTCCTAGAGCCTGTCCAGCTCCTCACCTTCATAGGCGCAGAGCTGAATACAGAGAAAGCCAGAGCCTTCCTTCCTTTGGACAGGGCAAGGACCCTGTTCTCTCTGGCCTCCTCATTCACCCTGCAGGTGTCTCGACCAGCAAGGCATTTTCTACAGCTCCTGGGGCACATGGCTGCTTCTACAGCAGTAGTGCAGGGAGCAAGATTTCAAATGAGGGACATCTAGTTCCATTTGAGAGCTTTTTGGTCTCAAAGGAAAGACCCTCTAACCAAATTGATCCCAGTAACTCGAACCCTGATCCAAGCCCTACAGTGGTGGCAGTATCAGAGGAATCTGAGACAAGGGGTTCCCTTTGTCACTCAGTCTCACTCCTTAATCCTTACTACAGATGCATCCCTCTTGGGGTGGGGAGCTCACATGGGCGAGCTCACTACCCAGGGATTGTGGTCCCCTCAGGAATCTCTGCTCCACATCAATCTGTTGGAACTGAGAGCAGTTTTTCTAGCACTTCAAGTGTTTTCCAAATTTGTTCAGAACAAAGTTGTACAGGTCAGAACAGACACCACCACCACAATGTGGTACATCAACAAGCAGGGGGGCACTCTGTCTACAGCCTTGTGCACTGGAGCAATGAAGTTGTGGTCTCTGGCTTACTCCCCGAACACCTCCCTTACGGCAGTTCACCTCCCAGGCAAGGACAATGTCCTGGCAGATGCTCTCAGCAGGATTTCCCAGGGCCATCACGAATGGTCACTGGTAATATTTGCCAGATGGGGCACCCCGCAGATGGATCTTTTTGCAGCCCCAGACAATCACCAACTTCCCCTTTTTTGCTGCAGGCCCCCAGTGTTGGGCTCAGTCCCTCTGGATGCCTTAGTTCTCAATTGGGAAGGAAGTTTCTATGCGCCCATTCAAAGTGTTAGTCAAAATCAGATCTCAATCCTGCAAGATGATCCTGATTGCTCCAGATTGGGCCAGACAACCCTGGTATCCACTCCTGCTGTCCTTGGCTGTCCATCTTCCCCTGTGTCTTCCCAGGAATTGCAACCTGTTAACCTGTGCTCAGGGGAGGGTTTGGTACCCGAACCTCAAATCTCTCAATCTTAAGGCCTGGCTCTTGAAGAGTTAGTTTGCTGATCTACACCTCTCCCGAGGTGTAATGGATATATTGAAGGCTTCTAGGAAACCTTCCACCAGGGCTACCTATAATTCCAAATGGAAGAGGTTTTCCATATGGTGCTCTGGGAAGCAGATTTCCCCAGAATCTGCTGATTTACCTACAGTCCTGGATTATATGGTCCATTTAAATACCTTGGGGCTGAGACCAGCTACACTAAAGGTGCATTTGGCAGCTGTCTGCTTTTATTTCAGCAGGTAAACCCTCTTCTCTTTCAGCTCATCCTGTATTCTCTAAGTTTTTTAAGGGATTGCTTCACACCAACCCTCCATTTAGGGACCCTGCCCCTGCTTGAGATCTTAATGTTGGCATTGCTCAGCTTTTGCAACCTCCCTTTGAGCCCTTGTCTTCAGCAGAGCTTAAGTACTTGACTTGGAAGGCTGTGTTTCTGGTAGCCATCACTTCTGCCAGACGCACAAGTGAATTACAAGCTTTGTCACTGGAGCCTGATTTTATCTCCTTTCATAGAGACCAGGTGGTCCTCAGGACTAACGGGAAGTTCTTGCCTAAGGTGGTTTCAGATTTCCTCCTTAATCAATCTATATCTCTTGCAGTGTACTTCACTGACCATTCCTCGTCTGGCGAGAGGATGCTGCACAGCTTAGATGTGAAGAGAGCCCTTAGTTACTACATAGAGCATACCAAGGGTCACAGGTTTGACTCCCTCCAACTGTTCCTCACTTATGGTGAGGTTTTTAAAGGGAAACCTGCCACTAAAAGATCCATTGCCAGGTGGATTGTCTCTTGTATCCAATTCTGTTATGAAAAGCTGGGTAAGGTTCCTCCTTCAGGCCTGAGGGCTCACTCTACCAGAGGTACAGCTGCTGCCAGGGACATCCCTATTCTAGAGATATGTCAAGCAGCTACCTGGAAAACAGTTCACACTTTTACCAAGCATTACTCCCTGGACATCCAGGCTAGGAGTGATGCTTGGTTTGCACACTTAGCTTCAGAGCCTATTTCCTAAGTAGGTTCTGTTCCTCCTCCATGGAGGTACTGCTGTGTAGTCTGCATATGTCATAATATAGCAAGACTTCATGTTTGAAGAAAAAATTACTCACCTTAGTAATGTTGTTTTTTCTAATGGAGTCTTGCTATATTATGACCCCCCCACCGCCCCTCTCAGAACCTCTGTTTTTGGGATGTGGGTGGGCAGTGAAGTGTTGGCACTTAGTAGATGCCCACCTTCTTGTTTTCACCCCTCCTTTTTTGGGATGACTTGGTGTTGTGTTTTTTATTTTTTGGGTCTCCTGACTTGAGTCTTTGTTTTGGGACCGAAAAATGTGTTCTTATGTTTAGTAGCCAGTTGGCTAGTGTAGGTTTACAGCTTCCACACAGGACCTCAGTGAGTTTAGCTCGTAAAGAGCTGACGGTTTGAGTTTGAAGAACAGACAGAGTTTCAACCGAGCTCGAGCTCAGCGTTCCATGCCTGGCATGGAAAGTTAACACTTTTCACCTCCTGAGCAGTTCAAAGGTTGGGACTCACTGCATATGTCGTCATATAGCAAGACTCCATTAGAAGAAACAACATTACTAAAGTGAGTAATTTTTTCTTCTATACCTTCTGTGGACAGAAGACTGGACAAGAGGTATACACCCAGGCTCAGACTGAGTTTTTATACCACCAGTGCAGCCATGTTGGGGTTGTGTAGGCAGCTGCCTGTGATAAGGCAGGCATTCCTTTGGCTTAACACTCCGTAGACAAAGACTCTAGGAAGGCTGATGCCATGGCAAAAAAGCTGTACATGGCATCTTCCCTTGGACGCGGGCGAATTTTATGGCCTATACAGCTAGGTACCAGAAGTCCAGGTGGGACACTGTACTGGCACTGGCTAAACAGGCCCCCCCAAGCTAACCAAGGGGCTCGAGGCGGTGGCTACAGATGGGATTGAGGCGTCTAAAGTTCAGTTTCATGCTGCTGTGGACTCTAATGATGTCATCGAGTCATGGCTACATCTGTGGCTTTTCAGAGAATGGCTTGGCTCAGATGTACTATCCTCTCTCAGGATACCCAGGCTAAAGCCATGGATTTTCCTGTAGTGGGTAATTCTCTGTTTGGGGAGCAGACAGAAAATTACATGAAGAAAATGGATGAGTACAGGACCACTTACAGGAGTGCTCAGGCCAAGGAAATGCAGGCAACTCCTCAAAGGCAGCAGTCTAGGGGCAGGGGCAGGCCTTATCAAAGGCCTTTTTACCAAGCACAGACCTCCTCCTCTTTTCACAGAAGGGGTTCTTCAGAGGGAGAGGCAGAAGGGGGATGAGCAGGGCTGCATCCACTCATCAGCCTAAAGCCCCAGCCAAACAGACACCCTGATGGGCCTGCCTGGGTCGACTCTCCTATTCCAGTAGGGGGCAGGCTGGATTATTTCGTACAGGACTGGATGTCTATTACATCAGACAAGTGGGTCCTGGAAGTAGTAAGCCAGGGACTGGTTCTCAGCTTCAGAAAATTTCCAAAGATGAGAGCCAGATCTTTTCCATCTTCAAATCTCTCGGAAACCCTTGGCCTAGAGGCAGAGGTTTCTTCTCTTCTAGCCTTAACAGCCATAGAGAGTACCTACCCTACACTGGAGCAAAGGGCTGTACTCCAGGTACTTCCTGACCCCAAAAAGACAGGGGAGTGGGGACCCATCCTAGATGTAAGATGTCTAAACAAACATCTTTTAAAACCAAAGTTCAAAATGGTAACTCTGGGAATAATCCTTCCCTCTGTAAGGCCAGGAGACTAGTTAGCCTCCCTGGACATCAAAGATGCCTACTTTCACATTCCCATCGATTGCTCCCACAGAAAGTACCTCAAGTTCGAGTTGCCCTCAGGCCACTATCGGTTCAGAGCAATGCCCTTTGTCCTAACATCAGCCCCAAGGGTTTTCACAAAGTGCCTGGCAGTAGTTGTTGTTGCCTTTCTAAGAAGGCAAAAGATCCAGATTTTTCCATATCTGGACGATTGGCTAATAGTGGGCCAGTCTCCAGACCAATTCAAGTCTCACCTGCAAGTGACCCAGCAAGTGCTCACTTCTCTAGGATTTCTTCCCAACCTTCCCAAGTCGTTTCTCGAACCAGTCCAGCTTCTTACCTTTATAGGGGCAAAACTGGACACAGTCTGAGCAAGAACCTTTCTTCCTCTAGAAAGGGCAAGGGTTCTTATGAAACTAGCCTTTTCCTTCAGGCTTCGGGTGTCTCTACCAGCAAGGCATTTTCTCCAGCTCTTGGGCCACATGGCAGCTTCAACAGCAGTGGTCCAAGGGGCAAGATTCCAGATGGATATTCGGTTCCATCTAGAGCTTTTTGGTCTCGGAAGAAAGATTCCCTTACCAAACTGGTCCCAGTGACTCTGACCTTGATCCAAGCCCTCCAGTGGTGGCAGGATCAGGACAATTTAAGACGAGGTGTTCCTTTTGCCACTCAGCCTTGTTCAGTCGTCGTTACCACGGACGCTTCTCTTCTGGGCTGGGGTGCCCATCTGGGGGTCTTGACTGCCAGGGGCTGTGGTCCCCCCAAGAATCCCTTCTCCATATCAATCTCCTAGAGTTCAGGGCAGTTTTTCTGGCCCTGAATGCTTTCTCTCAAATCAGTACAGAACAAGGTGGTTCAGGTCAGAACGGACACCACCACCACCATGTGGTACATCAACAAGCAGGGGTGTGAGCTTGGCACCCCAAAGCCAAGTCTGTGGCTCCCTCTAACAGGAAGCAGGGAGGAAAAGGCCAGGGGGTCCCTTGGCCAGTTCTTCCTCCAGGTCTGCCCAGTGGCTGGTTGTGAGGTGTGCCCCAGCCTCGTTCCCCAATGGGAGGATTGCTTCGCCACTTTCTTTCCCATAGTCCGCTAACACCTCGGACGCTGGGTGTTGGAGATGTGGTAGGAAAGGGCACTGCCTCTGGAGTTAGAGCAGGCACCGCCCTTCCGGAAGTCGCCCTTCGGGGCCACAGGGGTCCGTAGAGCCTCCCTCTCTGTTCGTCGAGTACATTGCCCTGCTCCTCCAAAAGGAGGTGATCAGGAGGTGGCGGATCCTCCACCGACCCGGGTTTGTGTCCAGGTACTTCCTGGTCCTGAAACAGACGGGGGGGCTGGCACCCCATTCTAGACCTGCACAACCTGAACAGGTTCCTAAGGTCTCGAACCTTCAGGATGGGCACTCTGGCTCAGATCATTCCATCCTTGGAGCGAGGCTTGTGGTTCTGTTCTCTGGACCTCCAAAACACGTTTTTTCACGTCCCAATCCGTCTGTCCCACCAGAGATTCCTCCGCTTCAGGGCTGAGGGGTCCCTCTACGAGTTCCGGGCCATGCCCTTTGGCCTTTCTCTAGCTCCCAGGGTCTTCACCAAATGCATGGCAGTGGTGACAGCATTCCTGTGGCACCGAAGGGTCTAGGTGTACCCCTACCTGGACGACTGGCTGAATACGGCCTTCTCCAGAATGGAAGTGGAGCGGTCCAGGGATCTGGCCCTTCAGGTTTGCTCTCAAGTTGGCCTCCTTATCAACGAGGCCAAGTCGGAACTCGTGCCAAAGCAGGTGATTCAATTCATCGGGGCAGAGCTAGACTCTCTGCAAGCCAGAGCACGGCTTCCGGTGGACAGGGCCAAGGTTTATTTCCTCCTTTGCCCAATCATTTCAGGTTGGGCAACTGTGCCATGCCCGGGACTTCCTGGGCCTCATGGTGGCCTGCACCTGCGTGGTCCGTTGGGCCCGCTGGTACATGTGTCCCCTACAGTGGGGGTTGGCCAGCCAATGGTCACAGCGCTCTGATCCTTTGGATCAGCTAGGGACAGTGTCCCAGGAGATGTGGAATGCTCTACAGTGGTGGACCATTCCAGCTCATCTGCAGGTGGGCATCCTGTTTGTCTGCCCTGAGCAGACTGTCTGTTGACCGATGCCTCTCTGATGGGTTGGGGTGCCCATCTGGAGGAGCACAGCGCGCACAGCCCCAGGTCCCCTCGGGAGTCCCGATGCCACGTCAACCTGCTGGAGCTTCGATGGGTTCATCTAGCCCTCATGCCTTCGCTCCGTTTGTACGGGGTCAAGTAGTCCAGGTCCAGACTGTCAATACCACGACCATGTACTACCTAAACCGCCAGGGTGGGACGCACTCCTTGCCCCTATGCAAGGAAGCTGTCCGCATTTGGTCCCTCGTGCGCAGCCTGGAGGCAGGAGCCTCCAACATTCTGGCCGATGCCCTAAGCCGGACAAGGGCTGCGTCCCACGAGTGGTCTCTCCTGCTGAAGGTAGTACAAGATGTGATCTTCTTCGAGGTACAGCTCTTGCAGCAGGTTACATCATTAGGACTGAAGCCAGCAGGCGTCGGGACCCCACGGAAATCTTCTAGCTAGCAGTCTTCAGCGGGGACCGCCTCCAACGTCTGTCCCACCCCCGACGTCGGGCATACTACATAAGGAGGCGGTCCCGTCAGAATCCCCAGTTCTTTCCCGCCGTCGACTTGCATGTCTCGACCCTTCCGTCAGTATCTAGCGCGCGACTATCAGGAAATTCGTTCAACCATTTCTTCATCAAGAATTTCTTCAAGAATCTTTCTCCAGATTTATTCCTCTGTCTGTCCTCCCCAACTTCCGTGGAGGGCCATTCGTCCAAGTGCGCCTGTGGGAACAGATTCCATTCAGAGACCCACATTCGGTATGCGTCCGGTGCCTGGGCCCAGACCACGACACCCAGGCTTGTTCTTTTTGTCAGGGCTTCAGCAGCTGGACCCGGATCCGCCAACAGAAGGCTGTCCAGGCTTATCTTTTAGAAGAGAAGCTCAAGGCCATGGAACCTTCCTCCAAGGGGGAAATCTTCAGAAAAATCCCGCAGGCACCATGAGAAGCACAGGGAGAAGGTGAGACCTAGATCCCCCTTCTAGGGCCTCGGACCACCACAGCTCTAGCTCCAGGTCAGACCGCTCTGTCTCGGGCCCGCTGTCAGCCTCCCCCGGCCATGGTAAAGTCTGCCAGCGGTTCTTCTACCCTGCAGCCTGCTAAGACCTCTAGGCCTTGCTCTTCCTCCTAGGCCTCGTCTAGGTCAGGGGATCACCACAAGCGACACTAGGCCCCTGACGTCTGGTCATTTTCCCTGCCGCCTCCCCCTCAACGTAAGAGTAAGGAGCTGACCTCCCTGAAGAGGACGTCGGACCTGACGTCTGCCAAACCTCATATACCCTGGGAACCGACGACAGTCTGACACCCGTCGCTGATCAGGCACTCACCTACCCGGACGCCGGCCAGGGGACTGACGTCCGACACAGCAGCTAGAAGAACTCCACCGCCACCTACCGACGTTGGCCAGGAGGCGCTAACGGAGGAGGAATCCACTCAGCCCGAGGACCAGGCAGGTGACCCTGGACCTGTTGAGCTCCCACAGGAGCCCTCCCCAGAACCGGAGACCCCAGGGGAGCAGACGGCGGGACCCCGGCGCCCGGTCCGTCGGGTCTTGACATCTCAGAAGTGAGTTATTCACTTTCTGGTGGGACACCATCAAAAAGGATGTGGTCACCACGCACCCTCCTCCCGCACCTGCTGCACCACTGGCCCCAGCGCCCTCTCCTTCACCCAATGGGGCAGCAGGCCGAGCACCTTGGCCCCCCCCCCCAGGAGCCAGCCAGACCTCCTAGGGGCAGACCTACAGACAAGAGAAGGCCTCCGTCCAGATCCTCTTCTGGTTCACCCAGCCCCAAGAGATCCAGAAGACGCTGCTACTCACAGTCTACGGAGGACTCTAGATCGGACATCTTGGATGGCTCCAGATCTCCTTCTCCCATCAGCGTCCCCTCTCTGGACCCACGTGAACTTCCTAGGTCTCCTCCGGATGACCCCTCGTTCTCTGAGATCATGACATATCCAGAAGAACATGGGGTGGGACGCAGAAGAACTCTACCCCGAAAGGCTACGCCTAGCTCGTTATCTTCGGCAGAAAGATTCTAAGCCTGTGGTGGTACCACCCTTGGTGTCCACCTTTGTGGACGTCACCAGGGCAGAGTGGAAACGTCCACATTCGCTCCCGGCGATGCCGAAGAAGGCTGACCGCCTATACAAGGCCCCAAGGGAGGACCAGTACTTGGCTAATCATCCTCTGGCCGACTCCCTGGTCATCACAGCCTCTCATGACCGGTCCCAGAGACCACAACATTTGAGCACACAGCCACCGGGACCCAGACTCCCAGCAACTGGAGGCGCTTGGTAGGCGCACTTACGCAGCTGTGACCTGCGCCATCAGGTCCCTGAACTATCTTACCCACACAGTTCAATTTCAGAACACTCTCTGTGGGAACAGGGACAAGATTTGGTAGAAAAATTGCCAGACAGTGGGCAAAAGGAGGAACTTCTCCAGCTCCTCCGCACGGGTTCAGACGTGGGGACCCAGGTGCTCCGAGCTGCGTACGATTCCGCGGACTCCTCAGCCAGAGCGGCAGCCTCAGGAGTGTGCCTCTGGAGACACTCATGGCTCTGTCTCTGGATTTACCCCGGACGTCCAGAACATCATTCTGTACGCCCTCTTTCACGGCGAAGTTTTGTTTGGTGAGGCATCTGAGAAGGTCATCACCAAACTGCAGGAAGCTGGGAAGGCCGTTAGGTCTGTCCAGGCCATGTACAGATCTAGACTCTGTTCCTTTCGTAGGAACCAGAGTCGTTTTCGCAGCCGGACTCGGAAACAACAGCCTCGTTCCAGCCTGCAACAGAGGGGCTCCTTTACCCAGAAAGCCCTGGCCAAGTCGTCCTCAGGTAGAGGCCAACGTCCTACAAAGTCGGCCCAACCTGCAGGACCCTCCGCCGCCACAGCATGACTCCTTCCCGGCCTCCGCCCCTCAGGATCAATGGGAAATAAAGGTCGGCGGTCACATCGCAGACCACCTGCCAGGGTGGCAGTCGATCACCACCGACAGGTGGGTGCTACAGTTGGTCAAAAAAGGCCACTATATAGAATTCTTAGACAAGCCACCCACAAGGCCTCCTCTGCTCTCCAGTTATTCGGGTCAGCACACCCTGCTCATCGGGCAAGAAGTGCTCACGCTGCTGCAGAAAGAAGCTTTGGAGCACGTCCCAGAGAACCAGAGAGGAGCAGGGTAGTATTCCCTCTTCTTCCTGGTTCCAAAGAAAAGGGGGGACCGCCATCCAATCTTGGACCTAAGCGACCTCAATATGTCGGTCGCCTACATACGCTTCCGCATGGTGACCCTCCCGGGCCTAATCCCCATGCTGAAGGACGCATTCTTGGCGTCCCTGGATATGCTGGACGCTTACCTGCACATCCCCATCGCTCAAGCGCTCAGGAGGTTCCTGCGCTTCGAGTTTCTCGGCCTCCACTATCAGTTCCGAGCGCTCCCTTTCAGGCTCTCATCGGCCCTCAGGGTCTTTACCAAGTGCATGTCAGTCGTGGCAGCATCTCTGAGGAGACAGGGCCACTATGTGTTCCCGTACCTCGACAATTGGCTTTTCATGGCCTCCTCCGAGGAGGCGCTGTTGATAGCTATCCAGCACGCCCACATCCTTTTTCAGTCTCTGGGCATCCTAATCAACTACGAGAAGTCTCTCCTGGTACCGTCCTAGAAACTGCAATTCATAGGGGCAGTTCTGGACACCACCCAAGGTAAAGCTTTTCTTCCCGAAGACAGGGAGGAACGCATCTGGTCCCTCATAAGGGACCTTTCAGCGAAGAAGACTGTCCCAGCCAGATTGGTCCTTCACTTGCTCGGACACATGGCTGTGGCCATTCTAACAGTCCCGATGGCAAGGCTCCACATGCGGGTAACCCAGTGGATGCTCAGAGTACAATGGGACCAAAGGCAAGACCATCTGCTGCAGCCAGTCAGAATCATGAAGGCCGTGGTTCGGGACTGGCAATGGTGGCTAGATCCAGGAACCCTCTCTGTGGGGGTTCCATTCACAGCGCCGTCCCCGGTGATAACACTCTCCACAGACGCCTCAGGGCTGGGGTGGGGAGCACACTTGAACGGGGTGAAGTCTCGGGGAACATGGACTACTCTGGAAGCTCATCTTCATATCAACATATTGGAGATGAGAGCGGTCCTTTATGCCCTGCAAGCCTTCCAGTCGGACATTCCACAGAGTACTCTCCTGTTACAGACAATACAGCGGTGATGTATTACCTCAACAAACAAGGAGGCACACACTCCTACCCCCTCTGCAGGGAGGCCATGAGGGTGTGAGAATGGGTAGTACGACATGGCGCAAACCTCATTGCAGTTCACGTTCCCGGAGTGGACAATACCGTCGCAGACAGCCTGAGTCATTCCCGGGCCAGGGTCCACGAGTGGGAACTTCTATAGGAGGTGGCAGAGGATCTGTTTCACAGATGGGGCACTCCAGAATTGGATTTGTTCGCGTCCCCATCCAACGCAAAACTGCCCAATTTTTGCTCGCTAGATCCAGGGCCTGGTGTTTTCTGGCGAGATGCGTTGTCCCTTTCCTGGGCGGGCAGATTCCTCTATGCCTTTCCTCCCTTCCCGTTGATGCAGTGTGTCCTTCTCAAACTTTGCAGAGAGCACTCAACGCTGATTTTGATAGCGCCTTTTTGGCCCAGATTTGGTTCCCGCTTCTGAGTCGCCTGTCCCGGGAACCTCCGCTTCCTTTGCCAATCAGCTCCCATCTGCTGTCTCAGGAGGAGGGTTCACTAGTCCACCCGGACTTACATTCACTGAAGCTGCACGCTTGGCTCCTAGAGACATAGCCATTTTGAGACACAGGGTCTCGCAAGAGGTGGCGGAAGTACTTTCTCCCGTCAGAAAACCGGCGACACATGCTACATACGCCATGAAATGGTGTAGGTTTTGCCTGTGGTCTCAAGCACGCAGCTTCTCCCCTTTAGACTGTCCAGAGAAATTAGTTCTGGAATACCCGCTCTCCTTTTTTCAGTCGGGGTTGGCTTACTCCTCAATCAAGGTGCACCTTTGTGCAATCTCAGCTTACCACGCCCCGGTAGGCCAACGCACGGTAGCACAGTTGGATACGTCCCATGCCTTCTTAAGAGGGGTGCTCCACCTTAGGCCACACATCAGGGATCCTGTCCCTCCTTGGGACCTACCTTTTGTCCTGGAGCAGCTTACGCTGCCACCTTTTGAACCTGCCGCAGACTGCGAGCTGCGTTTTTTGTCATGGAAAACGTTATTTTTGGTTGCTGTTACTTCAGCGAGGAGAATCTCTGAACTACACGCTCTTATGTGTAAGCAGCCTTATTTAATTTTTCACCAGGACAGGGTGTCCCTGAGAACGACTCCCAAGTTCCTGCCTAAGGTGGTCTCAGCCCTCACGCTTAACCAGGACCTTGATTTACCAGTGTACTTCCCTAAGTACGCTAGTCGAGGAGAAGCACTGCTTCACACCCTGGATGTTCACCGGTGTCTTGGATACTACTTGACCAGGACCAAACAGCACCGCAAAACGGAACAGCCGTTCATCTTTCGCTGAGAGGATGTTGGGAGATCCAGTCTCAAAACAGACCCTTTCTCGCTGGCTCATCCAGTGCATTTCCCTTTGCCACAACAAGCGACAGAAACCCTTACCAGGTGTAGTTAAGGGCCATTCAACAAGGGGAGTGGCTATCTCTTTTGCAGCACTGAAAAACGTATCCACATCAGCCATATGTACTGCAGCCACCTGGAGCTCAGTGCACACTTTTATCAGGTTTACAGCCTTGATATCGCCTCATGGCGAAGAGCGGGTTTCGACCTTGCTGTCCTAGGCTCAGGACGTGTTGGTGTCTCGGTATCGCCTCCTCCCGATGGCTTTTCAAGGCGCCATTGCTTGGGAATCGGTCCTAGTGGTGTAACCTGCTGCAAGAGCTGTATCTCGAAGATAGTACAGTTACGTAAGAACTTACCGTAACAGTGGATCTTCGAGAACAGCTCTTGCAGCAGGTACCTTCCCACCACCCATTCCCCTTGAGGAGGTAAGTTCCAGCTCACGCTTAGCAAGATCGTTTTTAGTCTTGGCCATCTGATGGCGGGTCCTCTGTCTCCTTTCTGATGTCATCCAGGCGGGAGAACTGGGGATTCTGGCGGGACCGTCTCCTTATGTACTACGCCTGACGGGGGTGGGACCGACGTCTGAGGCAGTCCTCGCTGAAGACTGCTAGCTAGAAGATTTCTGTGGGGTCCTGACGCCTGCCGGCTTCAGTCCTAATGGTGTAACCTGCTGCAAGAGCTGTTCTCGAAGATCTATTGTTACGGTAAGTTCTTGCATAACTGTACTTTCTTCCACTGGGGCATGTCTCAGGTGGACCTGTTTGCCTCCAGGGAGAATGCGAAGCTGAGACTGTTTCATGCCCGCCCCCCTCAGCAGGGCTCGCTGCAGAGGGATGCCTTCTCGAGGCCGTGGATCCCGGGCCTCTTCTGCGCCTTTCCCCCCATTTCCCTTGATCCACAAGGTGCTCCTCAAGGGGAGGAGGGACAAGGTGCAGGTGATTCTGGTAGCCCCAGACTGGCCCTGCCAGTTCTCCTCAGTCTCTGCTCCAGACTCCGGAGGCTGCTTCCAGCCCGCCCGGACCTGAACTCTGTCAATCAGGAGAAGGTATTGCACCCGGACCTTCAATCCCTGCAACTGACTGCCTGGTTCCTGTGCGGCTAGAGTTCCAGGACTTGGGTCTTTCCGACGAGGTCCTCAATGTTGTTGTGGCGTCCCATAAGAAGTCAACCAGAAAATGCTACGCCTTTAAATGGAAGAGATTTTCCATTTGGTGTCAGAGCAAGGGCCTGGACCCTTCCTCCTGTTCCTTGGCAAGCATTCTGGACTAAATGTGGTCCCTTTCTCAGCAAGGGCTTCGGTCGACTACCATTAATCTGCACCTGACAGCCATCTCTGCTTACCGGGCATGGTCTGGGAAGCAGTCGGCGCAGGAGAAGGTGGTCTGGCGCTTTTTCAAAGGCCTTGATCACATTTCCCCTCCGGTGCGAGAACCTCCACCTCCGTGGTATCTACTGCTGGTACTGGCAAAGCTCATGGGCAAGCCATTCGATCCAATGCACAGGTGTGATCTCTCACCTGTCGTGGAAGACCGCCTTCTTGGTGGCTATCACGTCGGCCAGAAGGATGGGAGAGCTCCAGGCGCTCTGCATCGAGTCTCCTTACCTGGTATTCCACAGGGACAAGGTTGTCCTGCGCCCCCAACCGAAATTCCTTCCGAAGGTGGTGTCGGAGTTTCACCTTAACCAGGTGTTGACTCTGCCGGTGTTCTTCCCCAATCACACCTCGGAGGCTGAATATAGGCTCCATACTCTGGACCCTAGAAGGGCGCTCTCTTACTATAAGGAGCGCACTGCTGAAATTCGGGGAGTGGTTCGCCAGCTGTTTGTCACCTACGCTGAAGCCGTACCTGGCAGACCTGCAGCCAAGTGGACGATAGGCAGGTGGGTCGCCTCCTGCATCGATCTCTGCTATAGGTTGGCGGGCATGGAGCCTCCCAGAGGGATAAGATCTCATTCTACCTGCCATACTGCTGCATCGGTGGCTGCTTACAAGGACGTCCCTATCCAGGAAATCTGCAGGGCTGCTACCTGGAAGTCAGCACACACCTTCATCACCCATTACCACATCGACTTTGAGTCACGCCGGGATGCTGGTTTTGGGGCCTCGGTTCTCCAGTCTCTCTTCCCTAAGTAGGGGGTGTGCGCCTTGCCTCCCTCCTCCCGAAGGACTGCTAGGAGTCTGCCAGACAGTGTGGATGAACAACATATCCATGTCCCTAGAAATACAGGTTACTCACCTGTAACAGGAGTTCTAGGAATGGTATATGTTGTTCATCCTACATTCTCCGACCTCCCGGCTTGAGCGCAACCTGAGCTTCAGCGGGCCAGATCTGCGTCGTGGGCGAACGGAGCGAGTTTTACCACCCGGGTGGGTGGGAGGAGCCAGCTTGAAGACCTTCCGGCAAGATTTAAAGCGGCAAGGATATCTGCCAAACAGTGTGGATGAACAACATATACCATTCCTAGAACTCCTGTTACAGGTGAGTAACCTGTATTTTCTTGTTTTTTGTACCGTTTTTCGACTTCACTGTCTTCTGTCTCTCTGGAGATTCACCAAAACAAGTGACTGCGGATGGGAGATCCCCGCCAAAGACTGCACAAGCGCTGCGTCTTCTGCTTCAGGCCAGATCACGATACCGCAGCCTGCCAGGCGTTCACCAGCCGGACCCGGATCAGACTTCTCAAGGCCCTGAAGTCGTTTTTATTAGAGAATGATGGATCTGCACACTTCGGAGAAGAAGCACAAGGAGAAGACCAAGCGGCATGGGAAAGACCCCAGTAGGTCCCGATACTGGTCCCGTTCTCTCACGCGGCCCTCTCCCAAAAAGGGCCATGTTTCCCTGGGCCCAAGTGAGCACCCAAAGTTGTCCCAGGCCAAGGCCAGGCCATCGGGGGAGAAGCCGGCCAAACCTAAAGTAACCCCGCTATGAGTTGCCACAAAGACCTTGTAGGTGAAAGCTTCGGCCCCACCTCAAGTCACTGGCGCCGCCTACTAAAGGCGCGCCTCCAGAGCCGAAGGACACTCCGGGGCCCCACCCCGAGACACCCCGTCATCAGTCCCTCCTATGCTGTTTGTAGGGGCGAAAGGTTCAGGTGCGGCCACGTAACAGCTGACGTCCCGTCCAAGTCCTCCTCCCCCCGGGCTCCCAAGAGGGCTCTCCTTCGCGGGCTGACGTCCTGGATATTCTCTTTCCGGGACGAGCTGCCAAGGTTTTCTCTAAGGATGAGCTGCAGGAGTTCTCCTTTTGGTGGGGGAGGTCCAGAAGCAAGTGGCGCCGCCCCGGACTCTGTCCCAGACACGGAACCAGACCTGGCGGGCAAACCACAGCCTGGAGGTGAGCCTCCCCCGAGGAAGTCCCCCGAGCTGCCGCCTACGCCTTCGTCCAGGGCTCGTTCCCAGTCCAGAGACCACCGCCAACACTCCAAGGATTCTGAAAACTATCGCTGGTCCTGGTCTCACTCACAGCCCTACTTGTTCCTCTGGGCGAGAGTGCTCCCGACGTCGGTCCTCTGACAGACGTCGTTCTACGCTCCGTTGCCATACTCTGAACCAGAGACAGTCTTCAGACAGGTGTTGGTCCCCCAGCTACCGACGACAGAGGGAGTCTGGTCACAAGGAGAGATCGGACTATTCCTGACCTAATAGTCGATCCTCCTCTTCATCAGCATCCTCTTCCTCTCTTGGGATCGGGGAGTCCCCGAGTGAAAAGGACCAGCCTTGCTAGCCTCCGGACGATCCAACCTTAATGAACATCATGAGGCATATCCAGGCCTCCAATGAGTGGGAAATGGAAGACCTGGATCCGGAACGCTGAAGGTTGGCCAAGTACCTGAGGCAAAAGGAGCCAAAACCATTAGTGGTCCCTCTTTTGGTGAACACTTTCCAGGACCTGATTCGGTCTAACTGTATAAGGCTCCGAGGGCAGAAGCCTTTTTAGCTGAGAACCCTCAGGCAGACTCTTTGGTCATTATGGCTGCCCATGACCAGTCCAGGTAGCAAAAGCACCTTAGCTCGCATCCTCCCGGTCCGGAGTCTCTGTATGTGGGCCAGGTGGGCAAGAAGGTTTACTCTGCCTCCACCTGCTCCATCTGGTCCCTCAACTCCTGACTCATATGGTCCAGTACCAGAATGCGCTCTGGGAGAGGGGAGAAGAGCTACTGAGAGCCATGCCAGATTCCAAGCAGAGGACGGAACTTCTGGACATACTTAAATTGGGCTTCGATGTAGGTTTTCATGTCGTGAGAGCCTTCTACGACACTGCAGATGCGGCAGTCTGGGCAGCCACTTCCGTGGTTTGCCTTCGGCGCCATGCCTGGTTGAGTCTCTGGCTTTCACAAGGATCTGCAGTCTGGTATAAAGGATCTGCCATTCCAAGGTACCGTGTTGTTTGGGCAGGAGACGGAAGCCCTGATTTCACGTCTTCAGGAATTGGGCAAGTCCATCTGGTCGGTCCACCAAATGTACCATGGCAACCAGCTACAACAACAGAAACTTCCCTTACAGAAGCCCTTAGGTGGACAAGGTGGCCTGTGGTAATCAGCAGCGTTAGAGAGGCGGCTTTCATAGGAGAACCGGTAACCAGCATCTTGGAGGCGCTTCTAACGTGGTCCCAAGTCCTCTCGGGCCTCTCTACCTACATCCGGCTCAGCCCAATGATTCCCTTCCGCTCCCCCTCCTCCAAGGGATGACTCCAGGGAGACTGTCGGGGGCCACTTCTCCCTTCATCTCGAAGGGTGGAAATCGATAACTGCAGACCAATGGGTCCTGGTTTATCAGGAGAGGACACGCTAGAGTTCACGGAGTTTCCTCCAAATACTCCACCAAAGTACTCCCGATATCCTTCTCACATCTCACTTACAAGAGAAGAAATTCGGACCCTCTTGCAGAAAAAAGCAATAGAGGTAGTCCCCTTGCATCAGCGGGGAAAGGGGTTTTATTCCCACTTCTTCCTGGTCCCAAAAAAGACGTGGGATCTTCGACCCATTCTGTACTTCAGCTCTCTCAATCTTTTTTATAGAGTACAAAAGGTTCAGGATGGTGACCCTTCTAAGTCTACTTCCCCTGCTGCACCAAGGAGACTGGCTCTGCTCCCTAGACATGCAAGATGCATATATGCATATTGAGGTCTTCCCTCCCCACCGAAAGTTTGATGTTCCACTTCCAAGGAGAGCACTACCAATTCAGAGTTCTTCCGTTCGGCCTCTCCTCCGCTCCTCGAGTCTTCACAAAGTGCTTGGCAGTGGTGGCTGCGGCTCTAAGAAGTCAGGGAAATTACATCTTCCCTTCTCGACGATTGGCTACTTCCGGCCCCGTCCAGGTCAAGCCTGCTTGATGCTCTCTGACACCTATGCTCTGTTCTGAGAACTGAGGATCACCCTGAACCTTCAGAAATCGCCCCCCGAGCCCATTCAAAGACTCGTCTTCATTGGAGCGGTCCTGGTTTCTGTCCAGGCCATGGTCTTTCTACCCCTGGACAGGGGCGATCGCTTGTGGGAGGTTGCCGAGTGGATCTCAGTAACTCCTCGAGTTCCTGCAAGGAACTTCCTCAGGCTACTGGGGCACATGGCAGCGGCCATTCCGGTTACTCCTCTGGCCCACTTCCACATGCGGGTGCCACAGTGGATGCTCAGGGTGCAGTGGGACCAGGGCTCCAACTATCTAGACTTTCTAGTCAGGATCTCAGAGCCAATCGGGAGAACTTTGCTTTGGTGGATGGACCCCTGGAATTTGAAAGGGGTCCAGTTTTGTCTGGAGCCACCAGGTCAGGCCCTTACGACAGATGCTTCAGGTCTGGGATGGGAGCGCACCTGGGTACTTGTCAAACGCAAGGGGTTTGGACACCCGAGGTGCGATCTCTCTATTAATTTGCTGGAGATGCGAGCGGTCCTCTATACCTTACAGGCATTTCAAGAGAACCTGGTGACGGGCTCTCTTCTAATTCAGACAATATGGCGGTCGTTTTGTACATCAACAAGCAAGGGGGCTCTCATTCGTATCCCCTTTGCAGGGAGGCGATGAGTCCAGTACTGGGCACTGGAACGACTCATTCTGTTGTCAGTGGTACATGTTCCAGGCATCCTAAACAATTTGGCCGACAGCTTTAGCAGGTCTCGATCCACAGCTCACAGTGGGAGCTGTTAGTCCTCTTGAATCAGCTCTTGACAAGTGAGGTGCGTCCAGAGCTGGACCTTTTCTGCATACATAACACAGAAACTACCAATTTTTGTGCTCATGAGCACACACCTGGGGTTTTCTGGCCAGATGCATTATCCCTTTGCAGGGCAGGGAGGTTTCTCTACGCCTTCCCTCTCATTCAGAGAGTTTTGCTGACGTTGCAGGCAGAATGGGCTCTAAAGATTCTAGTAGTCCTTCGCTGGTCTCTGGAGATTTGGTTCCCACTCCTGCAGCAGTTGTCCACGGAACCTCCAACTCCGCTGCCCATATGCTCGCAGTTGCTACCCCAGGAACAGGGGTTGCTGATCCATCCAGACCTCCGTTCCTTACATCTGCATGCTGTGACTCCTTCAGACGTAGACCAGCAGAGATATTGGGTCTCCCCGGAGGTAGCGGCAGTCCTAGTGTCGGCGAGGAAGCCCTCCACCTGCTCCGCCTACGCTATGAAATGGAAGTAGTTTTGTTTATGGGCCTCGTCGCAGCATTTGGACCCAGTCACCTGTCCAGTGAACTCAGCGTTACAGTACCTCCTTTCCTTGTACCAACATGGCCTGAGTTAACTCCTCTCTTAAGGTGCACATGTGGGCTGTCTCTGGCTATCATGCTCTAATTGGAGACAAGGCCTTGGCACAGGTGGATGTAGCCTGTACCTTTTTGAGGGGAATCTTGCATATGAGACCTCCCGTTAGGGATCCTGTCCCACACTGGTACCTCCTATTTGTGTTGGAGAAGCTTACCCTCCCTCCTTTTGCTATTACCTCAGCTCGAAGAGTTTCTGAGCTTCAGGCTCTGATGTGTAAAACAGCCGTATTTGGGTTTCCACAGGGAAAGGGTTTCCCTTAGAACAAATCCTAAGTTTCTTCCAAAAGTGATCTCTGAATTGATCCTCGACCAGTCTGTTGACCTTCCAGTGTCTTTCACTTCCCCATCTGAGGGGAAGCTGTCCTTCACACATTGGACGTCCACAGGATGTTGAGGTATTACCTCAGAGGGACTGCTACGCACAGTCAGTCGGAGCAACTCTTTGTAGCCTTTGCACCACAATGCTTGGGCAAACTGGTGACCAAGCAGACTATTTGAAAGTGGATCGTCCACTGTGTATCCTTCTGCTATGAAAAGCACAATAAATCCCTACTGGGTCCGGCCAGGGGTCACTCCACTAGGGGAGTGTCTGCATCTTTTGCCGCCCTGAAAAATGTCTCCATAAGGGACATATGTCCGGCTGCTACCTGGAACGCTGTGCATACCTTTGTCGAGCATTACAGCTTGGACATAGTCTCCAGACACGGTGCCGGTTTTGGTCTGGCTGTTTGCGGGAACTTTGTCCTAGGCCTCTGGAGTCAGTATTTCCACCTCCTGGGGTCGGCTACCTCTTTGGCGTGGGACTGCTTGGTATTCAGTCCTAACTGTTACAGCCTGCTGCGAGAGCTCCCACTCAAAGTAAGATAGTACAGTTGTGTAAGAAGTTACCGTAACAGTAGATCTTCAAGAGGAGCTCTTGCAGTAGGCATAACTTACCCACCCGCCTTCCCCTCGGTGTGCAGATTTTCATCTATATTTTCATCTAGTGCTTTCGTCGTCTCCTTGTTGGGGCTTGTTACGGGCCTTGGCTGGGGAATTGAGGTGGAGCTGGGTCCGCCCCCTTTTTGTACCAGGGCTGACATCAAGGTGGGGCCAATGTTGGGGGCGGTCCCTGCTTGGTAATGCTGGCTGAGAAGCATAGTCCCAACTGTTGTAGCCTGCTGCAAGAGCTCCTCTCCAAGATCTACTGTTATGGTAAATTCTTACATAACTGTACTTTTGTGTTGCTTGCAGACTTTGAGATCCTTCCTTCCCTTACATCGTCTGCTCCTGTTTGAACCTCAACCTTAATGTTTACACACCTTATCACTACCATTCCCTGTACAGTGGAGCACTATCTAGGTTCCTGGCTCTCTCTAGTATTGCAAACTGTAGTCTGATGTGGAAGCACATGTAGAATAGTTGCACATAGTCTCTAAGAGATGGTTGCAGAGAAGGGAATGGAAATTTATACATTTTATGGAAGGGTTTGGTTTTCATTGTTCTATGCAACTGTGTTTTGTGTTTGTTTTCTCACTTGTTTTTTTTTTTCTTCAAAGAAAGCAGTGGTCTCTGGATGACTTTGAAATTGGACGTCCATTAGGAAAAGGAAAATTTGGAAATGTGTATCTGGCCCGTGAAAAACAGAGCAAGTTTATTCTTGCATTAAAGGTGCTCTTTAAGACTCAACTGGAGAAAGCAGGAGTAGAGCATCAGCTACGGAGAGAAGTTGAAATTCAGTCTCATCTGAGGTAAACAACTTAAAGATTTCTCCTTGTTTGTTGAACCAGAAGATGGGGATAAGGGTCCCTGCTTAGTTTGGAGTTTTAATGGTGAATTTCAGCTCAACTAGAGGTGTAGGGTGCCATGGTAGTCCCCCTCCACTGCTAACAGCGCATGTGGTGATCTTATAAAAGCTTCCAGTCCTGATAATTCAAAATCTGCTGTGTGGTTACACTTCCTAACTTTTCATCATATTATTAATCTGTAACCTAGAAAGGCACATTTAAGTTGATGCTTGTTTCCAGTTGCGACTCTGGGGAAGGTATACAGGGAGGATTATTCATACAGCAGTGAAGTGCAACAATTGATTTTACTTCGAGAGGGCTCTTGCAGTAGGTAATTACATATAGGACTGACGTCTGCAGGACCCCACGGAAACATTTCTAGCTAGCGGTCCCTGGCGAGGGACCGCCCCCATGTCAGTGACCATTTGTCAGACTTACGTTGCTATAAAGGCGGTCCTGGACGCCTGCCTTCAGGTCTTTCGCCATACCTCATCGCACTTCCGCGTGAAGTTCAGTGCTCAGCTCTGTTATTTTGTCTGTTTTTACCGAAAAGTTATCAGTATTTTAGTATGCTTTCGTCAGGTGAACGTCTGTTTATGTCGTCCCCTTCAAAAAATAAGTGCGACTCGTGCGACTCCCAACTGCCTCACAAGGACTGTCAGTCTCTTGGCCTTTTTTGCTTAGGCCCCGACCACGTGGTCGAAAAGTGCCCGTACTGCCTGCATTTCAACACGGCCACCCGCAGACAACGCCAGCAGTCTTTGGAAGCCCATCTCCTTAAAAAGATGTCTGCAATGGAGAAGAAGTTGAAGAAGCTTAGGCAGGCGTCGACCTCCCCAGAAGGACACAAGAAGCGGGATAAGAAAAGGCACAGAGAGAAGGCCTCCTCATCCGCGACTCGGCGGAGCTGCGGTGCAGGTAACGTGGGGGATCGCCCGATGGCCCCTCTCAGGCTTTGGAGGCGTCGGCTCGCGTTGGTCCTGCAGGCGCCTCCAGGCAAAGGAGGCCTCCACCCCAGTACCGCTGCAGGCTTGCGGCCTACTGGTCGCGGGCACCTCCATAAGCGGACGTCGGCTCCTCAGGTGATCCCGTCGGGAAAGGCAGCTGGGCGCCCGACCGTTCGAGGCAGCGCCGTGATGTCCCCTTGGACTGGGCGCTTCCCATCCTTGGCCGCCTCAGATGAGGGACCCCTTAAGTCAGACGCCGCTCCTCTGGCGTCCGCCAGGATTCAGCCCTAAAGCTCGCCTGCCCTACGATACGCGCCCGGGCGCTGAGCCGCAGCAGACCCCCTTCTGCCTGTCATCCCAGGTTCCCTGCAGCCTTCGCTGTCGTCCGGGGAGGCCGTGTCGCCCCTTCCTGACCCCGGGAATTTTTCTCCACCATCCCCGGACGATGCGCGGGATGTTTTTCTGCCATCAGACCCCACTGAACCGGATCTGACGCCGGCCCATCAGACGCTGGTGGGGGATATTCCTCCTCCATCGGGCCCACTCCCCAATGGGCCTATCACTGTGGATCCACCCGTGGGGCTCCCTACTGGGCCGTCTGCTCCGGCAGCTCCTCCGATACCTGGGTATCCGCCGTCATATCCAACGCCGGCTTACCCAGGTCCGCAGTACCAGACACCAGTATTCCTGCAGCTGGGTTACAGATACTCGCCTTACAGATATAATCCGTATAACTATCATCCTCCATCTCTCTCTCCCCACCCCCGCAAGGCCGCTGGTGGATCTTCAGGAGACTCTCAGCTCACCAAGGAAGTCGAGAGCTGCCTCATGGCGGCGGTGCCACCCCTGGCCCCCGTACGCCCGAGACGGTACACTCCCTCTCCACCTCCAGTTCCTGAGCTCTTCCCTCGGGATCCAGAGAGGGGCAGCAGCAGCGTCAGAGTTCCTCCTAAGGAACCCGTTCCTCCCCCTAGACGAGTCAGGGAGTCTTACTCTGCTTCTAATTCTTCTCTCTTGGACTCCGCGGATTCCTCCGATGGATGCTCAGAGAAAGATGATGAGCCTCTCTCTCCATCCAAGCCCCGGCCGAGGACTCCTCCGGAGGATCCTTCTTTCACGGAGTTGCTCAGGAAGATCCAGGAAGTAAATCAGTGGCGTTCTTTGGATCCAGATCCTCAGCGGGCTAAACTCGCCGAACATCTGGACCTGCCCCTTATGGCCCCTACTCTTGTGCCACCCTGGATCGAGCCTCATGCCCACCTTGTTTCCACTATTTGGAAACAACCGTTGGCTCTTGCCCCACTTCCTCGGAAGTCCAACAGGCTATACCAGGCTCCAGAGGGTGTAGATTTTTTGGATTCTTACCCCCGTGCAGATTGTTATGATTAGCGCCGCTCACAGCCGATCAGCACACCCTAAACATTTGAGCTAGTCTCCCCCGGGTAAGGAATCTCGCCTTCTGGATCAGTATGGAAGGAAGATATACGCTTCATCCACACTGGGAATCAGGGCCCTGAATTATGTAGCACACATGGAGGATTACCAAAAGGCTATCCTTACCCAGGCAGAATCTAAGATTGACTCCTTGCCTGACTCCCAAGTCAAGCAGGAGTTAGCTGACCTAGTCCGTTCTGCTCGTTCGGCCAGTCGTCACATTTTGAGGGCGACCTACACGATGCAGTGGACACTGCAGGGCGGAGCTCAGCGTTATGAAATCTTAGGTCACTGCAGGCTACGTGTCAGGTTTGGTCGGAGGTGCAGTCAGCAATCCAGGAAGCACCTTTCAGGGGTTCAGTGCTTTTTGGTGGTGATGTCAAGGACATCACCGATTTGCAGGAGAAGGGGATGGCTCTAAAATCTGTGGATTCCATGTACCGTCCCATCCCCCACAGCGCCGTCCTTTTCGCAGACTGCCTCAAGCGAAACCCTAAGGAAGGTGGGCCACCAAACGCCGGGCCCCCGCAGCTGCCAGGCCCCCGCCGCCCAAAAAAGCAGCGGGTACCTCACACCACCTGACTCCTTCCCTCTCCCACCGCCTCCGGACTCCATGAGGAACCGGTAGGAGGGAGATTCTCCCTCCACTTTCCGGGTTGGGAGAGGATAACATCGGATTCATGGGTGCTTCAGATTATCGCGGAAGGGCACTCCATAGAGTTTCTACAGAAACCTCCACGCCACCCCACTCTGAAGTCCTCTTACTCAAGGGACCATCTTCCTTTGGTCAGGGAAGAGAAATCTGCCCTCCTCATGAAGCAGGCCATAGATACAGTTCCTTCTCACCTTCACGGGATGGGTTACTATTTCTTCCATGTCCCAAAGAAGACGGGAGATCTCAGACCCATTCTCAATCTCGGCTCCTTGAACTTCTACATAGAATACAAGAAGTTCAGGATGCTCTCCCTTCAAACCCTTCTGCCCCTTCTTCGGCCGGGTCAATGGCTTTGTGCGCTGGATATGCAGGATGCATACCTGCACATCCCCAATCGTTCCTTGCACCAAAAATACCTCCGGTTTGCTTTCCAAGGGGACCATTACCAATTCCGGGCACTCCCTTTCGGTTTTTACCAAATGCCTGGCGGTGGTAGTGGCCCACCTGCGTACTTTGGGAGTTCAGGTGATTCCCTACCTGGACAGCTGGCTCCTGGCGGCCTCGTCCAGGGAGGAACTCCTGCATTTTCTCTCCCTCACCCAGCAGGTTTTCACTTGTCTGGGTATCGCCATCAACCATTCCAAGTCTCATCTGGACCTCTCCCAGAGACTTCAGTTCATCTGGGCAATCCTCGATTCGACAGGTGTGCAAGGCCTTCCTGCCTTTGGACAGGCGGCCTCCCTCCAATCACAATTTCCTGCTTTGGCGGGCATGGAAGGTTCGGCGGGTCGGTGCTCCGTCTTTTGGGGCTCATGGCGGCCGCCATCCCGATGGTTCCGCGCACGCGGCTCCACATGAGGATCTCTCAGTGGGATCAACTCGTAGACGACCTAGATCTGGTGCTGATCTCTTCGCCGGTGACAAGAGACTTGCAATGGTGGATGGTCCAGAGAACCCTGTTTCGGGGTCCGCTGTCATCTCCTCCCCCTCCCAGACTCTGACCACGGACGCATCAGGCGAAGGTTGGAGAGCTCATCTGGGTCCTCACCGAACCCAGGGTTTATGGTCCAGATTGGAGCTAACTCTCCACATCAGTGTGCTTGAGCTACGAGCAGTTCTGTATGCTCTCCAAGCCCTTCACCAATACATCCTTCCCGGTCACCTAGCTGTCCAAACGGACATCTGCGTAGTGTGGTACATCAACAAGCAGGGAGGGACTCAATCCTACCTGCTGTGCAGGGAAGCAGTGAGGGTTTGGGACTGGGCAACGCTTCACAACCTTCACCTCACAGCGATCCATGTTTCAGGAGTCGACAATACCCTGGCAGACAAGCTAAGTTGCTCCTCGGCTCTGCCACACGAGTGGGAACTGGACCAAAAGGTTCTAAACCGCATCTTCCAACTTTGGGGGACTCCTCGGGTAGACCTGTTCGCCTCTTCCCTAAACGCAAAACTTCCCATCTTTTGCTCGCTCGCTCCAAAGCGAGGTGCTTTCTGGAGCGACGCTCTGTCTCTAAGCTGGAAGGGCAGATTCATCTGTGCTTTTTCCCCAGTTCTCTCGTGTGCTGCAGAAGCTAGCAATGGAAGGAGCAAGAATGATTCTGATCACTCCTTTCTGGCCCAGGCAAATCTGGTTCTCTGTTCTACAACAATACTCGGAGGTTCCTCCTCTTCCTTTATCTCTGGGATTGCTGACCCAGGATCAGGGGACCCTGGTCCATCCGGGACTCAAGTCCCTTCAACTTCATGCATGGCTCCTGCAGACCTAGATCAATCTCGATTTGGTGTCTCTCCTTAGGTGGCCAAGATTCTGGTGGAGGCTAGAAAACCCTCCACTAGGTCCACCTATGCCTTGAAATGGAAGAGATTTTCTATTTGGGCTGCCTCCAGGAACGTGGAGCCTTTCTCCTGTCCTGTGGCCGTTCTGCTCGATTATTTACGTCACCTCTTCGACCTGGGTCTCAGCCATTCCTCTTTGAAAGTTCACATGGCCGCTATTTCAGCCTACCATGTTCTTTCGCTGATAAAGCCTTTGCCCAATTAGAGGTATCTAAGACTTTTCTCAGAGGGGTCCTCCATCTCCGGCCCCCTGTCTGGACTCCTGCTCCCCCTTGGGATTTGAACTTTGTTCTCAAGAAACTTGCCCTTCCTCCCTTCGAGCCTACGGCTTCCGCAGACTTGAAGTTTCTTTCGTGGAAGACGCTTTTCTTGGTGGCCATTACTTCTGCTCGAAGAATTTCCAAGCTCCAGGCCCTTATGTGCAAAGTCCCCTATCTGATTTTTCACAAAGAACGAGTAGCTCTTCACGCGAACCCTAAGTTTCTTCTCGAAAGTGGTAGCGGACTCTACCTTAAATCAGTCTATTGAGTTACCTACCTTCTTCACGCAGTACTCCAACCAGGGAGAATATTTGCTCCATACCATGGATGTTCACAGGATTCTGAGATACTACACCGATAGGACAAAGGATCTCAAAGACTGATCAGTGTTCGTCTCCTTTGCTCACAAAAGGGAAGGCAATGCTGTTTCTAGGGACATGGATATTTTGTTCATCCACACTTATTGGCAGGTTCCTTGCCGCTTTAAATCTTGCCGGAAGGTCTTCAAGCTGGCTCCTCCCACCCACCCGGGTGGTAAAACTCTCGGCTCTGCCCCATGACGCCAGATCTTCCTTACTGCTTGAAGCTCAGGTTCCCTCCTTAGCAGCGTATGCGATTAAGACTGGTTCCTAATTCTTGGCTTCGAAATTAAAAGTTTTTTGCTAAAGACTTGGTCTTCTTCTCCTCGCGACTACGATGGACAAAATCGACTCGGTTTGGAGGTGCCCTTGCGGGCAGAACATGTCTAGGACGGATCCGCACTCCACGTCACGTCTACTGCTTGGGCCTTAGCACGACCGCAGGCCTGCGACTTGTGCTTTCCTTTTCGCCCACGTCCCTTGAGGACCGCTGCTCGATTACAACTGGAGTGCCCGAGAAAGAATTCCACGGTGAAATCTAAAGAGGCCCGATTGGCGGTGTCCGCGGCGGGCTCGATGGATCAGCTAGGAGCAGATGATCACCTGAAGAGGAGGCGGCGTACCGCTTTACCTCGGCTGCGTGTGTATTTGTCCCGCTCTCTCTCGGTGCCTCGTACTCGGCTTCTTTTAAGGAGCTTTGTCAGACCCTCTTGACCAAAGGTGAGGGTCCAACTTCTTCGGGACGTTTCTCCAGGTCCAAAAAGAGCAAAAGTCAGTCTCTCCGACGCTCTTGGGAGCGGGAAAGATCCCCCTTCCCTTGTCGACAGTCTACTTCGGTCGACCCCTCGGCTTCAGCCACTGGCTTCATGGTGTCCCCGTCAGGCCAGTTGACCGAGACTCCCGTCGACGCGGTCGAGATTTTTCTCGACCCGTTAGATGGGTTGTCGGCTGGAGAAGCTGAGAATCCCCTCTCCCCGGTGGGAGTTGAGGATCCGTCGGCTCGTCTGTGCCTCCAGTTCCGGAGCCTTCGGTGGGATCGTCCGAGCGAGTGCGTTCCGACGACTCCTCCCCTGCCTCGGCCTGTCGAGACTCTCTGTCTCGGACATCCTCGCGGGTCCAACCGATCCCACCGCCATAGGCTGTCTCGCACTGCTGCAAGCGGCGCTCTTTCTCGGACGAGGGAGGCTTCGCTAAGTTGCCGGAGATAGTACTTATGTGGCAACAGTTCTTTGACCGGGAATGATCACCCAGTCGCCTTCCCCGGCCATTAAGTGGCTGTCACCGGAGCAGCCGAAACAACCCCTCGTTGTAGTCGAGGAGCCTGTTCTCAGGCCGGTTGTTCGGCCAATTCCAGCTGCCCCACCGATTCTGGTGGAACCTCCGCCTCCACAGCAATTAGTTGGGGCTCCGACCAAAAATTCTGTCTGCTTTGGGTTTGCCCCATAGGCTGTCTGTCACCCTCACTCCCGATAAACCTCTGCAGGTGGAGGGTGGCTCAGGGCTGAGGCAGCTCTTTGAGGACTCTTCTGAGGCCGATGATGGTTCCTCCCTCTTCTCCAAGCGCATGGACTTGGAGTCCTCGGGAGGGCAGTCAATGGACGATAGCCCTTCGTCCTTCTTAGGGTTGCTTCGACTCATCTTGGAGTCCACCGGGATGAAGCTCGAACCCGTTTCTAAACGGGCCAGGTATTCCTCACGGAGATTCTGGACCGAGGGGATTCTCCTACGGAGGCCTTTCCGGTGGCCGAAGCCATAGTGGGTCCGGCCTTGGAACTTTGGCAGCTTCCTGCCCAGCGCCTTCGGCCAGGTTGGCCAGGAAGTATGCGGTCCCTACCGGTTCCCTGTCCGGTTTTTCGGAACACCCCTCGGCCGAGGGGTTGGTTACCGACAGCATTTTACGGCGTGCCGGGAACACCAGGGATGTGGACAAACCTCCTGACAAGGAGCAGAGGGGCAGAGCTCGACTCTCTTCGAGCCAGAGCACGGCTCCCGGCGGACAGGGATGAGGTTCTTACCTCCTTTGCCCAATCATTTCTGGTTGGGCAATCGCGCCCTGCCCGGGACTTCCTGCGCCTTCTGGGTCTCATGGCGGCCTGTACCAGCGTGGTCCATTTTGCCCGCTGGCACATGCGCCCCCTTCAGTGGGGACTGGCCAGCCGGTGGTCACAACGCTGCGATCCTTTGGACCAGCTAGTGATAGTGACCCAGGAGATGTGGAACACTCTCCAGTGGTGGACCGTTCCATTTCATCTGCAGGAGGGCATCCAGTTTGTCCGCCCCGAGCCGACGGTCTCTCTATCGACTGCGCCTCTGGGTTGGGGTGCTCATCTGGGGGAACACCGAGTGCACGGCCTCTGGTCCCCGCGGGAGTCCCGATGCCACATCAACCTGCTGGAGCTCCGAGCGGTCCGCCTAGCTCTCACCGCCTTTGCTCCGTTTCTCCGGGGTCAAGTGGTCAGAGTCCAGACGGACAATAACACGACCATGTACTACCTGAACTGCCAGGGTGGGACGTGCTCCATGCTTCTATGCAAGGAAGCTCTCCGCATTTGGTCACTCATGCGCAGCCTGGAGGCTGATCACCTAGCCATTCATGTGGCAGGAGCCTCCAACACCCTGGCCGATGCCCTGAGCCGGATAGGGGCTGCATCTCACGAATGGTCTCTCCTGCCGGAGGTAGTACAAGATCTGTTCTCCCACTGGGGCACACCTCAGGTGGACCTGTTTGCCTCCAGGGAGAACGCGAAGCTGAGGCTGTTTCATGCCCGCCCCCCTCAGCAGGGCTCGCTGCAGGGGGATGCCTTCTCGAGGCTGTGGACCCCGGGCCTCTTCTACGCCTTTCCCCGATTTCCCTTGATTCACAAGGTGCTTCTCAAAGCAAGGAGGGACAAGGCGCAGGTGATCCTGATAGCCCCAGACTGGCCCCGCCAGTTCTGGTACCCAGATCTCCTCAGCCTCAGCTCCAGGCTCCCGAGGCAGCTTCCAGCTCACCCGACCTGCTTTCAATCAGGGAAGGTGTTCCATCCGACCTTCTATCCCTGCACCTGACGGCCTGGTTCCTGAACGGCTAGAGTTCCAGGCCTTGGGTCTTTCCGACGAGGTCCTCAATGTTGTTGAGGCGTCCGTAAGAGTTCACCAGAAAATGCTACGCCTTCAAATGGAGAGATTCTCCATTTGGTGTCAGGGCAAGGGCTTGGACCCTTCCTCCTGTTCTGTGGCAAGCATTTTGGACTATTTATGGTCCCTTTCTAGTCAAGACTTAGGTCTCGACCCTAAAGGTGCACCTGGCAGCCATCTCTGCTTCCGGGCGCGGGCGGAAGCAGTGTTAACACAGGAAAAGGTGGTCAGGTGCTTTTTCAAAGGCCTTGATCACATTTCCTCCGGATGCGAACCTCCACCTCCGTGGGATTTACTGCTGGTACTGGTAAAGCTCATGGGCAAGCCATTTCAACTAATGCACAGGTGTGATCTCTCACCTGTCGTGGAAGACCCGCCTTCTTGGTGGCTATCACATCAGCCAGAAGGATGGGAGAGCTCCAGGCGCTTTGCATAGTCTCCTTACCTGGTCTTCCACAGGGACAAGGTTGTCCTGCGCCCCACCCGAAATTCCTTCCGAAGGTGGTGTCGGAGTTTCACCTTAACCAGGTGCTGACTCTGCCGGTGTTCTACCCTAATCACACCCTCGAGGTTTAATATAGGCTCCATACCTGGACTCTAGAAGGGCCGCTATTATAAGGAGCGCACGGCTGAAATTGGGGAGAGGTTCGCCAGCTGTTTGTCACCTACGCTGAAGCTGCACCTGGCAGACCTGCAGCCAAGCTGATTTATAGGCAGGTGGGTCACCTGCATAGATCGCTGCTATAAGTTGGCGGGCATGGATCTCCCAGAGGGATAAGAGTTCTCACCAGTCATACTGCTGCATCGGTGGCTGCTTCCAGGACGCCCCTATCCAGGAAATCTGCAGGGCTGCTACCTGGAAGTCGGCACACCTTTATTACCCATTACCACATCGACCTTGAGTCACGCCGGGATGCTGGTTTGGGGCCTCGGTTCTCCAGTCCTTATTTCCCAAGTAAGTATTGGGGGTGTGCGCCTTGCCTCCCTCCTCCCGGAGAACTGCTAGGAATCTGCCAGACAGGGTGGATGAACAACATATCCATGTCCCTAGAAATACAGGTTACTCACCTGTAACAGGAGTTCTAGGAATGGTATATGTTGTTCATCCACACGACCCATCCGACCTCCCCCGGCTTCGACGCACAACCTGAGCTTCCAGCAGGCCAGATCTGGCGTTATGGGGCGGAGCCGAGAGTTATACCACCCGGGTGGGTGGGAGGAGCCAGCTTGAAGACCTTCCGGCAAGATTTAAAGCAGCAAGGAACCTGCCAATAAGTGTGGATGAACAACATATACCATTCCTAGAATTCCTGTTTCAGGTGAGTAACCTGTATTTTTTGCAGAACCTTTTCCCTAGATAGGCTATGTACCCAGTCTCCCATCGTACTGCTGTGGAGTCTGCACTGTCGAGCAATAGTGCAGGATTCCTGGTATTTGAAGAAAAATTGCACTCCATGGTGTTTCTTCCTAAGGGATCCCTCACTATGCGTGACAATCCCTTCTATACCTCTCCCCTTCCAGAACCTGGAAAAGGTTTTCGCAACAGCCTGTTCTTAGTAGTTGGACATTTCCTGTGTTGGCTCACAACTGAAAATGTTGAGTTGTTCCTCATAAGTGTGTCATGTTAGGATTGTTTAGTGGTCACTTAACTAGATTTGGTGGTCGCTGCTTTCCCACAGCGCTTGAAATTTGGCAGGCGGGGAGAGCGTGACGTGGCCACAGTAGTTTTGAATTTCATTCTAAGGTTCTCTACTCAGCATAAAACGATAGGCTCCATGGGAACCCAGTCCAACAGTTTGATTGCACTCTCAAGCTTAGTGAGAGATCCCTTAGGAAGAAACATTACTACAGTGTGTAAATATTTCTTGCATAACTTATCAAAATAAAGCATATCAAATCTGTTCAGTCTGCATCATAAAGCAGTGTATTAAATAGCTGGTATAGTATAGTAAAGTGCTACGCAAAACGGGGGTATTGCTAACCATTTTCAAAAATGAGTAGCGGCAAACTGCTAACCATTTATTTTTTGGAGAGTCCATAGCATAGTTGACCAATTTAACACTATAAATATTTTAAATTTTGCTAACCATTCCTTGCCAGGTGCTGTGCATTTCCAAAGCTAATTAGCATTTTAGTGCTCAAAACTAATCAACTTTTTCGGCTTACTTAATACCCTGAAAAAGTAGTCACTGTCCATTTTTTCCTGGTGATGTTCAGGTGGTTCGGTCATAATTTGCTGCTGGTGATGTCGGCATATGCAATACTGCCATTTTTCCTGAATAGCGTCAAGGAAAATCTGAACTTGAAAACTGAAAGGGCCATGTTTCCATAGGTGTATCCATGAGTAAAGAGGACAGTAGTAGTGCTAGGATGACCTTGTGCCCAGGGGTGTAATAAGGCTCAAGGGTGCAGGTCAAGTGCCATCAGCCCCACTAATTGCTATTAACTCCAGTACTACAAATACCCTGGAGAGTCTTAATGAGTTTTAGCCATCATTGCCAGAAAAGATTGAAATTCAATTGCAGAACATGTATCAGCATTTTTAATAAAACTGACCTTGCATCACTAGGAGCTGAATTGTGACTTGCTGTTGTCTTTGTCCTCCTCTCTCCCCAAAAAAAAAAAAACACAACCTTTTAGGAGGCAACCTTCAAATAATAGAGCTTTACACAGTGATTGAAAATATTATTGTGAGCCAGCCCGATGGAAGGCTAGGGTGCTGGATGCTTTACCTGCTGCTAATCTAGTAACCAGGATTTGGGAATGAGCTTGGGGGTGGGCTGGGGAGGACGGTGTCTACTACTATCCCACGGTGGAAAACATGTTTGTCCAGCCCTTGACTACCTCCAGGTGGAAGCCTGGTGGCTGTTCTGCTTGTCTGGCAATGGGTAGGTGCCGCAAGTGCGTGATGTGTGCCTCCACACGCATGCACATATGCACTGGTAGCGACGGGATCCAGAAAAGAGGAAGTAGTAATGGGGCGTGGGGTGCTTCCTAAAGCCCTGTCCACTTACCTCTGGCCCACACTGCTACCCAAATTCCTCAGATCTGAGCTGGATAACTGGACCGGGATGGGGGGAATGGCCCTGCAGCTCCACTGCGGCTACAGCAGTGAGCTGGTAATTGTAAAACGGGACATTGGGTAGTCTACTGATGGCAGGTCAAATTTTATAAAATGGTAAGCAAAATAAAGCCACCTGATTGGCCAGATCTACAAGGTTGTTATAGCTGTGCACCTTAGAACTAGGACACCAGACTGTATATTCCTTTACCCAACACTAACCTACCATCCCAAAAATGGTTGCCACAGTTGCCCAGTAAAACACTATGTCCTAAAAATAAACTACCTTAAAGAACTGCTGATGCCTCAAAGAAAACTTCAATGTTTTAGTACAATTCAGCTTGCATTCCATTGATATTTTATTGGTTTGTCTTGCATTGTATTTATTGTGGAGAAAATGTGCATAAATGTAATTTTTGTGTGTCATAGTTCATCTGCCTATATAGCTTACTCCCTAATTCAATTAATCCTGCGCTGTTGCGTCACACAGCACCATCTGCTATGATAGGAATAACTGATGTCACAAGCAGTGCATTATCCCTCCAGGTAGGGAGAAAGCAACATCAATAGACGAACTGTTCATGAGCAAAGATCCAGTTCCATGCACATTACATCAGTAGTTAATGATGGGAAGGAGAAATACAGAACTAATGTGTTATACAAGCAGAACTGTGCCTAAATATAATTTTGTTAAAGTTCTCCTGTAGGTGCCAGCTGCTCTTTCAACTTCTCCCGATTGCACAAGTACTGCTCATAGTTTTCATTACTAGGGTTTCTTAAACTGTTAACTGTGCAGCTGACTCGGCTACGGATAAAATGGAGGCTCTGATTCCATATAATTGAGTACCAGCAGAATTGTATCTACCTTTCCAGTGAAAATGGAATCCAGTATTTCAAAGAAGTCTTCGTTGGCATTTAAAGAGTCATTGGAAGTCTTGACATTGAACACCACCAAAGTGCAATAAAGCAATCCAGGGTGTGCCTATTCAGTGATCTCTCATCTCTGATGCATTTCACTGTACTGCACCTTGTGTCTTTTGCATTAAAGGTATGAGTATGTGACCATAATGCACACCCTGTCTTGTCTAATTGCTTGCTTACTTGTGGACCAGAGCCCCATTTGATGACTGATCACAGTAATTGCATATTCCACATTTCAGAACTTTTCTTTTGCAGGCACCCTAACATTTTGCGGTTGTATGGCTACTTCCATGATGCTTCCAGAGTTTATCTAATCCTAGAATATGCTCCTCGTGGAGAGCTGTATAAGGAGCTGCAGAAATGTACAAAGTTCGATGACAGGAGAACTGCAACAGTAGGTATCTTAAAATGAATCCTGTCTACTGGAGTGTAAGTTGCACTTTATTAAATCCTCTAACCTAGTTGCATACCTCTCCTCTTTACTGCTGTAGCACAACCTGTGCAGTGCATTGCCTGAATGCTACTCCTATGGCATCCCTTTGCAGGATGCACTACTTTGCTATTTAGTGACCATGGAAACTCCCTTGTATGTACCTCTCCTCCAGCAGTGACCTGCAAGGTGGAAGGAGGCACAGTCATGTGGTTACTCACAACTGTGGTCCCCTCAAACACGCAGCAAGCATGGAAATTCGGTCTCCCAGTGCAGCACCTCTCCCAAATGCGCCATTGTGCCAGGTATAAATTGCAATCTTACTTGGAGAGGGTTCCTTCAGTAGGTCATTACATATAGGATTGGCGTCGGGCTGCATGGCAGACTTTTCTAGCAATCCCGGGGGACATCCTACCTGTCATGTGACTGAAGTCAGTGTGGCCGTAGATAGTGGGTGGTCCCCACGCCTGCCCTCCAATTCTTTCCCAGTCATCATCTCATGTCAGTCGCATAGCAGAGTTCCAGTAGCAATTGTTAGTTCTTGCGTCAGAATTTTTCCTTCGCCTTTCCTTTAAAATATTTGCTCATGTCTTCACCCAAGAAGTGCTCGTCCTGTGGCACACGTATTCTTCATAAGGGTGGTCTATCTGTCCCAGACCACCCTGTCTCATCCTGCTCGGCGTGACAAACAGTCAGGCCACCAAAAAGCAGAGACGGCAGGCTTTGGAGGCCCACCTTTTAAAGGTCCGTCTTGCTTCTCTTGAAAAGCAGATGGACTAGGTCTTTGAGTCCTCTTCAGGAAAACCTTCTCCCTCCAAGAAACGACACAAGGAGAAACCGCTGGAGTGCTCCATGGAGGCCCTACCTGTGGCTTTGAGGCCCTCAACTAGCATGGCCAGTAAGTCTGATTAAACTTATGCAGTTCAGTCGTCCGGCTCCTCTGGCTGCACTGCACTGCCACGGCCGTTGTTTGCTCCCAGCTTCTCCGGGGATTGCACAGCCACAAGTAAGTCTGCTCCCCAGTCCTTAGGGACCTGCCTGGCTACCACCGATAAGTCGACCAGGGGCTCCTCCCTGCCTGGCTCCATCTGTTGAGACGCCTGTCTCTGGCCACTCAGGCATGGTTCTCCAGTCGAGGCCCAACGGCACCACCCCTGCCCCCTGCCAGAACAAGGGGGAGACTACCTCTTCTCCCCTGCCAGTACCCTCCCCTTCTCGGGCAAGGACAGTGTGGAGTCCCTCTATGTCGAAGACCATTCTTTGGAGTCTGTCCTGCATTCCCTCGACAGGGTCATGGGGAAGGAGGCCCCTCCTCCATTGGGTGGGATCCCTTCAGATACGGCAAATATCCTGGTCGATCCCACCGTCTGCTGATGACGACCCCCAAAAAAGCCAGACACTGGAACCTTGGACTACTATTCTTCAGCCTGGGCCCAGTGGTCTGCCCCAGACTTTGGCTCTGGCGTCAGACACTGTCCCTCGAGGACCCCTTTGGATCGGGTGGTGCCGGTCCTGATGTCGGTACCCCTGACGTTGGCTATCCCGACACTGTCTGCCACAGATTTATACAGTGGCGGGTCCGACATGGGTTCCCACTCCATCAGACCCCTTGACTGATTTTTAAGACCCTAAACTGTTCATTACTCACTGAGGTATCCTGGGGGACCACTACCTGGCTGGTGGTCCTCCTGATTGGAGTTCCTTGGGACAATATTGCCCTGAGTACAGTCCCTACCAGGTTACCACTTTCCAGGGTTATCTGGGGCATCACCCCCCTCCACTGGTAATTCCACCTCCTCACCACCCCTCGGCCTCAACCGCCTCTGGCTATGCCAGACTTAGACCTTAATCCAGTCTTGGTGTCAGGGGGCTCGCTGTGAGTTGGTCCCAAATCTGGAGAGTAGGCTTCCTCTCCCAGATCTCCGTCTCCGAGGAGCTCCTCTCTTTCCACTGTCCATGTCTCGGACGACACGTCAAACCATCATTGTTCTGGATATTTGTCTCCCGGATGAGGGAGTGGATGTTGATTGTGACCAGGATACTGACGAGTTGGCGGAGTATGTTTGAAGAACCCGAAGGCCAAGGTTTTCCCCAAGTCGTTGTCCCAGTGCTCCCCCCCGCCCCCGGACCCTGCCTTTTTGGACCAGCTGAGGTCTATGAAAGATTTTTTTTTTAGACTTGAATTGTGAGGATCAGGACCCTGTGACACAGACTAGCCGAACACCTGGACATAGTCTCTGGTCCCGATTCCTCCTTGGATCATACCTCACCTCTACAGTCTGGCAGATGCCTTATTCTCTCCCGGCTGTCTCCAAGAGGGCAGACGGTGTACCAGGCGCCAGAGGAGGCTCCCTTTCTCAAGACCCTTCCCAAGGCAGACTGTCGTTATTTCAGCTGCTCACGATCGCTCATCTGCACCAAAGCACATGTGTACCCCTCCTCCAGACAGTCAAGGCAGATGGACCAGTTCGGCAGGAAGGTTTATGCTTTGGCCACATGTGCTCTCTGTTCCCTACAAAAAAGCTACCCTGGCCAGGTTACAGGCCAGAGTCCAAGTGATGGAACCCTCGAGCCTAAGGAGGAACTTGCCAAGGATCTTCACCTCTCTCGCTTCTATTGGCATGATATGCGGGCTACATACCACTGTTGCTTCCGTAGCTCGCGCCTCGGCGACTGCTGTGTCCTTAGGACTGCATTCCTGGCTTCGCATCTGGCCTTGCTAACGAGGTACAGTCTGCGATTCAGGATGCCCCCTTCCGGGGCTTGGTGCTTTTTGGTGGAGACACCAAAGATATTACTGATCTCCAGTGCAGAGGCGTTGTCCTCAGATCAGAGAGGTCCATGTACCGATCGAGCACTCAACAGTAGCAGTAGGCCCCAGCTTGATGCCTGGGCAAATGCAAGGCCATAGGTTCCGCCATTTCTCCTACCTCCAAAAAACATGTTCAGGAGGCCCTTCCCCTGAACACCCTGCCACTTCCTGACTCCCTATCCCCACTACCACCTCCTGCTCACGACAAGGAGCAGGTGGGGGGGGGGAGGTTCGCCTACCATGCGCAGGAATAGCAGGCAGTAACCTCAGACACACAGGTCCTGCAGCTGGTGTTCAGGTATTCCCATACCTGGATGACTGGCTCCTGGTGGCCCCTTCCAGGGAGGAACTTCTGCGCTCTTTCCCTTATCCTACAGGTTTTCACCAGCCTGGGTATCTCCATCAACCAGGCCAAGTCTCTTCTAGTCCCTTGTCAAAGACTAGTTCATAGGGGCGATCCTGTACACGACCATTGGCAAGGCCTTTCTGCCTCTGGACAGGGTGGACACCCTCCAGGCTCATGCACTCCTGTTCAGTCAAAGGGCCAGTGCCACGTCAGTCCTTCTCTGTCTCTGGCTCATGGTGGCTGCTATTCCGACAGTCCCTCGCGCTCTGCTCAATATGAGGATCTCTCAATGGACGCTCCGGTCTCAGTGGGACCAGACATTCACCGACTTGGACCAGGAAGTTCTGATCTCCGGTCCCATGGTCCAGGACTTGCAATGGTGGATAGTGCAAGAGAAGCTTTGCCGGGGAGCTCCATTTTGCTTTGAACCCCTATCCCAAACATTAACAGATGCATCTGGAGAAGGCTGGGGAGCCTATCTCACAGGACTCTGGACCTTCTGGTCCAGACTCGAGCAGATTCTTCATATAAATGTGCTCGAGCTCGGGACAGTTTTGTACGCTCTCCAGTCTCTGAACTCGTGCATTCTTCCCGGCCATCTGATCCAGATGGGCGTGTGTAGTCTGATGCATCAACAAGCAGGAAGGAACTCGTTCCTACCCTCTGTGCAAGGAAGCATTGAGAGTTTGGGGTTGGGCTGTTCAGCACAAACTTCCCCTAATGGCAGTTCATGTTCCGGGAGTCAAAACACGCTGGTGCATCACCTCAGTCGGTCGACTGCCAAAGCATACGAGTGGGAACTCTATAGGTAGCAGGCGAAATCTTCCTGCGTTGGGGAATCCCTCAGGTAGACCTGTTCACGTCCCCTCAAAATGCAAAACTTCCTGCCTTCTGCTCGCTGGCTCCAGGGTGAGGCATTTTCTGGTGGGTCTCTCTGTCTCTCGATTGGAAGGACTGATTCGTCTATGCCTTCCCTCCAGTTCCCGTAATTCCGAAGGTATTACACAAACTCTGTTCAGAAGGAGCCTGGATGATCATCATCACTCCATTCTGGCTCAGCCAAGTTTGGTTCTCTCTTCTGCAACAGTTTTTAGAGGAACCTCTGCTTCTTCCTCTGTCACTGCATTTGCTGACCCAGGATCAGGGGACCCTGGTTCTTTCAGGTCTCAAATCCCTTCAGTTGCATGCATGGCTCCTTCAGATCCCAAGCCTGGTTTGGGGTTCTCCACTCGTCGCAGATATTCTGGTGGAGGCCAGAAAGCCGTCCGCTAGGTCCACCTATGCTATGAAGTGGAAACATTTTTCGATTTGGACCTCTTCAAAGGACTTCGAGCCTTTCTCTTTTCCCTGTCGGGAGTCCTGGACTATATGCATCATCTTTGACCTGAGTCTGTCATTCCTCTTTGAAGGTCCACATGGCAGCTATCTTGGCCTATCATGTCCCTTTTGGAGACCGGTCTTTCGCACAGTTGGACCTCTTGGACTGTCCTCAGAGGGGTCCTCCATTTTAAGACCCGATCAGTGTTCCTGTTCCTTCTTGGGATTTGAGCTTTGTTCTCTAAGCTTACTCTGCCTCCCTTTGAACCGGCAGCTTCAGCAGACTTGAAGTTCCTTTCTTGGAAAATTCTCTTCCTAGTGGCCATTACTTCAGCTCATTGAATTTCTGAGCTTCAGGCCTTGATGTGTGAAAACCCTTACTTGATTTTCCACAAGGAATGTGTGGCTCTGCACACCAACCCTGTTTCTCCCTAGGGTGGTGGCAGAATTTACGCTGAATCAATCCATTGAGCTACCTGCTTTCTTTATGCAACACTCCAATCAAAGGGAGCATCTCCTGCATACTTTGGATGTTCATAGAATACTGAGATACTACACCATTCGGACTAAGGATCTCTGGGAAATCTAATCGCTTTTTCTCTCTTGCTCACGAGAGGGCAATGCCATTTCTAAGCAATGTCTATCCAAATGGTTGGCTCATTGCATCACTTTCTGTTGCAACAAGTACAAGACCCTGCCGGGTCAGGTCAGAGGTCACTCCACCAGAGGAGCAGTTGCCTCTGCAGTTTGTTTCGAGAATGAGTCGGCAGCAGATATCTGCACAGCTGCAACTTGTACTTGTTTCCATATCTTCACGAAACAGTACAGTTTGGACATTGCCGCTCGCTGTAGAACGGGCTTTGGGTTGGCTGTTCTGCAAGGTCTTCTCTTTTAAGACCCTTACAGCTGAAGGTTCTATTGGTTGGCAGTTTTCCTCCTCCCGAGTGCTTTTTTGTTCCAGACTGCTTGGGATTCAATCATATAAGTAATTACCTACTACCCTCCTTCCCCGTTAGCCTTTTCAGGTAGGGAAATGTCCGTTCTAGGCACATGGATATGTTCTATCCACACTGACTGGTAGGTTCCTTGCTGCTTTAAATCTTGCCAGAAGGTCTTAAAGCTGGCTCCTCCCACCCACCCGGGTGGCAAAACTCTCGGCTCTGCCCCATGACGCCAGATCTTCCTCACCGCTTGGAAGCTCAGGTTCCCTCCTTTGCGCTGTGCGTTTCAGGCCTGGATCCTACCTCTGGTTAAACCGAAACTCATTCTTAAATTTCCTAGACTTCGGTCTTTTTCTTCCTTCGCGGCTGGGATGGACAAATCGACTCCCTGATTTCGGTGGTGCCCTTGTGGGCAGATGATGTCTTTGACCAATCCGCTCTCCACGTGTGTTTACTGCCTTGGGCTTGATCACGATCCGCAGGCCTGCGAATTGTGCAAGTCCTTCTCGGTCATCGTTCTCCAAGACCGTGCTGCCAGACTTCAACTTGGACACCCCAAGAGACTTATTCCTCCGGCAAAGTCGAAGGAGGCCTGTTGGGCGGTGTCCAGCGGTGGGCTCGGCTGAGCAACTTGAGCAAGTGATCACCCTCGGAGGAGGAGGCCCAGCATTTTCTTCCTCGGTCATGGCATTTATCCTGCTTTCCTTGGTCTCCTACTCTGCTTCATTTAAGGAGCTTTGTCAGTCCCCCTCTACTAAGGGAGAGGGGCCATCGGGACATTCCTCTTGGTCCAAGAAAAAGGACTCGAAGGGTAAGTCCCACCGTCTATGTTCGTGGGAGCGGTCCCCTTCCCCAGATAGTCGACACTCTACTTTGTTCGAGGTTGTGGCTAAGGCCGCTGGCTTGACTGTGTCCCCGTCTCGTCAGCCGGCCGAGACACCCGCATATGCAGTCGAAATTTTTCTCGACCAGTCGGATGGGCTGTCGACTGGAGAATTTGACCACTCTTCTTCACTGGTTCCCCCGGTGGAAACCGAGGACTTGCCTGTGCCAGAGTCCCCAGTTAAGGCTACTGAGCCGGGGGAGGGACAGGTTTCCCCTGCTCCCTCCCAGACCCACCCTCAAATGCAGAGGGTCACTGTCTTGGACCTCCTCTCGGTCTCTGCACAGAGGGAAGCGGCGACGTTCATCCTCGTCATCGCTCCCTCTGAGGATAGGCTCCGGTGCAAGTTGCATCGGTGCTACGAGGATCTGATGTGGCAGCAGCTCCTTTTGACCAGGAGCAAGCAGACTCTGTCACCTTCCCCAGCCATTGAGTGGCTGTCAACTGAGCGGCCGAAATAACCCATCGTGGTAATCGAGGAGCCGAAGCCGGCGCCGGTTGTTCAGCCAAAACCAGCTGCACCACCCATTGTGGTAGAACCCTGCCTCCACAACCAAAGCTGGGGGTTCACCAAGGGATCTCGGTCGGGTCATGGGTTGCCCCATCGGTTGTTGGTCACCCTCACTCCCGATCCACCTCTGTAGGTGGAGGGTGGCTCAGGCCCTTGGCAGCTGTTTGCAGACTCCTCTGAGTCTGACTCTTCCCTGTTCTCCAGGCCTCTCTACCTGGAGTCCTCTGGGGGACAGTCGGTGGAGGAGAGCCCATCCTCCTTCATGGGTTTGCTTCCGCTCATCTCAGAATCTACTGGGATGAAGCTCGAACCCGAGTCAGAGCAGGCCAAGTATCCCCTCACGGAGATACTGGACCAATGGGATTCTCCTACAGAGGCTTTTCCTGTGGCCGAAGCCATTGTTGGTCCGGCCCTGGAGCTATGGTAGCAGCCGGCTTCTTGTCCGTCTCCCTCGGCCAAGAAATATGCCGTTCCCACCGGCTCACTCTCCGGATTCTCGGAGCACCCCTCTGCAGAGCGGTTGGTGACAGTGTTTTCCGGTGTTCCGGAAACGCTCAGGACGTGGACAAGCCACCCGATAAACTCCAAGAAACTGGACTACTCTGGGCGTAAAGTTTACGCTGCATCCTCCTTAGGCCTTCGTCAGGCCAGTTTGGCTATACTGATGGCACACTTTTCCCACGCCCTCTTGGGCTCCCAGTATGAGGTGATTCCTCATCTCCCGGCTGACCTACAGACTACAGTCAAGCAGGTGCGGGATCAGGGAAGGGTGGTAGCAAAGCAACAGCTCCAAACTGCTCTTGACATTGGAGACTCTTGTGCCCGGTCAGTAGCGGCCGCAGTGGCCATGCACCGCAGAGCTTGGCTGCGGATGTCCACCTTCACAGCGGATACCTAGCACAAGCTGGCAGACGTTCCCTTCCTGGGTACAGACTTGTTCGATCCCGGGGTGGATGGTCATTTGCAGAGGATGGAGAAGTCTAATTCCACCTTGGACTCTCACGTCTGCCCAGAAGGACAAAGGCCATCAGCAGCAGCATAAGCCCATTTGGCCTTCTACCCCTGCAGCACGTCCGGCCCAGCAACACCAGCATCAGGCTCGCACTTGGCACCCCAGAGCCAGGCCTGCAGCTTCCTCCAGCAGGAAGCCGGGAGGAGAAGGCCCAGGAGGTCTCTCTGCCAGTCCCTTCTCCAAGTCTGCCCAGCGACGGGTTGAGGGGTGTCCCCCCTAGCCTCGTCACTCTTCCCCCGTGGGGGGACAGGTCTGTCACTTCCTTTCCGCCTGGTCCACTATCACCGCAGACTGCTGGGTGTTGGAAGTGGTAGGGAAGGGTCTGCCTCTGGAATTCAAGCAGGCCCCACCCTATCGAGCAGTCGCCCCACAGGGGGCTATGGGGTCCGCAGCCTCTGTCTGCTCGTCGAGCAGACATTGCTCTGCTCCTCTAAAAGGAGGTGATCAGGCAGGTGGCGGATCCTTCACCAGACCAAGGGTTTGTGTCCAGGTATTTCCTGGTCCCGAAACGGACGGGGGGCTGGCGCCCCATTCTAGACCTACACGACCTGACTGGCCCCGCTGGTTCTGGTATCCAGGCTCCCTAGGCGGCTTCCAGCCCGCCCGGACCTGATCTCAGTCAATCAGGTTAAGGTATTCCATCCGGACCTTCAGTCCCTACACCTGACAGCCTGGTTCCTGAGCGGCTAGAGTTCCCGGTCTTGGGTCTTTCCGACGAGGTCCTCAACGTTGTTGAGGCGTCCCGTAAGGAGTCAACCAGAAAATGCTACGTCTTCAAATGGAAGATTCTCCATTTGGTGTCAGGGCAAGGGGCTGGACCCTTCCTCCTGTTCCTTGTAAGCATTCTGGACTACCTGTGGTCCCTTTCTCAGCAGGGCTTGATTCGGCTACCCTTAAGGTGCACCTGGCATGCCATCTCTGCTTACCAGGCCTGGGCCGGAAGGAGTCAGTGGCGAGGAGGAGGTGGTCGGGCACTTTTTCAAAGGCCTTGATCACACATCCCTCCGGTCACGAGAACCTCCACCTCCGTGGGATCTACTGCTGGTATTGCTAGCTCATGGGCAAGCCTCATTCAACTGATGCACAGGTGTGACATCTCTCACTGTCGTGGAAGACCACCTTCTGGTGGCTATCACCTCAGCCAGAAGGATGGGAGAGCTCCAGGCGCTTTCCATAGTCTCCTTTATCTGGTCTTCCACAGGGACAAGGTTGTCCTGCACCCCCACCTGAAATTCCTTCTGAAGGTGGTGTTGGAGTTTCACCTTAACCAGATGTTGACTCTGCTGGTGTTCTACCCCAGTCACAGCTTGGAGGCCGAATATAGGCTCCATACTTTGGACCCTAGAAGAGCGCTCGCTTATTACAAGAAGCGGACTGCTGAAGTTCAGGGAGAGGCTTGCCAGCTGTTTGTCACGTACGCTGAAGCCGCACCTGGCAGACCTGCAGCCAAGCGGACGATAGGCAGGTGGGTCACCTCCTGCATAGATCTCTGCTATAGGTTGGCTGGCATGGAGCCTCCCAGAGGGATAAGAGCTCATTCTACCCGCCATACTGCTGCTTCCAGGGATGTTCCTATCCAGGAAATCTGCAGGGCTGCTATCTGGAAGTCGGCACGCACTTTCATCACCCACTACCACATCGACCTTGAGTCAGGCCAGGATGCTGGTTTTGGGGCCTCTGTTCTCCAGTCTTTATTTCGTAAGTAGGGGGTGTGCGCCTTACCTCTCTTCTCCCGGAGAACTGCTAGAAGCCTGCCAGACAGTGTGAATGAACAACATATCCATGTCCCTAGAAATACAGCTAGGAATGGTATATGTTCATCCACACGACCCACACGGCCTCCCTGGGTTTGACGCACAACCTGGCTTCCGGCGGGCTAGATCTGGTCATGTGGCGGAGCAGAGAGTTTTACCACCCGGGTGGGTGGGAGGAGCCAGCTTGAAAACCTTCCGGCAAGATTTAAAGCGGCAAGGAACCTGCCAGACAGTGTGGATGAACAACATATACCATTCCTAGATCTCCTGTTACAGGTGAGTAGCCTGTTTCTTTTATCTGCCTTCCCTAAAAAAAAGTCTCCCCCAATTTATTGATCCCTTCACATACTTGAAAGTTTCGATCATGTCCAGACTCTCCCTCCTTGTTGCCAGAGGATACAAATCTAGCTCCTTGAACCTCTCCATCTGTCTTCCCACTTAGCTGCTGCACCACTTTAGTAGCCCTTCTTTGCACCCTTTCCATGTCTTTTTTTTTCTTTCCCCATAGATGGGGCCTCCAAAAGTGTATCCCATACTCCAGCTGTGGCCTCACCAAAGAACTGTAGAGTGGCATCAGCACCTCTCTAGTTTTAGGAGTAGTTTATGGTTCACATCCACACCACCCACCTAACCTCCCCTGGTAAATGGCACATGGATCCTTGCTTCCAGCGTGCACTATCTGACATCAATAGGTGGAGCAGAGGGTGTGTACCACCCAGATGCAACACGTTCCAGTGAGATGGCTCTTAAGGAAGAACTGCTAGTGTATGTGAACCATATACCAGTCTTACAAGTATGGTTACAGGTGGGTAACCAATTTCTTTGGTTCCACTGTTTTTTATAATTAAGAAAAAAGCCTAATCCTTGGACAGATGGGAATTTCAAAAGGGGAGGAGATGGGCACAAATGTGCCCGGCTTTTGTATCTGGGAATGATTTTAATAGCTTTTCTGTTTTGCAGAGCTGCATAAGGATGCCTGTTGTGCTGCCTCAGATTATGCTGTTTGATACTATGTGCCTTCAGTTTGATGACTGCCCCGAAATAGGTGTATCCTTTTTTAAATCCTGCCCCCCCCCCCGGATTATTATTTTTATAGGTTGGTGAAATAGGATGAAATACAATTCTGAAATGTGCTAAGGATTGTTTTGTGTTTAGTATATTACAGAACTTGCTGATGCCCTTCTTTATTGCCACTCTAAAAATGTGATTCATAGAGATATCAAACCTGAGAATCTGCTACTTGGTGCAGCTGGAGAACTCAAAATTGCAGATTTTGGTTGGTCTGTGCATGCTCCATCTTCTAGGTAAGAATTTTGAAATCTTATTTTTGATTACCTTGGCATATGTAGTCATTGCTTCAAGTGTGGGGTATCTTGCACCTATAGCACAGTGGACTGAGCTATTGCTGAAATGTCTTGAGGGTGGGTGTCTTTTACGTAGTAATCTTTGATCTTAGAGTTCAGATCCCTTCATTGAGCCACACCATTGGACCTGTAAGCCATCAGTGTCAGGACCACCTGGAAACTTTTGCTAGCTAGGGATTTGTGTCCTGCCTAGGGCCTTCTAGCCTGAACCCTGTACACATGATACTGGTGGTTCTGGATAGTCTCCATACAGTCACTGCTTCCCCTGCTGCTACTAGGGGATTGGCTCCTCCTCTTGAACATAATGGAGGAGTACCTTCATACCAAGGCCCTTTAGGAGATGCAGAAATTAACTTTGCTTTATGCTATAGGGCTCTCTCAGTTTTGTATGTTGCCATTTGGCTCAACTTCGGCACTGCATGTCTTTACGAAATGCTTTAAAGCAGGACCATGCAATGCTGCGTGGGGAATGACTGTTACTGTATGTAGATCGGCTATTTAAAAGCTAAGGGAAGAGATCACTGACACCCTGTTCAGGAACAGCCATCTGTTTGAGTAGTTGGATATCCTGTCAGTGACAGTATGCGGGGTTTAAAACCTGTCAAATTGGACCCACTGGTAGGGTGGGTGTGTGTGTGAAAAAATTAAAAAAATTGTGGGTCTAAAGAGGAACCTGCGGAGTAGAAATATAATCTGTGGCAGATCCTGAACAGTTGGCTGTTAACATATTTCGTTTCCTGATATTGTAACCATGCATCACTGCTTGCCTGTAACCCCTCATGTTCTCTTGTTCCTGCTTCTGGTCTCTGTAAATTGTACTGTTTGCACTTTACTGTTTGTATTGCAGTTATGTTTGCAATTTTGTCTATTGTATTTGTTTTACCACATTGTTAAAAATAATTCAATTGTAATTTTACACTGCTGTACCTGTACCTCCAATTCCCCCTGTTCCCCGGGACGTAATTGGAAACCAGCAGTTTCTAGAGACGTGGATATGTTCAATCCACACTTCTTGGCAGGTACCTTGCTTCTTTAAGGTGCCGGAAAGTCTTCAGGCTGGCTCCTCCCACCCACCCAGGTGGTAAAACTCTCAGCTCCACCCCATGACACCAGATCTTCCTTACCGCTTGGAAGCTCAGGTTTCCTCCTTAGCGCTCTTGCGTCTCTAGGCCTGGATCCAAAACCTTCCGTTTACGAAAAAAAAAAAAAAAAAAAAAAAAAAATTTCCTTGAAGTTTACGCAACTTTCGTTTGCCTCCTCGAGGCCTGGATGGACTCTAAATTCACTCCCAGTTTCCGTCGGTGCCTTTGCGGGCAGAAGATGTTTCAAACCGACCCGCAAGCCACGTGTGTCTACTGCCTTCATCTTGGCCACGATCTGCAGGCTTGCGATCTGTGAAAGTCCTTTACGTCATTGGTTCTCTAAGACCGCACTTCCAGACTCCATCTTGGGACGACCAGAGAAACTGTTTCCGCCTATGAAGTCTAAGGAGGCCAGTTGGGCGGTGTCCATGGCGGAGGACTCCACGGAGCAGGTGGATCAGTTAATCGCCCTCAAGGAGGCAGCCCAGGCTGCGACTTCATAATCCTCGGCATTTATCCTACTCTCCTTGGGCTCCTCCTACACTGCTTCCTTTTGGGAGCTTTGCCAGTCCCTCTCCACCAATGGAGAGGGGCCTTTAGAAACACTCTTGGTCCAAGGAGGACCCGGAAGGTAAGTCCCACCGCCTATGTTTGTGGGAGCGGGAAAGATCTCGTTCCCCGGACCGTCCTCAATCGACTTCGGTCAAGGGCTGCAGCCAAAGGCCACTGGCTTCTGTGTCCCTGTCAGGCCAGCCGACCAAGGCACCAGTTGATGAGGTAGAGATCTTCCTCTACCTGTTAGACGGGCTGTTGACTGGAGAAGCAGACAACCCTCCTTCACCGGTGCCTCCTGAGGACTTGCCTCGGTCTCCCGAGCAGAGGTTCCTAGTCAAGGACCCCAACATCATGGTAAGCAGCGTCACCGCTCATCCTCATCATCCTCCTTGGAGGAGAGGCTCCAGTGCATGTTGCGTTGACGCTATGAGGATATGATGTGGCAGCAGCTCTTGTTGGCTGGCAACAAGCAGACTCCATAGACTTCACCGGCAATGAAGTGGCTGTCGCCCAAGCGGCCACAGCGATCTCCTGCCCTCTGTTCCTTGGTCAAGGAGCTGACTCTGGTGTTGATTGCTCAGCTGAAACTGACTGCTTCACTCACTGTGGTGGAACCGCAGCCGCTTCAGCCGAAGACTTAGGCCCCAGCCAAGGAGTCTCTTTCAGGACAGGGCTTGCCCCATAGGTCGTCAGTCACCTTCAACCCTGATCGGCCTCGACGAGTGGAGGGTGGCTCAGGTGATCGGCAGCTGTTTGCGGACTGTTGAGTACGGAGGCTCCTGTATTCCAGGCCCCTCAACCTGGAATCTGTCCGTGGACGAGAACCCATCCTTGTTCCTCGGTATTCTTCGGCTCATCTCAGAATCTACTGGGATGCAGCCTGAACCTGTGCAGAAATGGGCCAAATATCCCCTCATGGAGATTTTGGACAGGGGATTCCCTTCGGAGGTCTTTCCTGTGACCGAGGCTATTGTTGGTCCAGCTTTGGAGTTAAGGCAGCAGCCTGCCTCCTGACTTGTGCCTTCAGCCAGGAAGGCACACAAGTACGCAGTCTCTACCAGTTCCCTCTCCCGTTTCTCGGTGCACCCATCGGCTGATGGGCTGGTGACCAATAGCGTCTTCCAGCACTCCAGAAACAAAAGGGATGTAGAGAAGCCCCCTGGACAAGAAGTCCAAAAAGTTGGATGACTCCGGGCGTAAAGTTTATGCTGCCGCTTCCCTAAGCCTTCACCAGACTAGTTCTGCTCTACCGATGGCACACTTTTCATGCGCTCTTTTGGGCTCCCTGGATGAGGTACTTCCTTATCTCCCAGCCGACCTTCAAACGACTGTACAGCAGGATCACGGAAGGGTGATGGCGAAGCAAACGCTCCAGCTTGCTCTGGACATCGGAGACTCTAGTGCCCGGTCAGTAGTGGCCACAGTAGCCATGTGCCGCAGAGCTTGGCTGCGGATCTCTACCTTCACGGCAGATGCCCAGCACAAGCTGGCAGACGTCCCTTTCTTGAGCACAGACTTGTTCAGGACCGGGTTGGACAACCACCTCCAGCAGATCGAGCAGTCTAATGCCACCATGGACTCGCACGTCTGCCCAGAAGGAGAAAGGCTGCCAGCAACAGCATAAGCCCTTTCGCCCGTCCTCTCCTGCAGCATTACCGTCCCAGCAGGCTCGCGCTTGGCACCCTAGAGCCTAGCCTGCTACTTCCTCGAACAGGAAGCCAGGAGGGAAGGGTCCAGGCGGCTCCTCGGCCGGCCCTTCCTCAAAGCCTGCCCAATGACGGGTTAAGGAGTGTCTCCCCAACCTCGTCACTCCTCCACTCTGTCCCCCATGGGGTGCCGGCTCTGCCACTTCTTTCCGCCTGGTCTGCTCTAACCACAGACCGTTGGGTGTTGGAAGTGGTCGGCAGGGGTCCTCCTCTGGAATTCGAGCAGACCCCCTCTTTTGAGCCCAGCGCCCCTCGGGGGCTACTTCTTCCACAGCCTGTCGGCTCGTCGAGCTGACATAGCTTTGCTCCTCCAAAAGGGGGTGGTCAGCAAGGTGGCAGATCCTCCTCCATGTCCAGATACTTCCTGGTCCCAAAACGATTGGGGGAGGGGGCTGGCACTTCATTCTCTACCTGAACAAGTTCCTAAGGAACTCGTGCCATCTTGGGTGATTCAGTTCATCAGGCCAGAGCTAGACTCCCTTCGAGCCAGAGTCTGGTGGACAGGGCCAAGGTTCTTTCCTCCTTTGCCTAATCATTTCGGGTGGGTAGTTGCGCCCTGCCTGGGACTACCTGCGCCTTCAAACATGAAGTCTTGCTGTATTCTGACTATTGCAGCGATATCCAACCTTTGAACTGCCCTGGAGAGGAAAGAGTTAACTTTCCATGCAAGCCATGGAATGCTGAGCTCGAGCTCGGTTGAGACTCTGTTGTTTGAACCCAAACCGCCAGATTCTTTACTCCGCCTCACTGAACAGTCGCTCTGGAGATTTCTCCTTTGCTCGGTTCAATTTAGTTGGTTAAAGTGTCATTTTTTTTCCCTCTGTTTCAACCGAATTTATTCCATCTAACGTGTCGGTTCAGTCTCTGTCTGTGGTACCGTGAGTACTAGATAGGTTTATTATTGTTTGCTTCTGTGTGGAACTTGTGAACGTCGGATCGGTTCGGTTTGAACTGATCAGGTTTGTTTATTTAAAAAAAAAAAATTCTGCTTTTAGAGTGTGGTAACCGGTTCTTTAAAAAAAAAAAAAAAAAAAAAAAAACATTGTTTTTTTTCCCAGATCCGTAACACGGTCAGGAACTGATAAGGGTGTCTTGCCTGGCGGATTGCCGAGAAAAGGGTAAGTTTGGTTAGGACTGGCCATGTCTGAGAAACCCAAGGGGGAAAAAGGGCCCACTGGGTTTCAACTCTGTAGTGCGTGTGTGGGGAAGCCTTTGCTAAGGCCAAGTCCCACACCACCTCGATTCAGGCTGCCAGATTTGCCAAAAGTTTCCCTCAGCTACCCTGGAAAAGAGAGTAGGTAGGCTGAGGGAAAGGGAGGCTAAAAAGTCCGCTGACCCAGATGGCCAGCCTGGTTTGGTTCCAACCGAACCAGGAGTGCCCTCTGACCAGGGCGAAACTTCTTCCGGCAAAAGGAGAACAGACTCTGAGGAATCTGTTCCGGTTAAAAGAAAAAGAAGGGATAAGTCAGCCGGTTCGGATCCACAAGTTTTCTCCGACCACTGATGAAATAGCCAAAGCGATAAGGATTGTTCAATCGCTAAGTTCGGTTCGGTCGGTTCCCCAAGTTCCGGATTATAATTTAGAGGATTTTTATGAACCAGAGGAGGAGGGAGAGTATGAGGATAGTGATGGTGATTATGAAAGTTTGGATGTGCCCATTGACCCGGACATCTCCCCAGACAGACCTTCAGGGGTTACTCCTCCTAGGCTTTCTGAGTCCCCTTCCCATTTTGTGTTTTACAAAAAAGTGGCTGAAACTCTTCAGCTTCCTATGGAAGAAGCTGTAGAGGATCAGTAGGAGCCTGATTATGTTGAGATGATGGATATCCCAGAGTCCAGGAGGCTGTCTGTTCCCCTTCATAAGTCTTTTGGGAAACTGACAACAAAAATTTTACAGACTCTTAATTCTGTACTTCCTGTGGACAAGAGGTATACTGTTTCAGGCTCTGATACGGAGTTCCTTTCCCAGCAATGCAGCCATGTTGGGGTAGTGCAGGCTGCTGCCTGTGATAAGGCAAATATACCCTTGGCTTCACAACCCCCAGATAACGACTCCAGGAGGATTGATGCCATGGCAAAGAAACAGTACATGGCAGCATCTTTGGGACTCGGGCAGGCTAATTATATGGCCTACACAGCTAGATACCAGAAGTTTAGACAGGACACTAATGGCTCTAGCTAAACAGGTCCCTGGCCAGCTTGCCAAGGAGCTGGAGCAGGTGGCTGCAGATCGTATTGAGGCATCCAAGATGCAATTTCATGCTGCAGTGGACTCCAATGATGTTTCGTCTAGAGTCATGGCTACATCTGTGGCCCTTCGTGGGATGGCTTGGCTCAGATGTACTAGCCTGTCTCAGGATACCCAGACTAAGGCAATGTATTTTCCTGTTGTGGGTAATTCTCTGTTTGGGGAGCAAACAGAGAACTACATGAAGAAAATGGATGAATACAGGACCACCTAGGAGTGCTCAGGCCAAGGAAGGCAAGCCACTCCAAGACTCAGCATTCCAGGGGCAGGCCTTTTCATAGGCCTTTCTACCAAGCCCAGGCCTCCTCTTCTGCCTTTGCCCAGAGGGGGTTCTTCAGAGGGAGAGGCAGACGGGGTACAAGCAGGCCTGCTACCACCCCTCAGCCTAAAGCCCCTGCCAAACAGGCACCCTGATTGGTTTTCCCGGGCCGATTCTCCACCACCTTTAGGGGGCAGGCTGGCTTACTTTGTCCAGGACTGGATGTCTTTAGGATCAGATAAATGGGTCCTGGAAGTAGTAAGCCAGGGACTGGTTCTCGGCTTCAAAAAATTTCCCAAGCTGAGAACCAGATCCTTACCACCTGCAAATCCTTCAGAAGCCTTTGCCCTAGAGGCAGAGATCTCTTCTCTCTTGGCTCTGAGAGCCATAGAAAGGGTTCCACCCCTACACAAGGGAAAAGGATTGTACTCCAGATACTTCCTAACTCCCAAAAAGACAGGAGAATGGCGGCCCATCTTGGATCTCAGATATTTAAACAAGCACCTTTTTAAAGCCAAAGTTCAAAATGGTGACTCTGGGAATAATTCTACCCTCTTTAAGGCCTGGGGACTGGCTAGTTTCCCTGGACCTCAAGGATACCTATTTCCACATTCTCATCAGAAGCTCCCACAGAAAGTACCTCAGGTTCGAACTGCCCTCGGGCCACTATCAATTCAGAGCAATGCCCTTTGGCCTAACTTTAGCTCCAAGGGTGTTCACAAAATGCCTGACAGTAGTGGTTGCTTTCTTAAGAAGAAAAAAGATCTCCATCTTTCCATACTTGGACGACTGGCTCATAGTAGGTCAGTCTCCAGACCAAGTCAAGTCATACCTTCAGATAACTCGGCAACTGCTCAATTCTCTAGGATTCCATCTGAATCTTCCAAAGTCAGTTTTGCAGCCAGTGCAGCTCCTCACTTTAATAGGGGAAGAGCTAGATACAATAAAGGCAAGAGCCTTCCTTTCCCTGGACAGGGCAAGGACCCTTGTTACACTGGCCTCTTCATTTACCCTCCAGGTGTCTCGATCAGCAAGGCATTTTCTGCAGCTCCTGGGCCACATGGCTGTCTCTACAGCAGTGGTCCGGGGAGCAGGATTTCAAATGAGGGACATTCAGTTCCACTTAAGAACCTTCTGGTCCCAGAAAAAGGATTCTTTGACCAAGGTAATCCCAGTGACTCGAACCCTGATCCAGGCCTTGCAGTGTTGGCAGGATCAGGACAACCTAAAACAAAGCGTTCCCTTTGTCACTCACTCATTCGTTGATCCTTACCACAGATGCTTCCATCTAGGGCTGGGGAGCCCACTTGGGGGATCTAACCACCCAAGGGTTGTGGTCACCTCAATAATCTCTGCTTCACATCAATCTCTTAGAACTCAGAGCAGTGTTTCTAGCACATTTTTTCCAAGTCTGTTCAGAACAAACTAGTTCAGATCAGGACAGACAATACCACCACAATGTGGTACATCAACAAGCAGGGGGGCACTCTGTCTACGGCCTTGTGCACAGAGGCAATGAAGTTGTGGTCTCTGGCCTATTCAGGGAATACCTCTCTGATAGCAGTGCACCTCCCAGAGAAGGACAATGTCCTGGCAGATGCTCTCAGCAGGATTTCCCAGGGCCATCACGAATGGTCCCTAGATCCCCTGATTTTGAAAGTGATCTTCTCCAGATGGGGCACCCCACAGATCTTTTTGCAGCCCCAGACAATCACCAACTTCCTCTTTTTTGCTGCGGGCCCCCAGTGTTGGGCTCAGTCCCCTGGATGCCCTAGTTCTCAATTGGGAAGTAAGTTCCTGTATGCTTCCCCCGTTCAAGGTGCTAGTCAAAATCAGGTCTCAACCCTGCAAAGTGATTCTGATTGCTCCAGACTGGGCCAGACAGCCCTGGTACCCTCTCTTGTTGTCCTTAGCAGTCCACCTTCCCCTGTCTCTTCCCAGGAATTACAACCTGTTAACATGTTCTCAGGGGAGGGTTTGGTATCAGAATCTCAAATCTCTCAATCTCAGGACCTGGCTCTTGAAGAGTTTGCTGATTTGCATCTCTCTGAAGGTGTTCTGGATATTGTAAAGGCTTCTCGAAAGCCTTCCACCAAAAAGACTTACAACTCCAAATGGAAAAGGTTTACTATTTGATGCTCTGGGAAGCTTTTTTTCTCCAGAGTCTGCTGGGTTGCCTACAGTCCTTGACTATGTTTCATCTCAATAGCTTGGGACTCAGACCAGCTACACTAAGAGTGCATCTGGCAGCTGTCTCTGCCTTCTTGTCAGCAGGCAAGCACTCTTCCCTTTCAGCTCATCCTGTATTCTGTAAATTATTCAAGGGATTGATGCATACCAATCCTCCCCTTCAGGGACCCTGCCTCTGCTTGGGACCTTAATGTTTGCATTGCTCAGCTTATGCAACCTCCTTTTGAGCCTTTGTCCTCAGCAGAGCTTAAGTACTTGACTTGGAAAACTGTGTTCTTGGTAGCCATTACTTCTGCCAGATGCATAAGTGAGTTACAGGCCCTGTCAGTGCAGCCTGATTTTATTTCTTTCCATAGGGATAAGGTGGTCCTCAGGACTAATAGGAAGTTTTTGCCTAAGGTGGTTTCAGAGTTCCACCTTAACCAGTCTGTCTCTTCCTATTTTCTTCACTGACCATTCCTCCTCTGGGGAGAGGAGGCTGCTCAGCTTGGATGTGAAAAGTCCCCTTAACTACTACATAGAGTACCCCAAGGGTCACAGGTTTGACTCCTTCCAACTGTTCCTCACTTATGGTGAGGTTGGTAAGGGAAAACCTGCCACTAAGAGATCTGTTGCCAGGTGGATTGTCTCTTGTATACAAGTTTGCTATGAAAAATTAGGTAGGATCCCACCCTCAGGCCTGAGGGCTCACTCTACTAGAGGTACAGCTGCTTCCCTGGTTGCTGCCAGGGATATTCCTATCTTGGAGATTTGTTAAGCAGCCACCTGGAAAACAGTACATACTTTCACCAAGCATTACTCTCTGGATATCCAGGCTAGGAGTGATGCTCGGTTTGGCACAGCAGTGCTTCAGAGCCTGTTCCCAAAGTAGGTTCTGTCCCTCCTCCATGGAGGTACTGCTTGGTAGTCTGCAATAGTCAGAATACAGCAAGACTTCATCTTGTTTGAAGAAAAAATTACTCACCTTAGTAATGTTGTTTCTTCTAATGGAGTCTTGCTGTATTCTGACCTCCCATCCCCCTTCCTCCCCTCTCAGAACCTGGGTTTTGGGATGTGGGTGGGCAGGAACAGTTGGCACTCAGTAGATGCCCACCTTTTTGTTTTCACCCTCTTCTTGGGGTGAGTTGGTGTTTCATTTTTTGGGTCTCCTGACTTGAGTCTTTGTTTTGGGACCAAAAAATGTGTTATGTTTAGTAGCCAGTTGGCTAGTGTAAGTTTACAGCTTCCACACAGGACCTTGGTGAGTTTAGCTCGTAAAGATCTGACTGTTTGAGTTTAAACAGCAACAGAGTGAGTCTCAACTGAGCTTGAGCTCAGCGTTCCATGCCTGGCATGGAAAGTTAACTCATTCATCTCCGGGGCAGTTCGAAGGTTGGGACTCACTGCTATTGTCAGAATACAGCAAGACTCCATTAGAAGAAACAACATTACTAAGGTGAGTAATTTTTTCTTTTAGTTGGTTACTTCTGCCAGAAGAATTTCTGAAATGCATGCACTTGTGTGCAAAGAGCCCTATTTGGTTTTCCACCAGGACAGGGTATCCCTAAGGACTAATCCAAAATTACTGCTTAAGGTGGTCTCGGCTTTCACCCTTGATCAGGTCATCAATCTACCAGTGTTTTTTCTGAAATACTCTAATCGAGGAGAAGCCCTTCTGCACACCCTTGATGTGCACAGGTACCTCAGATTCTACGTGACCAGACCAAACAACACCGAAAGTAGGACCAACCTTTCATCTCCTTTGCCCATAGGATGAAGGGAGCTCCTGTCTCGAAGCAGTCTCTGTCTAGGTGGCTTATCCAGTGCATTACATTTTGTTACGAGAAGCAGTTGAGGGTCATTCCACTAGAGGGGTGGCTATTTCCTTTGCGGCGTTGAAGAACGTTTTCACCTCAGTTATTTGCGCTGCAGCTACTTGGAGCTCTGAGCATAACTTATCAAGCATTACAGCCTGGACATTGCATTGAGGCGAAGAGCAGGGTTCGGTCTCGCTGTCCTTCAAGGACTTCTGTCCTAGACCCGAGATATCTTGAGGTTTCTACCTTTCCTTCTCCCGCTGGTGCATGATTGCCATTACTGCTTGGAAATCCAGTCCTAATGGTGTAACCTGCTGCAAGAGCTGTTTCTCGAAGTAAGATAGTACAGTTATGTAAGAACTTACTGTAACAGTAGATCTTCGAGAACAGCTCTTGCAGCAGATACTTTCCCACCCACCATCCCCGCTGGAGGTAGGTTGGAGTCAAGCATTCATCTCCTAGGATGGGACATCTACTGTTACCTTGTTCAGACATCTGATGGCGGATCCTCTGTCTCCCCTTCTGATGTCATCCAGCGGCCGGGAGTCTCCGGCGGGAGAACTGAGGATTATGGGGGGACCACCTCCTTATGTACTACGCCCGACGTTGGGGGCGGGAAAGACATCTGAGGCGGTCCCCGCTGAAGACTGCTAGCTAGAAAATTTCCGTGGGGTCCTGGCGTCTGCCGGATTCACTCCTAATGGTGTAACCTGCTGCAAGAGCTGTTCTCGAAGATCTACTGTTGCGGTAGGTTCTTGCGTAACTGTGCTTTCCAAGCAATGCCTATCGAAATGGCTGGCTCATCGTATCACTTTTTGTTACAAGTACAAGACCACCCTGCTAGATCAGGTCAGAGGTCACTCTACCAGAGTAGCTGCCTCTGCAGCTTGTTTCAAGAATGTGTCCGCAGCAGACATCTGCACAGCCGCAACTTGGACTGCTGTCCATGCTTTTACAAAACACTACATTTTGGACATTGCCTCTTGCCGTAGAGCAGGCTTCAGGTTGGCTGTTCTACAAGGTCTTCAAACATGAAATCTTGCTATATTCTGACTATTGCAGTGATATCCAATCTTTGAACTGTCCCGGAGAGGAAAGAGTTAACTTTCCATGCAAGGCATGGAATGCTGAGCTCAAGCTCTGTTGAGACTCTTGTTTGAATCCAAACCGCCAGATTCTTTACACCGCATCACTGAACAGTCGCTCCGGATATTTCTCCTTCGCTTGGTTCAATTTAGTCTGTTAAAGTGTAATTTCTAGGGACATGGATATGTTGTTCATCCACACTGTCTGGCAGGTATCCTTGCCGCTTTAAATCTTGCCGGAAGGTCTTCAAGCTGGCTCCTCCCACCCACCCGGGTGGTAAAACTCTCGGCTCCGCCCCATAACGCCGATCTTTCTTACGCTTGGAAGCTTAGGTTCCCTCCTTAACGCTCTGCGTAAAAGACTGGTTCCTAATTCTTCGGTTTTCCGAATTTAAAAGTTTTTTTGCATTTCTAGACTTCGGTGTCCTATCCTTCGCGGCTGCGATGGACAAATCGACTCCCAGATTTCGGAGATGCCCTTGCGGGCAGAAGATGTCTCGGACGGATCCGCACTCCACGTGTGTCTACTGTTTAGGCCTTGAGCACGACCCACAGGCTTGCGACCTGTGCTGTTCCTTCTCGGCCTACGTCCTCAAAGACCGTGCTGCCCGTTTACAACTGGGGCGCCCTGAGAAACGTTTTCCTCCGGTGAAGTCAAAAGAGGCCCGGTCGGCGGTTTCTGCCGTGGCAGGCTCGGCGGATCAGCTAGAGCAGATGATCGCCCTCGAAGAGGAGGCGGCGCGGGCCGCATCTTCCTCGGCCGCGGCATTTATACCGCTCTCCCTGGGTTCTTCTTATATAGCTTCCTTTAAGGAGCTTTGTCTGTCCCTCTCCACTAGAGGAGAGGGACCAACGTCTGCTGGACCTTCTTGGTCCACGAAGAAAGACAAGGGTAAGTCCCTCCGTCGACGCTCTTGGGAGCGGGAAAGGTCCCTCTCCCTGAGTTGTCAGCTATCGACTTTGGTCGCTTGTTCGGCATCGGCCACTGGTCTCACGGTGTCCCCATCAGGTCAGTTGACAGAGACCCCCGTCGACGCAATCGAGATCTTTCTCGACCCGTTGGACGGGTTGTCAACCGGCGAAGCCGAAAATTCTCTCTCACCGGTTCCCCTGGTGGGAGTCGAGGATCCCGTGGGCTTGCCAGTGCCTCAGTTCCGGAGCCCTGGGTGAACCCTCCGAGCTGAGGGCGTTCCACCGTCCTTCCCTTACCGTCCTCTGAAAGCCGAGGTTCTCTGTCTCGGACTTCTTCACGGCCCAGCGATCCGCCATCCTAAGCGGTCGGCACCGCTGATAAGTAAGCGCCGCTGCTCGACCCGGACGAGGAAGCTTCGATATAAGTTACGTCGACGATACGAGGACCTCATGTGGCAACAGGTCCTTCTGACCGGGAACACACCGTCGCCTTCCCCGGCCATTAAGTGGCTGTCACCGGAGCGGCCAAAACCAGCTGCTCCACCGATTCCGGTGGCACCTCCACCTCCACAGCCGTTGTTTGTGGCTCCGACCAAGAACTCTCGGTTGGCTCAGGGACTGCCCCATAGCCTGTCTGTTACCCTCAGGCCCGAGGCAGCTCTTTGTGGACTCTTCAGAGTCCGATGGCGATTCCTCCCTTTTTTCCAGGCGAGTAGACTTGGAGTCCTCTGGAGGTCAGTCGATGGACGATAGCCCTTCGTCCTATCTGGGATTGCTTCGGCTCATCTGTCTACCGGGATGAAGCTCGAACCTGTGTCTAAGCGGGCCAGGTATTCCCTCACGGAGATACTGGACCGAGGGGATTCCCCTTCGGAGGCCTTTCCAGTGGCCGAGGCCATAGTGGGCCTGGCCTTGGAGCTCTGGCAGCGTTCTGCTTCCTGTCCTGCGCCCTCGGCCAGGATGGCCACGAAGTATGCGGTCCCTACCGGTTCCTTGTCTGGTTTTTCGGAACACCCCTCAGCCGAGGGGCTAGTTACCGACAGCGTTTTCCATCGTGCTGGGAACGCTAGGGACGTGGACAAACCTCCCGACAAGGAGTCCAAGAAATTGGACTATGTCGGGCGCAAAGTCTGCGCTGCGTCCTCCCTCTGCCTTAGTCAGGCCAGTTCGGCCGTACTCATGGCACATTTCTCTCATGCCCTGTTGGGCTCCCTGGTCGAGGTAGTTCCTCATCTTCCGGAGGACCTGCAGACCACGGTCAGGCAGGTGTGGGACCAGGGCAGTGGCCAAACAGCAGCTTCAGACTGCTCTGGACATTGGAGACTCATGTGCCAGGTCAGTAGTGGCTGCAGTGGCTATGCGCCGTCGGGCATGGCTGAGGATATCCACCTTCACTTTGGATACCCAGCACAAGTTGGCGGATGTCCCCTTCCTGGGGACAGACCTCTTCGGCCCTGGGGTGGAAGGTCACCTGCAGAGGATAGAGAAGTCCAGTGCTACCTTAGACTCTGTCTCATCCGCACAGAAGGACGCAGGCCGCAGCCTAAGCCCTTTCGTCCCTCTGCGCCCGCGGCATGTCCGGCCCAGCAACGTCTGGGCCTGCAGGCTCTAGCTTGGCATCCCAAACCCAAGCCCTCGGCTTCCTCCTCCAGGAAGCACGGAGGTAAAGGCCCTGGAGGTCCCTCAGCCGGCCCTTCCTCCAAGTCTGCCCAGTGACGGGTTGAGGGGTGTCGCCCCAACCCTGTCGCCTCACCCCAGGTGCCCCCCATGGGGGGGCGGCTTCGCCACTTTCTTTCCGCCTGGTCCGTTATCACCACAGACAGGTGGGTGTTGGAGGTGGTGGGAAAGGGCCTGCCTCTGAAATTCGAGCAGGCCCCACCCTTCAGAGCCGTCGCACCTCGTGGTCCGAAGCCTCGCTGTCAGCTCGCCGAGCCGACATCGCTGTCCTCCTCGAGAAGGAGGTGATAAGAGAGGTGGCGGACCCTCCCTCAGACCCGGGGTTCGTGTCCAGGTACTTCCTGGTTCCGAAACAGACGAGGGGCTGGCGCCCCATTCTCGACCGAAACAAGTTCCTAAGGTCTCGAACCTTCAGGATGGTCACTCTTGCTCTGATAATGCCATCCTTGGAACACGGCGTGTGGTTCTGCTCTCTGGACCTGCAGGACGCGTTCTTTCACGTCCCTATCCGTCCGTCACATCAGAGGTTCCTTCGCTTTCGAGCGGAGGATCACTTCGAGTTCAAGCCATGCCCTTGGCTTATCTCAGCTCCCAGGGTCTTCACCAAATGCATGGCAGTGGTGACAGCAGTCCCTGCGGCGCCGAGGTCGGGTTTACCTTACCTGGACGATTGGCTGATAGCAGCCCCTCCAGACAGGAGGTGGGGCGGTCCAGAGATCTGGCCCTCTAGGTTTGCTCTCAGGTGGGCCTCCTCATCAACGAGGCCAAGTCGGAACTCGAGCCGAAGCAGGTGATTCTTTTCATCGGGGCAGAGCACGGCTCCCGGAGGACAGGGCCGAGGTTCTTTCCTCCTTTGCCCAATCATTTCTGGTTGGGCAATTACGCCCTGCTCGGGACTTCCTTGGTCTCATGGCGGCCTGTACCAGCGTGGTCCGTTGGGCCCGCTGGAACATGCGCCCCCTTCAGTGGGGGCTGGCCAGCCAGTGGTCCCCAGCAGCTGCGATCCATTGGAAAAGCTGGTAGCGGTGACCCAGGGATGTGGGCAGCTCTCCAGTGGTGGACCGTTCCAGTTCATCTGCAGGAGGTCATCCCGTTTGTCCGCCCGAGCCGGCAGGTCTCTCTATCGCCGATGCCTCTCTGGGTTGGGGTGCCCATCTGGGGGCAACACCCGGCCGCGGCCTCTGGTCCCCGGAGTCCTGATGCCACATCAACCTGCTGGAGCTCCAAGCGGTCCGGCTTAGCTCTACGCCTTTCTCCGTTTCTTGAGGTTAAGTGGTCGGGTCCAGATGGACAACACCACGACTATGTACTATCTAAACTGCCAGGGCAGGACGCGCTCCATGTTTCTATGCAAGGAAGCTCTCCGCATCTGGTCACTCGTGCGCAGCCTGGAGGTGGATCTCCTAGCCAGTCATGTGGCAGGAGCCTCCACCACCCTGGCTGATGCCCTAAGCCGGATAGGGGCTGCATCCCACGAGTGGTCTCTCCTGCCAGAGGTAGTACAAGATCTATTCTCCCATTGGGGCACACCTCAGGTGGACCTGTTTGCCTCCAGGGAGAATCTGAGCTGAGGGCTGTTCCATGCCCACCCCTCTCAGCAGGGATTTGCTGCGGGGTGATGCCTTCCTGATACGTGAACCCGGGCCTCTTCTCGCCTTCCCCGTTCCTCTTGATGCACAGGGTGCTGCTCAAGCGAGGAGGGACAAGGCGAGGTGATTCTGATAGCCCCAGACTGGCCCGCCAGTACTGATACCAGATCTCCTCAGCCTGGCTCCAGGCTCCCGAGGCAGCTTCCAGCTCGCCGGACCTGCTCTGTCAGTCAGGGAAGGTATTCCATCCGGACCTTCAATCCCTGCACCCACATGGCCTGGTTCCTAATGCGCTAGAGTTCCAGGCCTTGGGTCTTTCCGGCCAGCGTCCTCAATGTAGTTGAGGCGTCCCGTAAATCGACCAGAAAATGCTACGCCTTCAAATGGAAAGATTTTCCTTTTGGTGCCAGGGCAAGGGCCTGGACCCTTCCTCCTGTTCTTGGCGAGCATATTGGACTACCTTTGGTCCTTTCTCAGCAAGGGCTTAGGTAGACTACCCTTAAGGTGCACCTGGCAGCCATCTCTGCTTACCGGGCGTGGGCCGGGAAGCAGTCGGTGGCGCAGGAGAAGGTGGTCTGGCGCTTTTTCAAAGGACTTGATCACATTTCCCCTTCAGTGCGAGAACCTCCACCTCCGTGGGATCTACTGCTGGTACTGGCAAAGCTCATGGGCAAGTCATTCGAACCAATGCACAGGTGTGAACTCTCTCACCTGTCGTGGAAGACCGCCTTCTTGGTGGCTATCACGTCAGCCAGAAGGATGGGAGAGCTCCAGGCGCTCTGCATTGAGTCTCCTTACCTGGTCTTCCACAGGGACAAAGATTGTCCTCGCGCCCACCGAAATTCCTTCGAAGGTGGTGTCTGAGTTTCACCTTAACCAGGTGCTGACTCTGCCGGTGTTCTACCCCAATCACACCTCGGAGAGGCGAATGTGAGCTCCATACCCTGGACCCTAGAGGGCTCTAGCTTACTATAAGGAGGCATGCGGCTGAATTCGGGGAGAGGTTCGTAGCTGTTTGTCACCTACGCTGTAGACGCACCTGGCAGACCTGCAGCCAAGCGGACGATCGGCAGGTGGGTCACCTCCTGCATAGATCTCTGCTATAAGTTGGCAGAGCATGGAGCCTCCCAGAGGATGAAGGCTCATTCTACCGCCATACTGCTGCATCGGTGGCTGCTTCAGGGGCGTCCTATCCAGAAATCTGCAGGGCTGGTACCTGGAAGTCAGCACACACCTTCATCACCCATTACCACATAGACCTTGAGTCACGCCGGGATGCTGGTTTTGGAGCCTCGGTTCTCCAGTCTCTATTCCCTAAGTAGGGGGTGTGTGCCTTGCCTCCCTCCTTCCGGAGAACTGCTAGGAGTCTGCCAGACAGTGTGGATGAACAACATATCCATGTCCCTAGAAATACAGGTTACTCACCTGTAACAGGAGTTCTAGGAATGGTATATGTTGTTCATCCCTATTTCCACCCGACCTCGAGCTTGATGCACAACCTGGGCTTCCAGTGGGCCAGATCTGGTGTCATGGGGAGCCCCGAGGTTTTACGCCGGGTGGGTGGGTGGAGCCAGCTTGAAGACCTTCCGGCAAGATTTAAAGCGGCAAGGATATCTGCCCAACAGTGTGGATGAACAACATATACCATTCCTAGAACTCCTGTTACAGGTGAGTAACCTGTATTTCTTTCCTTCGGTTCAACCGAATTTCTTCTTTCAAACATGAAGTCTTGCTGTATTCTGACAATAGCAGTGAGTCCCAACCTTCGAACTGCCCCGGAGATGAGTTAACTTTCCATGCCAGGCATGGAACGCTGAGCTCGATCTTGGTTGAGACATTGTCTGTTGCTGTTTGAACTCAAACTGTCAGATTCTTTACTCCGCCTCACTGAACAGTCGCTCCGGAGATTTCTCCTTCTGCTCAGTTCATTTTGTCAGTTAAAGTATTTTTCTCGGTTTTCGACCAAATTTGAACCCCAACCGGTCAGTTCAGACTCTGTCTGTGGTATTTGTGAGTACTAGATAGGTTTTACATTAATTTCTATTCTGTGTGGAACTTGTAAACGGTTTATCTGTTCGGTTTGAACCGATCAGGTTGTTTAAAATATTTTAATCCGTCATTTAGAGTGTGGTTACCGGTTCTTATCGGTTCTAAAAATAAAATGGATTTTATTACATTTTTTTCCACGACCCGTGACACGGTTGGGAACTGATAAGAGGGTCTTACCTGGCGGATTGCCATGAACGGGTAAATTTGGTTAGGACTGGCACTATGTCTGAGAAACGCAAAAGAGAAACCGGGCCCACTGGGTTTCAACACTGCAGTGTGTGTGGGGAAGTCTTTGCCAAGGCTGACCCCCACACCACCTGTGTTTACTGTCTGGGGTTTGACCACCTTGATGCAGACTGCCAGATTTGTAAAAAATTTTCCTGCAGCTACCCTGGAAAAGAGTGTGTTGGTAGGCTCAGGGAAAGGGAGGCCAAAAAGTCTTCTAAACCGGATGGCCACCCCGGTTTGGTTCCAACCGAACCGGAGGGAGTGCCCTCTGACCAGGGCGAGACTTCCTCAGGCAAAAGGATATCTGAGTCTGAGGTCGGTTCCAGCAAAAGGACTAGGAAATCAGCAGGTGTGGCCAAAACTTTCCCCTCCAACCGCTGGAGAAATAGCCAAAGCGATTAAAATTGTCCAGTCGATTTCGCCAGTTCCACCGGTTCAAGAGTATGATTTAGAGGAATATTATGACCCGGAGGAGGAAGGAGTATGAGAGTGAATGTGGATTTGAAAGTCTGGATGTGCCCATTGACCCGGCCATCTCCCCAGACAGACCTTCAGGAGTGTCTCCTCCTAGACTTTGAGTCCCCTTCTCATTTTATGTTTTATAAAAAAAAAAAAAAAAAGGCTGAAACCCTCCAGCTCCCTATGGAGGAAGCTGTGGATAATCAAGAGGAGCCTGACTATGTGGAAATGATGGATATCCCAGAGCCTATGAGACTGTCTATTCCTCTGCATAAATCTTTTGGGAAACACTTCAAATTCTAAACTCCTCACACTATACCTCCTGTGGATATGAGAATGGAGAAGTGGTACACATTGTCAAGCTCTGATACGGAGTTCCTTACACAACAATGCAGCCATGTTGGGGTAGTGCAGGCTGCAGCCTGTGACAAGGCAAATATTCCCTTGGCTTCACACCCCCCTGACAAGGACTCCAGGAGGATTGATGCCATGGCAAAGAAACAGTACATGGCAGCATCCTTGGGACTCAGACAGGCAGATTATATGGCTTATGTTGCTAGATATCAGAAATCCAGATGGGATACTGTTATGGCTCTATAGAAACAGGTCCCTGGCCAGCTTGCCAAGGAGCTGGAGCAGGTGGCTGCTGATGGTATTGAGGCATCAAGGTGCAATTCCATGCTGCAGTGGACTCTAATGATGTGTCATCAAGTCATGGCTACCTCTGTGCACTTAGCAGAATGGCTTGGCTCAGATGTACTAGCCTATCACAGGATGCCAGACTAAAACCATGGATTTTCCTGTTGTGGGTAATTCTCTGTTTGGGTAGCAGACAGAGAGTACATGAAGATGGATGAGTATAGGGTGCACAGGCCAAGGAAAGGCAGGCCACTCCTCAAAGGCAGCTTTCCAGGGGCAGGGCAGGCCTTTTTACCAAGCCCAGGCCTCCTCTTCTGCTTATGCCCAGAGGGGGTTCTTTAGATGGAGAGGTAGACGGGGTACAAGCAGGCCTGCTTCCAACCCTCAGCCCAAAGCCCCTGCCAAGCAGGCACCCTGATGGGTTGCCAGGGCCTATTCTCAGTTACCTGTAGGGGGCAGGCTGGCTTACTTTGTCCAGGACTGGAAGTCTCTGACATCAGACAAGTGGGTCCTGGAAGTAGTAAGCCAGGGACTGGTTCACAGCTTTAAAAAATTTCCAAATGTGAGAACCAGATTCTTTCCACCTGGAAATCCACCAGAGGCACTTGCCCTAGAGGCAGAGGTCTTTTCCCTCCTGGGTCTCAGAGCTGTGGAAAGGGTTCCACCCCTACACCTGGGCAAAGGGTTGTACTCCAGGTACTTCCTTACCCAAAAGACAGGAGAATGGCGGCCCATCCTGGATCTCAGATATTTAAACAGAACCTTTTAAAACCAAAATTCAAAATGGTGACTCTGGGAATTATTCTACCTTCTCTAAGGCCAGGGACTGGCTGCTTCCCTGGACCTCAGGATGCCTACTTCCATATTCTCATCAGAGCTCCATCAAGAGTACCTCAGGTTGAGCTGCCCTCAGGCCATTACCAGTTCAGAGCAATGCCCTTTGGCCTCACCTCTGCTCAAGGGTATTCACAAAATGCCTGGCAGTAGCAGTTGCTGCCCTAAGGCGGCAAAAAATTGCATTCTTCCCTTACCTGGACTGGCTCATAGTAGGCCAGTCCCCAGACCAAGTCAAGTTACATCTGCAGATAACTCAGCAACTGCTCACCTCTCTAAGTTTCCTTCTGAATCTTTCAAAGTCAGTTCTAGAGCCTGTCTAGCTCCTCACCTTCATAGGTGCAGAGCTGAACACAGAGAAAGCCAGAGCCTTCCTTCCTTTGGACAGGGCCACGACCCTGGTGTGTCTGGCCTCCTCATTCACCCTGCAGGTCTCTCAACCAGCAAGGCACTTTCTACAGCTCCTGGGGCATGGCTGCTTCTACAGCAGTAGTGCAGGGCAAGATTTCAGATGAGGACATCCAGTTCCATTTGAGAGCCTTTTGGTCTCAATGGAAGCCCCTCTAACCAAATTGATCCCAGTAACTCGAACCTGATCCAGGCCCTACAGTGGTGGCAGGATCAGAGCAATCTGAGACAAGGGGTTCCTTTGTCCTCAGTCTCCTCCTTAATCCTTAGTACAGATGCATCCCTCTTGGGGTGGGGAGCTCACATGGGCGACCTCACTACCCAGGGATTGTGGTCCCCTCAGGAATCTCTGCTCTACATCAATCTGTTGGAGCTCAGAGCAGTTTTTCTAGCACGTCAAGTTTTTTCCAATTCTGTTCAGAACAAAGTTGTTCAGGTCAGAACGGACAACACCACCACAATGTGGTACATCAACAAGCAAGGGGGCACTCTGTCTATGACCTTGTGCAGCGAAGCAATTAAGTTGTGGTCTCTGACTTACTCCCTGAACGCCTCCCTTTCGGCTATTCACTTCCCAGGCAAGGACAATGTCCTGGCAGATGCTCTCAGCAGGATTTCCCAGGGCCATCACGAATGGTCATTGGGCCCCCTGGTCTTGGAGGTGATATTTGCCAGATGGGGCACCCCGGAGATGGATCTTTTTGCAGCCCCAGACAATCACCAACTTCCCCTTTTTTTGCTGCAGGCCCCCAGTGTTGGGCTCAGTCCCTCTGGATGCCTTAGTTCTCAATTGGGAAGGGAAGTTTCTCCTGTGCGCTCCCCGGTTCAAAGTGCTAGTCAAAATCAGATTCAATCCTGCAAGATGATCCTGATTGCTCCAGATTGGGCCAGACAACCCTGGTATCCACTCCTGTCCTTAGCAGTCAGTCTTCCCAGGAATCACAACCTGTTAACCTGTGCTCAGGGGAGGGTTTGGTACCCGAATCTCAAATCTCTCAATCTCAAGGCCTGGCTCTTGAAGAGTTAGTTTGCTGATCTACACCTCTCCAAAGGTGTAATGGATATACTGAAGGCTTCTAGGAAACCTTCCACCAGGGCTACCTATAATTCCAAATGGAAGAGGTTTTCCATATGGTGCTCTGGGAAGCATATTTCCCTAGAATCTGCTGATTTACCCACAGTCCTGGATTATATGGTCCATTTGAATACCTTGTGGCTGAGACCAGCTACCATAAAGGTACATTTAGCAGCTGTCTGCTTTTATTTCAGCAGGTAAACCCTCTTCTCTTTCAGCTCTTCTTGTATTCTCCAAGTTTTTAAAGGGATTGCTTCACACCAACCCTCCATTCAGGGACCCTGCCTGGGATCTTAATGTTTGCATTGCTCAGCTTATGCAAACCCCCTTTGAGCCTTTGTCTTCAGCAGGGCTTAAGTACTTGACTTGGAAGACTGTGTTTCTGGTAGCCATCACTTCTGCCAGACACATACCTGAATTACAAGCTTTGTCAGTGGAGCCTGATTTTATCTCCTTTCATAGAGATAAGGTGGTCCTCAAGACTAACAGGAAGTTCTTGCCTATGGTGGTATCAGATTTCCACCTTAATGAATCTATATCTCTTCCAGTGTACTTCACTGACCATTCCTCCTCTGGCAAGAGGAGGCTGCACTGCTTAGATGTGAAGAGAGCCCTTAGTTACTACATAGAGCGTACCAAGGGCCACAGATTTGAGTCCCTCCAACTGTTCCTCACTTATGGTGAGGTTGTTAAAGGGAAACCTGCCACTAAAAGATCCATTGCCAGGTGGATTGTCTCTTGTATCCAATTCTGTTATGAAAAGCTGGGTAGGGTTCCTCCCTCAGGCCTGAGGGCTCACTCTACCAGAGGTACAGCTGCTTCCCTGGCTGCTGTCAGTGATATCCCTATTCTAGAGATATGTCAAGCAGCTACCTGGAAAACAGTTCACACTTTTACCAAGCATTACTGCCTGGACATCCAGGCTAGAAGTGATGCTATGTTTGGCACAGCTGTGCTTCAGAGCCTATTTCCTAAGTAGGTTCTGACCCTCCTCCATGGAGGTACTGCTGTGTAGTCTGCATATGTCATAATATATCAAGACTTCATGTTATTTGAAGAAAAAATTACTCACCTTAGTAATGTTTTCTTCTAATGGAGTCTTGCTATATTATGACCTCCCCGAACCTGTTTTTGGGATGTGGGTGGGCAGTGCAGTGTTGGCACTTAGTAGATGCCCACCTTGTTGTTTTCGCCCCTCCTTTTTTGGGGTGACTTGGTGTTGTGTTTTTCATTTTTTGGGTCTCCTGACTTGAGTCTTTGTTTTGGGACCAAAAAATATGTTTTTATGTTTAGTAGCCAGTTGGCTAATGTAGGTTTACAGTTTCCACACAGGACCTCAGTGAGTTTAGCTCGTAAAGATCTGATGGTTTGAGTTTGAAGAACAGAGTTTCAACCAAGCTCAAGCTGAGCGTTCCATGCCTGGCATGGAAAGTTAACTCTTTCATCTCCGGGGCAGTTCGAAGGTTGGGACTCACTGCTATTGTCAGAATACAGCAAGACTCCATTAGAAGAAACATTACTAAGGTGAGTAATTTTTTCATCTAACCTGTCTGTTCAGTCTCTGTCTGTGGTACCGTGAGTACTAGGTTGGTTTATTAGTTTCTGTGTGGAACTTGTAAACATTGGATCGGTTTGGTTTGAAGGTTTGATTAAAAAAAAACAAAAAAAAACGGTTTGTTCTGCTTTTTAGTGTGTGGTAACCGGTCCTTATCGGTTCAAAAAAAAATTCATTACGTTTTTTTCCATGACCCGTAACACTGTCAGGAACTGATAGGAATTGTCTTGCCTGGCGGATTGCTAAAAAGGTAAGTTGGTTAGGACTGTCCATGTCTTAGAAACCCAAGAGAAAAACCGGGCCCACTGGGTTTCAACACTGTAGTGTGTGTGGGGAAGCCTTTGCTAAAGCTGCCCCCCACACCTCCTTTGTTTGTCTGGGGTTTGACCACCTCGATTCAGACTGCCAGATTTGCAAAAGTTTTCCCACAGCTAACATGGAAAAGAGAGTAGGTAGGCTGAGGGAAAGAGGCCAAGAAGTCAGCTGACCCGGTTGGCCAGCCCGGTTTGGTTCCAACCGAACCAGAGGGAGTGCCCTCTGACCAGGGCGAAACTTCTTCGGGCTGGAGAACCGACTCTGAGAGTCTGTTCTGGTTAAAGAAAAAGGATAAGTCAGCCGGTTCGGATCCACAAGTTCTTTCTCTGACCGCTGATGAAATAGCCAAAGCGATAAGGATTGTTCAATCGCTAACTTCGGTTCCGACTGAACCGGCACCATCGGTTAGGGGCTCGGTTCGGTCGGTTCCCCCTGGTTCCGGATTATAATTTAGAGGATTTTTATGAACCGAAGGAGGGAGAGGATGTGGATAGTGATGGTGATTTATGAAAGTCTGGATGTGCCCTTTGACCCGGACATCTCCCCAGACAGACCTTCAGGTGTTTCTCCTCCTAGGCTTTGAGTCCTCTTCCCACTTTGTTTTACAAAAGTGGCTGAAACTCTCCAGCTTCCTATGGAGGAAGCAGTAGAGGATCAGGAGGAGCCTGATTATGTTGAGATGATGGACATCCCAGAGTCCAGGAGAATGTCTATTCAAACAACATGAAGTCTTGCTATATTATGACAGTAGCAGTTTGATCCACCACTAGAACTGCTCCGGAGGTGAAATGGTTAATACCATTCCAAAATAGAACTTTGAGCACGAGCTCTAAGAAGCAGCTCTATCTGTGTAATTTCAAACCTGAACTGTCAGATTCTTTACTCCGCCTCAGCGAACAGTCGCTCGAATTTCTCCTACTGCTTGGTTCATTTCTCGGTTTTAAACAGTGTTTTCTCGGTTCGATTCAACGAGAATAGTTTTATTTAGCAGCAAAACCGTTCGGTTCAAGCTCTATCTGTGGTAACCGTAAGTAAATTAAAGGTTTTGTCTGTGTGGAACTTGTAAGTTTATCGGTTTGGTTTTGAACCGATGAGCTGGGTTTAAAACTCATTAAATTTAAGGTTAACATTTTAGTGCGGTTCCCAGTTCTTATCGGTTCTAAAAACAGTTTTATTACGGTTTTCCAATACCGTGACTTGATTTGCAAGGAACCGATAAGGGTGTCTTGCCTGGCACTGCCGTTTAAAGGACAAGTTTTCTGGTTAGGCTGGCATTATGTCTGAGAAACCCAAAAGAAAAACCGGGCCCACTGGGTTTCAACACTGTGATGTCTGTGGGGAAGTCTTTGCCAAGGCTGACCCACACACCACATGTGTTTATTGTCTGAGGTTTGACCACCTCAGTCAGACTGCCAGATATGTAAAATTTCCCTGCAGCCACCCTGGAAAGAGATTGGGCAGGCTCAGGGGCAGGAGACCAAAAGTCCGTGACCTGGATGGCCAGCCGGTTCGGTACCAACCGGATCCGGAGGAAGTGCCCTCTGACCAGGCGAGACTTCTCGGGCAAAGAAAAGCTGGTTCTGAGGAACCAATTCATAAAGAAAACAAGAAAGTCAGCAGGTTTGGGTCAAACCCTTCTCCAACTGCTGCAGAGATAGCAAAATAAATTGTCCAGTCACTCTCAGGGTCCGTCCGAACCGCCACTATCTGGCAAAAGGTCAGTTCGTCAGGTTCCTGTGGTTCAGGAATATGATATTGAGGAATTTTATGAACCAGGGAGGGAGGATGATTATGAACAGTATGAATGTGGCTGGGAAGATCTGGGTGTGCCCATTGAACGGACATTTCCCAGACAGACCTTTAGAATCTCCCCTATGCTATCTGAGTCCCATCTCATTTTTATGTTTTACAAAAAGTTGCTGAAACCCTCCAGCTTCCCTTGGAAGAAGCTGTGGATGAACAAGAGGAGCCTGATTTTGTAGAAATGATGGATATTCAGAGTCTAGGAGATTGTGTATTCCTTTGCATAAGTCTTTTAGGAAACAAACAATAAAATTTTAAAAGCTCCTAATTCTGTGCCTCCTGTGGATAAAAGATGGACAGAAGGTACACATTGTCAGGTCCTGATACAGAATTCCTTTCTCAGCAATGCAGTCATGTTGGGAGTAGTTCAGGCTGCAGCCTGTGATAAAGCTAATATCCCCTGGCTTCACATCCTCCTGACAAGGATTCCAGGAAGATTGATGCCATGGCATAAAAACCATATATGGCAGCCTCTCTGGGACTCGGGCAAGCAAATTATATGGCTATGTAGCTAGGTATCAGAAATCTAGATGGGATACTGTTATGGAATTAACAAGCAAGCCCATGGCCAGCTGGCTGTGAACTAGAACTAGTGGCTGCTGATGGCATTGAGGCTTCTAAGTTTCAGTTTCATGCTGCTGTGGATGTTAATGATGTTTCCTCTCGGGTCATGGCCACATCTGTAGCCTTTAGTAGGTTGGCCTGGCTCAGGTGTACTAGTCTGTACAGGATACCCAGACTAAGGCTATGGATTTTCCTGTGGTGGGAAATTCTCTGTTTGGGGAGCAGACAGAGAACTACATGAAAAGATGGATGAATATCGGACTACCTACAAAGTGCCCAAGCTGAGGCTGAGCAAGCTCTCCTCAGAGGCATACCCCAGAGGTAGGTTGAGCCTTTTCACAGGCCTTTTACCAGACTCAGGCCTCCTCTGCCTATGCTCAGAGAGGCTTCTTCAGAGCAGAGCGAGGCGGGCAGGCCTGCTCCACCCCTCAGCCTAAAGCTCCTGCTAAGCAGGCACCCTGATGAGGTGCCAGGGCCGATTCTCCTGTACCGGTAGGGGCAGGCTGGCTTACTTCAGTCAGAACTGGGCTTCTTTAACCTCAGACAAGTGGGTTCTGGAAGTAATGGCCAGGATCTTGCTTGAACAGCTCTTGCAGCAGGTTACACCATTAGGACCCGGCTAGCCTAGGCGCCAGGACCCAGGAAAAATTCTAGCTCTAGCTTCTGGCCGGGGACCGCCTTGACGTCGGTCCTGCCTCCGAAGTCAGGCGTGGTACAAAGGGCGGTCCCGCCAAATTCCCAGTTCTTTTCCCGCCCGTCGGCTTAGCTACCTGACCCCTTGACGGCGTGAATAGTTCTTTTGATAAAATTTTGAAAATCCTCAGAATCCTCTTTAAAGCAAGATCTTGATGTCATCACCAACTCTGGCCATCCAGCCGAGTAAACACGAAAGCAGATCCCGTTCAAGGACCCCGCTTCCGGCCTAAATCCGGTGCAGAGCCCGAACCACGATACCTGGGCCTGTCCTATGCAAGGTTCTAACAACCGTACCCCGGTCGGCGTCAGAAAGGCTTTGCAGAGTGTTTCTTCTGGAGGAACAACTGAGACCATGTCCTCAGAAGCTCCAGGGTCCACAAGCAGCGGAAGAGAAGGAAAGGCCCTTCCAGGTCCCCTTCCGGGGTTCGGAGTCCCAATAGCTCGGTTAAGAAATCTCCCCAGCTGCAATCAAAAACCTTCATCTCAGGAGAAATCCATGAGCCTTCCCTCCTTCCAGGGCCTTGGCGAAGTCCGAAGCGACACCATCACCGCAAGTGGGTTCCGCTCCTCGGTGCCGACGTCAGGTCTTCGTCAGTGCTCTCACGCCAGGCGGCTGGGCTCACGCCTTTAAAAAGGCCTGTAGCTGACGCCGGCTCGACAGCCGTCAGCCGTCGCCCTTCTTCCCTGGAGCCGCGGCGGCCGGCGCGTGGGGACAGCGCCCGCCCTCCTGAAAAGGCCCTGTTGCCTCGACGACATCGGTCAGGAGCCTCTGCCGGAGGAGGACCTGGAGCAGCCCGTGGACCCAATGAGCGACCCCACGGTCCTGTCATTCTCCCAGGAACCCTCGCCATTACCAGAGCCCCCTGTGGAGCCGTCCGTTGGGCCTCTCTCTGATGTAGGTGAAGATCTGTTCACCTACTGGTGGGATACCATTAAAAAGACATGGTTCTCCCCCTCCTCCTCCTACTCCTCCTCCTCCTCCGGTTCCTCCCCTACGCCGCCAGGTGGGCAGGCATGTTCTCCAGAGGCCTAGGAACCTCCCAGGGAGAAGCTCAATGCGGAGACCTCCGTCGAAATCCTCTTCTGGATCACCCCAGCCCAAGAGATCCAGGAGGCGCTGACCGATCGCCTTCAGCGGAGGAACACGGGATCAGACTACTCCACCTCTAGATCCCATCTCCACTCTCCATCCCTTCTCCGGACCCACGTGAGATCCTAGATCTCCTCGGATGATCCCTCGTTCCTTGATATTATGAGACATATACAAGAGAACATGGGATGGGATGCTGAAGACTTAGACCCGAAAAGTCGACTCAGCCAAATATCTTGACAAAGGACCCCAAGCCTGTGGTGGTACCCTTGGTTGACACTTTACGTGGGCGTCACCAAGGCAGCGTGGAAGCATCCACACTCCCCGGAGAACCAGAAAAGCTGATATTCGCTTATTTAAGGCTCCTAGGGCGACCAATGCCAGCGCAGCATCCTCAGGCCGATTCTCTGGTCATCCACAGCCTCCCATGACCGGTCCCTAGAGGCACAACGTTTGAGCACCCTGCCCTGGACCAGAGTCCAAACAACTGGGCCTTGGGTGGAACTGCGTCAACTTCTGCTACCTCGCCATCAGATCCTGAACTATTTAACCCCACATGGTTCAGTTCCAGAGCACTTTGTAGGAACAGGGTCTAGAGCGGCCGAAAAAGAATGCCGAAGGTGAGCAGAAGGAGGATGCTTCAGCTCCTCCACGTCACAGGTTCAGGTAGGGACCCAAGTGCTAAAACGCGTATGACTCCAGCGGACTCCTTTCGGCCCGAGCAGCAACTTCTGGCGTTTGCCTCCGGAGACACTCTTGGTTGCGGCGTCTCCGGTTTTGCAGGCGTCAAAGAACATCTTGGATGCCTTTTGAGGAGAAGTATTGTTTGGTAATCCTACAGAAAGATCCTTACCCAAACTCCAAGAGGCCGGGAAGGCGGTAAGAGTAGTTCAGGCCATGTACAAATACAAGCATGATTCCTTTCGTGAGACCAAAGCCGTTTTAATCTTGTGAGATGCAGAGGCAACAGACCCATCCGCTGCACCTCAGAGGGCTCTGGTTTTTCGTAGAGCCCGGGCAAACAACCCGCCAGCAGAGGCCAGGCGTTCTCTAGCCAGGCCCAGCCAATGAGTCCATCTGCCGCCACAGCTGACTCCTTTCCGACCCCGCCCTCCAGGATCAGCAGGGAGTTTATAATCGGGGGAGTACGCGTGCTGAACTTCACTGCGGGATGGCAGGCCAGCCCCACCACCAGTGGGTTCTTCAGTTGGTCAGTCTAGGCCCACTTTACCAAATTAGCAGGAAAGCCACCTCAAGGCCTCCTTTGCTCTCCCGGTATCAGGGGTCAGCACAAAGCCTTGATCTGGCAAGAAGTACTCAGCGCTACTCGAAGGAAGCGATAGATCATCCCAGAAGAACAGAGAGGACTAGGATACTATTCCCACTTCTTCCTGATTCCCAAAAACAGGGACCTCGTCCAATCTTGGACCTCAAGCGACCTCAATGCCGGTCACTTACAGAGATTCATGGTGACCCTTCGGGTCTTATCCCCATGCTCAAAACAGGATGCCTTTTTAGCGTCTCTAGACATCGGGATGCCTACCTGCACATCCCTATGGCTCCAGGCGCACAGGAGGTTCCTGCTTCGAGTTCATCGACCACCACCTTCAGTTCCGAACCCTTCCTTCGGACTGTCTTCCGCACAAAGGTCTTTACCAGGAGTGCATGGCGAGTCGTGGCAGCGTCTCTGAGAGACAGGGCCTCTCGTGTTCCGTACCTGGGCAGACTGGCTTCTCATGGCCGCCTCCAGAGGCGTTGCTTCTGCAATCAAGAGCACCCAGGATCTGTTCCGATCCTAGGCATCCTCATAAATCTAGAAGTCTCTCCTTTGTACCCGTCATAGAAACTGCAGTTCATAAAAGGAGCAGATTCTGGACACTGTTAGGAAGAGCCTTTCTTCCGACCCGACAGAGCGGAGCGCATCAGATCCCTCGCAAAGGGAACCTATCATTAAGCAAGGTTGTACCTGCCCAGGTCGGTCCCGCTTGCTCGGGACACATGTAGCAAAGCCATTCCACTGTCCCTTCGCAAGACTCCACATGCGCATTACTCCAGTGGATGCTCAAAGTGCAATGGGACCAAGAGCGAACCACTTGCAGCATCCGGTCAGACTCACGAATTCAGTGATTCAAGACCAGCAGTGGTGGCTAGCCCCAGGTCGCTCTGGTCAGGCGTCCCGATTTCATTCGCCGTCCCGGAGTCACCCCTCACCTGACAGCTTCCGGTCTTGGGTGGGGGCACACCTGGGCAGGGTAAAGTCCAAGTGCGTGGACCCAGATGAGCTCACCTTCCATCAACGTGCTGCGAAATGAGGCTGTCTCTATGCCTTTCAGATCAGTTATCACACGTGTACTCTTCTACTCGGACGAACAACCTGGCAGTGTATGCCACCTCAACAAACAAGGAAAGGCGCACACTCTTACCTTGCAGGGAGAGCCATGAGAGTGTGGTTGGAAGAATGTCGGACACGGCCTTGAATCCCAGTCACTGTACTGCGTTCCCGGAGTGGACAACCGCGGTTGCAAGCAGCCTGAGTGCGTTCTCAGGCCAGAGTCACGAATGGGAACTCCTTCAAAAAGAGTAGCAGAGATCTGTGGCTGTGATGGGGAACTCCAGATCTAGACATTAGCCTCCCATCCAACGCAAAACTGCCAAATTTTGCTAAGCTGGATCCAGGGCCTGGTGTTTTCTGGCGAGGCAGCATTTATCCCTCTCCTGGGCCAACAGATTCTCCTCACTTTCCTCCTTTCCCGTTGATCCAGAGACTTCTCAAACTGCAGGAGCACCAATAATGATCCTAGTAGCCCCATTTTGGCCCAGACAGATTTGGTTCCTTTGTTGATTCAACTATCGGGAACCCCGCTCCCGGTGCCGCTCAGCTTCCACTTACTGTCTCAGGAGAAGGTTCACATCACACCGGACCTCGTTCCTTGAACCGCATGTGGCTCCTGAGACATAGCCATTTGCGTCACGGGGTCTGCAAGAGGTTGAAGTCCCTTTCTGCAGCCAAGCCTAACCGCGCGACGTCGCCATGAAATGGCGCCGTTTTAATGTATGGTCGACAGCGATTTCCCCATGGGTCCTGGGAGTATCAGATGTTGCTCCCTCTTTCATTGAGTCTAACCTACTCCTCTATAAAAGTGCCCTCTGTACCATTTAAACACCACCTCGGTGAGAGAAATCGTGATGGCTCAAGTGCATCCCTAAAGAACTCTTAGGGGAGTTTTCCTTGGCCTCCTATTGAGACCTGTGACTCCAGGATTTGCTTTTGTCCTTGAACAGCTCCTCCCCCGCACAGACCTGCACGCGGATTGCGAGCTACGTTTTCTGTAATCGAGAAGCGTTGTTTTTAGTGCTATTACCTCGGAAGAAAAATTTCTAGAACTCCAGCTCTCATGCCAAAAGCCTTGTTTAGTTTTCCACGGAACAGAGTATCTGAAGGGCCAAACCTAAATTCTTGCCTAAGGTGGTTTCTTTACTCATCTGACCAGGATATCGACCTTCCCGGTCTACTTCGAACTACTCTAATAGAGGAGAGGCTCACTCCATACCCTGGATGTTCACATGACCTGAGTTTTACCTCAACAGAACTCGGTCCTTTCGTAGTTCTGAGCAGCTTTCATTTCTTCTCTGAGAGAATGATGGGCCAATCAGTATCAAACAGTCCCTTTCTAACAAGCATCCGGTGTATTTCTCACTGTTATGAAACAAAAGCCCCTCCGAGTTAGATCCAGGTCATTCCACTAAGAGGGTGGCTACTTCCTTTGCAGCGCTCAAAATGTTTCCACTCCTGCTATAAGCTGCATACTTGGAGTTCTGTGCACATGCCTTTATCAGGCATTATAGCCTGGACATAGCCTCTCGGCCGAAGAGCTGGATTTTAGTTTGGCGTACCAGGGTCCACCTGTCCTAGGTTCAGGACCAGTATTTACCCTTTATTTTCCTCCTCGGTTTTCTGACAAGCAGTTGCTGTAGGAATCAGTCTAATGGGTAACCTGCTGCAAACTGTGTCTCAGTAGATACACAGTTCGTGAGAACTTACCGTAACAGTAGATCTGAACAGCTCTTACAGCAAACCACTAACCACCCCTTGGAGAAGCATGGCTCAATCTTTCTGAGCAGAATTATCTTTCTGTCTTCTGGCCGAATCCTAGGTCTCATTTGATATCAGCCTGCAGCAGAAGTATCGGCGGGAGAACACAGAATCTGGCGGGACACTTGCCAACCCGCGCCTGGCCTCGGGCCAGGACAGCGTCGAAGCGATCCAGCTATAGTTAACTAGCTGAATTTTCCGTGGGGTACAAGCCTGGCTTGATCCTAATGGTGTAACCTGCTGAGAGCTGTTCTGAGATCTATTCACAGTAAGTTCTTATTCTGCTGTCTAGTTCTCAGCCAAAAAGTTTCCCAAGTTGGGCAGGTTTTCTACAAGTCTTCGAGACCCTTGCTCTAGAAGCAGGGTCTCAGCAGTAGCTCTCAGAGCAGTGAAGGTTCATCCCACACCAGGGCAGGGTCTGTCAGATACACCTTACCCCAAGGCAAATGGTGGCCATATTAGACCTCAGATATCTGAACAATATTTTGAACAAAGTTCAAGATGTACTCTGGCAATGATTTTACCCCCTAAGGCCAGAGGACCGTTAGCCTCCCTGGACCTCAAGGATACCTATTTCCATGTCTAATCAAACTCCCATAAGTACCTCAGATTCAACGCCTCAGGTCATACAATTCAAACAATCCCCTTGACCTTACCTCTGCCTCAGAGTATTCACAAAGTGTCTAGATGGCTCATAAAGGCAAAAGTTGCTGTTTTCCCTATCTAGGCAGTTGGCCATTGGGGTCAGTCTTCAGAGCAGGTAAAATCTCACTGCAAGTCACAACAACTTCTACCTCCTGGGCTCTGCTAACTCTACAAAGTCTGTTCTGGACAGTCAGGTACTCACCTTTATAGGGCAGAATGGACACAGCTAGCCATTTTCTTCGCTAGAAAGGATAAAAATTTAGTAAACCTGGCCTCTCCTTCCTCTAGGTCTCTCGACCAGCAAGACACTCTGCAGCTCTGGGGCACAGGGCATACAGCTGTTGTGCAAGGCAAATTTCAGATAAGACATTCAGTTTGTTTGAGAACCTAGTAATCACAAAGTGACCCCCTTTCCAAATTGGTCCCATGACTCGAACCTTCATCAGCCCTCAGTGGTGGCAGGATCAGGCAATTAGATTGGGGTCCTTCTTCCCCCTACTCCGTTTGACTCCCACAGATGCTTCCCTTCTGGGTTGAGAGCCCACATGGACCTTTCCACCTCAGGGGAGTGTGGTCCCAGATCTCTGCTCCATCAATTTGCTGGAACTCAGGCTGTCTTTAGCTCTTCAAGCATTTCTCTCTATCCACAACAGGTGATACAAGTCAGAACAGACAACACCACAACAATATGGTACATCAACAAACAGGGCACTCGGTCTTGCCTTGTGCACAGGGCAATGAATTGTAGTCTCTGGCTATTCCTGAACATCCCTCATAGCAGTGCATTTTCCAGGGATGGACAATGTCCTGAGGATGCTCTCAGCAGGATTTCCCAGGGCCATCACGAATGGTCCTGGATCCTCAAGTGCCTGGGATAGTCTTTTGAATCGGGCACCCCTCAGATCTTTTACAGCCCAGACAATCACAGACTTCCTCTGTTCTGTTGCAGGCCTCAGTGCTAAGCTCAGTTCCCCTGAATACCTTCTCCTGGATTGGGAGGATTTCTTTATGCTCCTCCCTTCCCTCCTATTCAGTATTAGTCAAAATCAGATCTCGCCTTCAGTATGATTCCCGTGCCCCAGATTAGGCCAAGCAGCCTAGTACCTCCTTCTGTCACTGACATCCATCTTCTACTTTGCTTCAGGAACCACAACCTGAACTTGGCCCAGGGAAGGTTTGGTATCGGACCTCAAATCCCTCAACTCAGGCCTGGCTCTTGGGAGTACAACTAACTGATTTACACCTCTCAAGGTGTTCTTAAAATCTAAGGCTTCCAAGCCACTAGAGCCACCATAGTTCTAAATGGAAAAGTTTTCCATGGTGTGCTGGAAAAATATTTCCCAGAATCTGCTGATTTGCCATTGTGTTAGATTACATCTTAATTCCTTGGCTCAGACCAGCTACCTGAGGGTCCATTTACATTCATATAACAGGAAAATCATCCCTCTTTCCTCTCACCTGTTTCTCTAAGTTTTAAGAGATACTCATACTAATCACCTTCAAAACAGGCCTACCTGGGACCTTAATGTTGCACTCCCAGTTAATACCCCCTTTTGAACCTCTGTCTTCTGCAGCAAAAAGTACTAACGGAAAACTGTTTTTCTAGTGGCTATCACTTCTGAGAACGCATAAGTAAGTTGCAAGCCTTCAGTGAATGACTTTATTTCCCACAGGATAAGGTAGTCCTTAGGATAATGGGAGATTTTGCCTAAAGGTGTTTTCAGATTTCCATCTAATCAATCTATCTACTTCAGTATTTTTCAGTCACTCCTCTGGTGAGAGGAGTTGCAACCTGGATGTAAAGGGCTCCAGATTACTATATAGGCGTACAAAGGTCACAGGTTATCCTCAACTTTCCTTACCTATGGTGAGTTGAGGAAGAAACCACCACTAAGATCAACCAGGTGGATTGTCTCTTTATCCAATTTGTTATCAGAAGCTGAGCGGTTCCCCTCAGGCGAGGCTCATTCTACCAGGGTGCAGCTAGTCTCAAGCGCTGCAGAACATCCCATATTAGAAGTTGCCAGGCTGGTACTTGAAGCGGTACACATTTTACAAGCATTCTCTGGATGTCAGGCCAGGAGATCTCGTTTAGCACAACTGTTCTTCAGCCTTTCCAAAGGAGTTCTGCCCTCCTCCATGGAGTACTGCTGTGTAGTCTGTTATAATATAACCCAAGACTTCATGTTGTTTGAAAAATTACTCATAGTAATGTTGTTTCTTCTAATGAGTCTTATATTAAACCTCCCAACCTGCCCCTCTCAGAACCTTACTTGGGTGGGGACGGGCAACTTAGTGTGGGCACTATTTTATATACTTTTGGGGTTTAGAATGGGTGTGTGTGTGTGTGTGTATTTTTATTATACTGCTGTTTTAGTCTCATATTGTTAAATTGTGTTGTTAATTCTGCTGGAGAGTCTTGGGTGTGGGACCAACAATGGTTGTTAATATTTAGGTAGCCATTTGGCTGAGCATGAGTTACAACTTCCACAGACCTTATGAGTTTGGCTCGTAAAGATCTGACAGTTAGGGTTGATTACAAGATAGAGCCACAACTAAGGCTCGTGCTCAAAGTTCTATTTTGGAATGGTATTAACGTTTCACCTCCGGAGCAGTTCTAGTGTGGATCAAACTGCTACAATAATAACATAGCAAGACTCCATAGAAGAAACAACATTACTAAGGTGGTAATTTTCTTCCTCTCCATAAATCTTTTGAAACAAACAACATTTAAAAATTTGAACTCCTAATTCAGCATCCTGTGGACGAAGAATGGAAGGTATACTCTTTCCAGGCTGAATAAGGTTCCTTTCCAAAATGCAGCCATGTTAGGAGTGAGGCTGCTGCACTGATAGGCAATATACCCGAGCTACCCAATAGGACTCAGGAGGATTGATGCCAGCAAAGAAACAGTACATAGCAGCATCTTTGGGATCGGGCAGCCCCTATAGCAAACAGCTAGATACAGAGTCAGGTGGGACACAGCGATGGCTCTAGCTAAACAGGTCTGACCAGCTTGCCGGGAAGCTGGAGCAGGTGGCTGCAGATGGTATTGATGCATCAAGATGCAATTTCATGCTACAGTGACTCCAGTGATGTTTCATCTAAGTCATAGCTACATCTGGCCTTCATAGGATAGCTTGACAGATGCTATCTGTCCAGGATACAGATTAAAGCCCACAGATTTTCCTGTTATTGGTAATTCTCTGTTTGGGAGCAGACAGAGGCTACATGAAAATGGATAGTACACAACCCTATAAGTGCTCAGGCCAAGAAGGCAAGCCCTCCCAGAAGCAACTCAGGGTGGCCTTTTCATACCCTTTCTAAAGCCAGGCCTCCGCCTTTGCTCAGAGGTTTCTTCAGAGGATAGGCAGATGGGTATAAGCAGGCATACTACCACCCTTAGCCTAAGCCCCTAACAGGCACCTGATAGGTTTGCCGGGTCAATTCTCAATTACCGTGGAGCAGGCTGGCTTACTTTGTCAGGACTGGATATCATCAGATAAATGGGTCCTGGAAGTAGTAAACGGGACCAGTTCTCAACTAATTTCCCAAGATGAGAACCAGGTCCTCCTTACAAATCCTTTAAGCCCTTGCCCTGAGGCAGAGTCCCTTCCTCTTGGCTCCCAGCCATAGAAGGTTCACCCTACACAGAAAAAGGATTGGCCAGTACTTCTAACCCCAAATGACTGGAGATTGGCGGCCATCCTGGATCTCAGATAGTTAAACAGCACCTTTAAAGCAAGTTCAAAATGGTGACTGGGAATAATTCACCCTCTAAGGCCAGGGACTGGCTAGTCTCCCCGGACCTCAGACAAAATTTACATTCTGATCAGATGCTCCCAGAAGTACCTCAGGTTAAAGTTGCCTCAAGCCACTGTCAATTCAAACAATGCCCTTTGGCTGCTTCAGCTCAGGGTATTCACAAAATGCCCCAGCAGTAGTAGTTGCTCCTAGGGAGAAAAAGTCTCCATCTTTCCACACCTAGACGACTGGCTCATGTAGGTCAGTCTCAGACCAATCAAATCCACCTACAGATAACTCAACTGCTCACTTCTCTAAGTTCTCTTAAATCTTCATCATTCCAGAGCAGTGCAGCTCCTCACCTTCATAAAGCGAACTGGATACAATAAGGGCAAGGCCCTTTCCCTAGACAGGACAAGGACCCTTGACACTAGATCTTCTTCACCTTCAGTCTCTTGACAACAACATTTTCTGCAGCTCCTGGGCAACATGGATGCCTCTCGACAGTGGTCAAGGAGCAAGATTTCAGATGAGGACTCAGTTCCTTGAGCCTTCAGGCCCCAGAGAAAGGATTCTGTCAGCTAATCAATGACTAGAACCTGATCCAGGCTTTGTAATGGTGGAAAGTCAGGACAACCCTAAACAAGGTGTTCCTTGTCCTCAATCTCATTCTCTAATCGTTACAGATGCCTCCCTACAGGCTGAGGAGCCCACTTGGGGTTCCTGACCACCCAAGGGTTGTGGTCCCCTCGAGAATATCTGCTCTGAGTTCTAAGAGACTGATGTGAAGCAGTGTTTCTAGCACTTCAAGGTTTTTCCAAGTCTGTTCAGAACAAACTAGTTCAGATCAGGACAGACAATACCACCACAATGTGGTACATCAACAAACAAGGGCACTACGACTACGGCATGTGCAGAAACAATAAATTGTCTGACCTATTCCTAATACCTCTCTGATAGCAGTACGCTCAGGGCAGGACAATGTGTCCTGCAGATGCTCTCAACAGGATATCTCAGGCCATACGAATGGTCCTAAATCCCCTAATTTGATGATCTTCTCCAGATGGGGCACCCACAGATAGATCTTTTGCAACCCAATTACCTTCCTCTTTGGCTGCAGACCCCCAGTGTGACTCTGTTCCCCTGGATGCTCTGTTCTCAATGGGAAGAAATTCTTATGCTTCCCACCTTCCTCTCCTATTCAATGACTAGTCAAATCAGGTCTCAACCCTGCAAGTGATTAGTTATCAACTGGGCAGACAGCCTATTACCCTCTTGCTGTCATAGAAGACCGCCCCTGTCTCTTCCCAGAATTACAACCTGTTAACATGTTCTCAGGGAGGTTTGGTATCGAATCAAATCTCTCAATGTCAGGCCTGGCTCTTAGGTTGGTTGCTGGTTGCATCTCTCAGGTGTTCTGGATATTCAAAACTAGAAAGCCTTCCAGAAAAACAACTCCAAATGGAAGGTTTATATTTGGTGCTCTGCTAGCGTATTTCTCCAGAGTCTGCTGGGTTGCCTGGTCTGGACTATATGATTCATCTCAGTGGCAGGACTCAGACCAACTACACTTGAGTGCATCTGGCAGCTCTCTCATGTCAGCAAGCAGCCTTCTTCCCCAGCACATCTGTTCTGTAAATTATTCAACGACTGATACACCAATCCTCCTTCAGGGACCCTGCCCCTACTTGGGACCTTAATGTTTACATTATAAACCATATAACCCTTCTGACCTTTGTCCTCAGCAAACTTAATACTTGACTTGAAAAATGGTGTTCTTATTACTACTTCTGCCAGACGCAGAAGTGAGTTACAGGCCCTGTCAGTGGGCCTGATTGTCTTGTAGAGATAAGGTGGTCCTCGAATAACAGGAAGTTCAAGGGACATGGATATATTGTTCATCCCTTTCCGATATTCTTCCGGAAGGTCTTCACTAGCTCCTCCACACCCGAGTATAAAACTCGGCTCCACCCCAGCATGATTTCCTTACAGCAAACTCAGGTTCCTCACAGCTCTGCGTAAGACTGATTCCTAATTCTTCGTTTTCTTGAATTTAAAGTTTTACACTTCTAACTTGATCTTCATCCCACATGACTGTATGGACAAATCAACTCGGTTTTAGGAGATGCCCTTGGAGAAGATGTCTGGACATGCACCCCTACGTTGTCGCCTATTTAGACCCCAAACACGACCATGACTTCGACCTGTACTCTTCCTCTTCCCTCGCGTCCTCAAGACCATGCCCGTTTAACTGGGCCAAAGCGTTCCTCAGTGAAGTCAAAGGCCCGGTGGGGAGTTTCTTGTTGGGAGCTCGTGAATCAACTATGAGATGATGCCCTCGAGAAGGAAGCAGCGTCGGCCACATCTTCCTCAACAAGCATTATCCATCTCCTGGGTTCCTCTTATACAGCTAACTTGAGAACTTTGTCTGTCCTCTCCACTAAGCGAGAGGACAAAGCGCCTACTGGACCTTCTTCTCGGTCCAAAGAAAGACAATGGTAAGTCCCTCTATAACGCTCTTGGGAGCCGGGAAAGGTCCTCTCCCTGAGTTGTCGAGCCACCGACTTCAATCGATCGTTCGACCGGCCATTGGTCTCACGGTGTCCCCGTCCAGGTCAGTTGACAGACTCCCGTCAGCGCTGGTCGAATTTTCTCAACCCGTTGGGCCGAATGTTGTCATCAGCCGAAGCAGAAATCCTCTCTCCCCGTTCCCTCGGGAGTTGAGGAATCCGTGGGCTTGCCAGTGCCTCCAGTTCTGGAGCCCTCGGATGAACCCTCGAGCCAGGGAGGCAGTTCTCCCCGTCCTCCCTGCACCACCCTCAAGCAGAGGTCTCGGTCTCCTGACTTCTTCACGGTCCAGCCAATCCCGCCGTCATAAGCGGTCTCAAGCGCCGCCGCTCGTCCTCTTCCTCGGACTAGAGAGGCAGGCTTTGGCTGCAAGTTACGTCCGATGGTCACGAGGACCTCATTGTAGCAACGCTCCTTCTGACGGGGAACAAATAGTCGCCTTCCCGGTCATTAAGTAAGCTGTCACGGGCAATCAAAACAACCCTCGGCTTACCTGAGGAGCCTGTTCCCAGGCGGTTGTTTGGCCAAAACCAGCTGCTCCACGATTCGGTGGAACCTCCGCCTCCACAGCCGTTATTTGGGGCTCCGACCAAGAATTCTTGGTCAGCTCAGGGACTGCCCCATAGGCTGTCTGTCACCCTCACTCCTGATCGACCTCGGCAGGTGGAGGGTGACTCAGGCCAAGACTGCTCTTTGCGGACTCTTCAGAGTCCGGCGATTCCTCCCTTTTCTCCAGGCGAGTAGACTTGGAGTCCTCTGGAGGTTAGTTGATGGACGATAGCCCTTCGTCCTATCTAGGATTGCTTTTGGCTCATCTGGAGTCCACCGGATGAAGCTGAACCTGTCAAAAGCAGACCAGGTATCCCCCGGAGATACTGGACCGAGGATTCCTGGAGGCCTTTCCAGTGGCCGAGGCCATAGTGGGCCCGGCCTTGGAATACCAGCGGCGCTACTTCCTGTCCTCGCCCTTGGCCAGGAAGTATGTCTGATCCCTACCGGTTCCTTATCGATTTTGAACACCCCTCAGCCGGAGGTTAGTTACTAACAGTGTTTTTCGCGCGCCCGAAACGCGAGGCGTGGACAAACCTCCCGACAAGGAGTCCAAGAGATTGGACTATGCAGGCGCAAAGTCTCACATGCGTCTCCCTCGGCCTTAAATCCAGGCCAGTTCGGTACTTATGGCATTCTCTCATACCCTGTGGGCTCCCTGGGCGGTAGTTCCTCATCTTCCGCGGACCTACGACACCGGTTAGGCAGGTGCAGGACCAGGGCAGTGGCCAAACAGCAGCTTCAGACTGCTCTGGACATTGGGGACTCATGTGCCAGGTCAGTAGCGGCCGCAGTGACTATGCGCCGTCGGGCATGGCTGAGGATATCCACCTTCACTTCGGATACTCAGCACAAGTTGGTGGACGTCCCCTTCCTGGAGACCGACCTCTTCGGCCCTGGGGTGGAAGGTCACCTGCAGAGGATCGAGAAGTCCAATGCTACCTTTGACTCGGTCTCATCCGCACAGAAGGACAAAGACCGCAGCCTAAGCCTTTTCGTCCCTCTGCGCCCGCGGCACGTCCGGCCCAGCAACGTCAGAGCCAGCAGGCACGAGCTTGGCATCCCAAACCCAAGCCCTCGGCTTCCACCTCCAGGAATCAGGGAGGTAAAGGCCCTGGAAGTCCCTCTGCCGGTCCTTCCTCCAAGCCTGCCCAGTGACGGGTTGCGGGGTGTCACCCCCAACCCCGTCGCCTCACCCCAGGTGCCCCCCATGGGGGGGCGGCTTCGCCACTTTCTTTCCGCCTGGTTCATTATCACCACAGACCGGTGGGTGTTGGAGGTGGTGGGAAAGGGCCTGCCTTTGGAGTTCGAGCATTCCCCACCCTTCAGAGCCATCGCACCTCGGGGGGCCTTGGGGTCCAAAGCCTCGATGTCGGGTCGCCGAGCCGACATCGCTCTCCTCCTCGAGAAGGAGGTGATCAGAGAGGTGGTGGACCCTCCCCCAGACCCGGGGTTGGTGTCCAGGTATTTCCTGGTTCCGAAACAGACGGGGGGCTGGCGCCCCATTCTCGACCTACACGACTTAAACAAGTTCCTAAGGTCTCGAACCTTCAGGATGGTCACTCTGGCTCGGATAATACCATCCTTGGAACACGGCGTGTGGTTCTGCTCTCTGGACCTGCAGGACGCGTTCTTTCACGTCCCTATCCGTCGGTCACATCAGACGTTCCTTCGCTTTTGAGCGGAGGGATCCCTTTTCGAGTTCCAAGCCATGCCCTTCGACTTATCTCCAGCTCCAGGGTCTTCACCAAATGCATGGCAGTGGTGACAGCATTCCTCTGCGCCGGAGGTCGGGTTTACCCTTACCTGGATGATTGTCTGATAGCAGCCCCTCCAGACAGGAGGTGGCGGCGGTCAGAGATCTGGCCCCTCAGGTTTGCTCCTGAGTTGGCCTTCTCATCAACGAGGCCAGAGTGGTTTCGAAGCAAAGCAGGTGATTCTTTTCGCCAGGGCAGAGCTCTACTCTTTTCGAGCCAGAGCACGGCTCCCAGCGGACAGGGCCGAGGTTCTTCCTCCTTGCCCAGTCATTTCTGGTTGGGCAATCGCGCCTGCCCGGGACTTCCTGCGCCTCCTGGGTCTCATGGCGGCCTGTACTAGCGTGGTCCGTTGGGCCCGCTGGAACATGCGCCCCCTTCAGCGGGGGTGGCCAGCCAGTGGTCCCAACGCTGCGATCCATTGGACCAGCTAGTGACGGTGACCCAGGGGATGTGGAACGCTCTCCAGTGGTGGACCGTTCCAGTTCATCTGCAGGAGGGCATCCCGTTTGTCCGCCCCGAGCCGACGGTCTCTCTATCGACTGATGTGCCTCTGATGGGTTGGGGTGCCCATCTGGGGGAACACCGAGCGCACGGCCTCTGGTCCCCGTGGGAGTCCCAATGCCACATCAACCTGCCGGAGCTCCGAGCGGTCCGCCTAGCTCTCACCGCCTTTGCTCAGTTTCTTCGGGGTCAAGTGGTCTGGGTCCAGACGGACAACACCACGACCATGTATTATCTAAACCGCCAGGGCGGGACGCGCTCCATGCTTCTATGCAAGGAAGCTCTCCGCATCTGGTCACTGCGGCAGCCTGGAGGCGGATCTCCTAGCCATTCATGTGGCAGAAGCCTCCAACACCCTGGCTGATGCCTAAGCCGGATAGGGGCTGCGTCCACGAGTGGTCTCTCCTGCGGAGGTGGTACAAGATCTATTCTTCCATTGGGGCACACCTCAGGTGGACCTGTTTGCCTCAGGGAGAATGCGAGCTGAGGCTGTTCCATGCCCGCCCCTCAGCAGGGATCGCTGCAGGGATGCCTTCTCGAGGCCGTGGACCCGGGCCTCTTCTCGCCTTTCCCGTTCCCTTGATGCACAAGGTGCTTCTCAAAGCAAGGAGGACAAGGCGCAGGTGATTCTGATAGCCCCAGACTGGCCCCGCCAGTACTGGTACCCAGATCTCCTCCGCCTCAGCTCCAGGCTCCCGAGGCAGCTTCCAGCTCGCCCAGACCTGCTCTTAGTCAATCAGGGGAAGGTGTTCCATCCGGACCTTTTAATCCCTGCACCTGACTGCCTGATTTCTGAGTGGCTAGAGTTCCAGGTCTTGGGTCTTTCCGACGAGGTCCTCAACGTAGTTGAGGCGTCCCGTAAGGAGTCGACCAGAAAATGCTACACCTTCAAATGGAAGAGATTTTCCATTTGGTGCCAGGGCAAGGGCCTTGACCCTTCCTCCTGTTCCTTGGTGAGCATATTGGACTACCTTTGATCCTTTTCTCAGCAAGGGCTTAGGTCTACGACCCTTAAGGTGCACTTGGCAGCCATCTCTGCTTACCGGGCGCGGGCCGGGAAGCAGTCGGTGGCGCAGGAGAAGGTGGTCTGGCGCATTTTCAAAGGCCTTGATCACATTTCCCCTCCGGTGCGAGAACTTCCACCTCCGGGGTATCTACTGCTGGTACTGGCAAAGCTCATGGGCAAGCCATTCGAACCAATGCACAGGTGTGAACTCTCTCACCTGTTGTGGAAGACCGCCTTCTTGGTGGCTATCACGTCAGCCAGAAGGATGGGAGAGCTCCAGGCGCTTTGCATCGAGTCTCCTTACCTGGTCTTCCACAGGGACAAGGCTGTCCTGCGCCCCCACCCGAAATTCCTTCCGAAGGTGGTGTCGGAGTTTCACCTTAACCAGGTGTTGACTCTGCCGGTGTTCTACCCCAATCACACGTCTGAGGCCAAATATAGGCTCCATACTCTGGACCCTAGAAGGGCGCTCGCTTTCTATAAGGAGCGCACGGCTGAAATTCGGGGAGAGGTTCGCCAGCTGTTTGTCACCTACGCTGAAGCCGCACCTGGCAGACCTGCAGCCAAGTGGACGATAGGCAAGTGGGTCACCTCCTGCATAGATCTCTGCCATAAGTTGGGCATGGAGCCTCCCAGAGGGATAAGAGCTCATTCTACCCGCCATACTGCTGCATCGGTGGCTGCTTCCAGGGACGTCCCTATCCAGGAAATCTGCAGGGCTGCTACCTGGAAGTCAGCACACACCTTCATCACCCATTACCACATCGACCTTGTCACGCCAGGATGCTGGTTTTGGGGCCTCGGTTCTCCAGTCTCTATTCCCCAAGTAGGGGGTGTGCACCTTGCCTCCCTCCTCCCGGAGAACCGCTAGGAGTCTGCCAGACAGTGTGGATGAACAACATATCCATATCCCTAGAAATACAGGTTACTCACCTGTAACAGGAGTTCTAGGAATGGTATATGTTGTTCATCCACACGACCCACCCAACCTCCCCGGCTTCGACACACAACCTGAGCTTCCAGCGGGCCAGATCTGGCGGCATGGGGCAGAGCCGAGAGTTTTACCAGCCAGGTGGGTGAGAGGAGCCAGCTTGAAGACCTTCCCGGCAAGATTTAAAGCGGCAAGGATACCTGCCAGACAGTGTGGATGAACAACATATACCATTCCTAGAACTCCTGTTACAGGTAAGTAACATGTATTTTTTGCCTAAGGTGGTTTCAGATTTCCACCTTAATCAGTCTTTTCTTCCTGTTTTCTTCACTGACCACTCCTCTGGGGAGAGGAGGCTACACAGCCTGGATGTGAAAAGGGCCCTTAGCTACTACATAGAGCGCACCAAGGGTCACAGGTTTGGTTCCCTCCAATTGTTCCTCACTTATGGTGAGTTTGGTAAGGGAAAACCTGCCACCAATAGATCTGTTGCCAAGTGGATTGTCTCTTGTATACAATTCTGCTATGAAAAATTAGGTAGAATCCCTCCCTCAGGCCTGAGGGCTCACTCTACTAGGGGTACAGCTGCTTCCCTGGTTGCTACCAGGGATATTCCTATCTTGGAGATTTGTTAAGCAGCAGCCACCTGGAAAACAGTACATACTTTCACCAAGCATTACTCTCTGGATATCCAGGCTAGGAGTGATGCTCGGTTTGGCACAGCAGCGCTTCAGAGCCTGTTCCCAAAGTAGGTTCTGTCCCTCCTCCATGGAGGTACTGCTTGGTAGTCTGCAATAGTCAGAATACAGCAAGACTTCATCTTGTTTGAAGAAAAAATTACTCACCTTAGTAATGTTGTTTCTTCTAATGGAGTCTTGCTGTATTCTGACCATCCTCCACCTCCCTTCTCAGAACCTGGGTTTTGGGATGTGGGTGGGCAAGTACAATGTTGGCACCTAGGGTGCCTTTTTCTCACCCTCTTATTTTTGGGTGTGTTGTGTTTTTTGGGTTTCCTGACTTGAGTCTTTGCCTTGGACCCAAAAAATATTTTTATTAAATTTAGTTGCCAGTTGGCTAGTGTAAGTTTAGTTTCCACATAGGACGCCCAGTGAGTATGGCTCATAAAGATTTGGCGGTTTGGGTTTAAACAGAGTCTCAGCCGAGCTCAGCGTTTCATGGCTTGCATGGAAAGTTAACTCTTTCCTCTCTGGGTCAGTTCAAAGGTTGGATATCACTGCAATAGTCAGAATACAGCAAGGCTCCATTAGAAGAAACATTACTATGATGAGTAATTTTTTCTTCTGTCATAAGACCCTTACAGCCGGAGGGTCTTTTTTTTGGTTGGTAGTTTTCCTCCTCTGAGTGCTTTTCTTTGTTCCAGACTGCTTGGGATTCAATCCTATATGTAATTGCCTACTGCAAGAGCACTCTCTAAGTAAGATGGTACAGGTAAGTAAGAACTTACCATAACAGTAGATCTTCAAGAGAGGGTTTTGCAGTAGGTAATGCCTTCCTGCTCTCCATCCCCCTTAGCTTTTTCAGCCTCTTTTCCAGAAAGGGAAATGGCTGCTTCTCTCTTGTCTTGCCTTTTTGGCCTTTGGCGTGAATGAACTGGAAGGTGGGTATGGGGGACTGCCCCTTTTTACTGACGTCTGTCATCTGACGTGGGGGCGGTTCCACACCAGAGACTGCTGGCTAGAGATTTTTCCGTGGGGTCCTGCTGGCTTCAGTTCTATATGCAATTACCTACTGCAAGAGCGCCTCTCAAAGATCTACTGTTGCAGTAAGTTCTTCCGTAACTGTACTTTCTTATTGCACAGGTTACGGATGCCAAATTGTACGCTGTTCTCCGTGATGTGTTTTTATTGAAGTTTGAAGCTCTTTCAGGAAGTCCATTTTTATTTTTATTTTTTTATTATTATTTTTTTTTATAGAATCAAAACCACTTTATTGGGAGTTGTGTTGAGCAGTTGCTTTGAATTTAGTTATAAAAATTTTTTTTGGGGGGGGCTTGAAGTTCAAGTTTATTGCAGGAAAGACTTCGTTGAGCAAGCTCTTTCACAAGGAGGTCCTGAGGCACACACAGCTCGCAATTACATAGACAGGAGATATAAAATGTAGAACAAAGAAAAAATATAATACCATGTCCTCTAAGGTGGCCAAGGAGCAGAGGCTGCTGGACGGCTTCCAGGATGTGTTCTTAACACAGCATGTGATGGAGCCCACAAGGGAGGGGCATGTCCTGGACGTGGTTCTGGCAGATGGGGACCTGGTTGTACAGGACCCCCTGACTGGGAGTGACCACAATACTGTCTGGTTTCAAATAAGCATGGGGGAAGGGGGGGTGAGATCTAAGACACTGGCAGTGGACTTCAGGGGGGCAGACTTTGAGGGCATGGGAAATATTCTCAAGGATCACTTGAAGGGGATTACATCAATGACAAGTGTGGAAAGGAGATGGGAGGTCATACAACAGGGACTTCATGAGGGAGTCAGGATCTGCGCTAAGTTGAAACGTAAGGGAGCAAGGTCACATAAACCATGCTGGTGGTCTAGTGAGGTACAGGTAGCAGTCAGAGAAAAGAAGGCGGCCTACAAAAAATGTAAAACAAGAGGGGATAGGGATAAGGAAATGTACCATCTTGCATCTAGAAAAGTCACCCGTATGGTGAGGGGAGCAAAGGCCAGTAAAGAGCAGCGGCTGGCACAGGGGATACAAGGAGGGGAAAAGGGGTTCTTCCGGTACATTGGGGAGTGGAGAAAAACTAAGGCCATCTCAGCAGATTGAGATCAGAAGGAGGGTGGGTGGAAGAGGACCAGGCAGAGGTATTGCCAGTACTTTGCCTCTGTGTTTACTAGGAGGGGATGGGATATCTACAAAGCAAGGCACGAAGGGGATAGAAGCGGCAGTGAGTGGAATCAGGGGAGCAACAGAAATGGAGCAAGAGGGAAGGAGAGGTTCCCCAGAGGTGTCACATCTGGATAAGGATAAAAAGGCCAGTAAGGTGGAGGGGACGGATGATGTATCTCCGCCAAAAGGATGTGGTTAGCCCTCAAGGCCCTAAAGAAAGACACATCTCCTGGGCCGGTTGGCATTCATCCGAGAGTACTATGGGAATTGGCGGATATACTGGCTGCATCCCTGGCGGAGCTCTTCAACAGGTCACTTGAGACAGGGAGGGTACCTAGGGATTGGCGGGAGGCACATGTGGTGCCAATCCATAAAGGGGGTCGAGGGAAGTACCAGGTAGCTATAGACCCTTCAGTTTGACCTCGGTGGTGGGAAAACTAATGGAGAGTATACTAAAGGAACGATTGGGGGTGTACTTGGAGGAGGTGGGAGGTCTGAATAGTCGGCAACATGGGTTTGTGCCAGGTAGATCATGTCAAACCAATCTTGTGGAGTTCTACAAATGGGTAACATCAGAATTGGACAGGCGAAAGCCTGTGGATGTATTATTCTTGGACTTCAGCAAGGCGTTTGACTCTGTCCTCCACAATGGTCTGGTGGAGAAACTGATGGGGTTAGGAGTAGGCCCTTTGATGGTCAGATGGATTGAAAACTGGCTAGCTGGACGCACCCAGAGAGTAGTGGTCTGTGGGGAGCTCTCAAACCCTAGAGAGGTTGGTAGGGGGGTACCACAGGGCTCGGTCTTGGGTCCGATCCTGTTTAATGCATACATATCGGACATCAGGGAGGCTGTAGGATGTGAAAAGAGTCTCTTCGCGGATGACTCCAAGATGGGAGCAGTAGTTGAGGGAGAAGAGGGGAAGTTGGCCCTGCAAGGGGACCTGGACACCCTGGAAAGCTGGGCTCACACATGGAAATTAAATTTCAATATCACCAAGTGCAAGGTGTTGCATCTTGGTCGGGGAAACCCTAAACAGTGGTACACCCCGGGAGGGGAGGCGCTGGAGGCCTCAATAGGGGAAAAAGACCTAGGGTCATGGTGGATGCATGTATGAATAACTGAGCAGTGCAGGGAGCGGCTAGCAAGGCAAACAGGATGTTGGGATGCATCGTAAGGGGATCACCTCTAGGAGCAAGGAAGTGATTCTGCCGCTGTACAATGGACTGGTTAGACCACACCTTGAGTACTGTGTACAGTACTGGAGACCACACTTGAAGAGGGACATACAGCTCCTGGAGAGGGTACAGAGGAGGGCAACTAAGATGATATGAGGGCTTGGGGATTTGACATACGAGGATAGACTTGAGGAGCTCTGCCTGTTTTCATTGGAGGAGAGACAGGGGGGACATGATTGAGGTCTTCAAGTACCTCAAGGGAATAAATAGGGTAAACATAGAGGGGATCTTTAGACTAAAGCAGGGAGGTATAACCAGAGGGCATGGTTTGAAGTTGGAAGGTGGAAGGGTGAGGGGCGAAAAGAGGAGGAGGTTTTTCACTGAGAGGGTGGTGGACCCTTGGAATGCACTGCCTGGCGAGCTGGTTCAGAGATCCACAGTGGAGGGCTACAAGAGAGGGTGGGACAGACACAGAAAGTGGATGTATCAGATGATGGCCTGTCCCAGGGGGGTGGGGATGGATGATAGGGGTTTCTGGAGCACAAGGGATGGGAGAGCCTCGGCACCCAACTAAGGATCTAAGGTTCGCGCAGACTCGATAGACCGTAGGGCCTAATCTGCTGGCAAATAGTACGTTATGTTAGTATACACAAAAGAAGTCCTTATGCTATATATGCAGTACATTCCAGCTTTAACCTTGCCCTAAATTATTTAACACATTTTAGTTTAATAAGTAGAGGGCCAGTTGGTGCCTAGGAAGTTGACTTGGCGTTGGGGGCCTAGTAGCACCTACATATGTCTTTTAATTTAAAGATAGCTAGTGATCTTACTTCGAGATACAGCTCTTGCAGCAGGTTACACCATTAGGACTGGAGCCGTCAGGCGCCAGGACCCTCGAAATCTTTCTAGCTAGCTATCTTCAGCGGGGGACCCCCGACGTCGGTCCCGCCTCCGACGTCGGGCGTGGTACAAAAGGGGGCGGTCCCGCCAGTATCCACAGTTCTTTCCCGCCGTCGAACTGCATGCCTCGACCCTACGATTCTAGTCTAGCGCGCAACGCGTGGTACAGAATTTCCTTTGAAGAATTTTCTTCAATCAAAATTATTCAGACATCTGATGTCCTCTCCGACCTCCGGTCACTTATCTAAGTGCGCGTGCGGCAAGCAGATCCCCTTTAAAGACCCGCATTCCGCATGCGTCCGGTGCCTGGGCCCAGACCACGACATCAAGGCCTGCTCCCTGTGCCAGGGGTTCAACAGTCGCACAAGGATCCGCCGGCAGAAGGCCCTCCTGGCTTACTTGTTGGAAGAGCAGCTCCGGGCAATGTCTTCCAAGGGGGAATCGACGCACAGGCACGGAGAAAAGAAGAAGCAGAGGGATCCTCCCCGGTCTCCGATTCAGGCCTCAGAGTCCCGCAGCTCCGGTTCTCGGTCAGACCGGTCTCCGTCCAGGGCCTCGTCTCTCCCCCCAGCTGCGGTTCGAGTCGCCAAGCCTGCTCAGGCCTCTTCCTCCAGGCCGTCATCATCCTCTGCCCAGAAGGCCGTGGCGAAGTCAGGGGAACGCCACCGCCACCATCACAAGTCGGGCTCCCGCTCCTCTGCCCCCGACGCCCGGTCTTCCTCGGCCCCCGAAGCCCGGTCTTCCTGGTCCCCGGAGAGACCTGGACCCTGCGCTGCTGAGAAGCGGTGGATCCGGCGTCAGCCATACGCCACGTTCCTCTGAGCCGTCGTCAGCGAGCCGGATGTCGGTGGGGGGTCCGCGTCTGAGCCGAGGCTCCTGCGCCTCCGACACCGGTCGGACAGGAGTCCTCACGGAGGATTTGGCCAGCCGAAGACCAGGCCAGGCGTTCGGCAGCGGAACAGTCTCCCAGGGGTCCCTCGCCACCGCCCGAGGCCCTCAGGAGCAGTCGCCGGAACTCGACGACTGGCCTCGCCTCGGAGCCGACGCCGGGACTGTCTGGCTGGGGTGAAGGACCTATTACTTGGGTGGGACACCATTGGAAGGACGTGGTACCCCAGTCCTCCTCCTCCTCTTCCTCCTACTCCAGCCCCGGCCCCACCTTCACCTGTTGGGTCAGCTGGCCGTTCTGTCCCCAGGGAGCCTGAAACTCCTCCCAGGGACCGGCATCTCAAGCGGAGACCTCCATCCAGATCTTCGTCTTCTGGATCACCCAGCCCTAGAAGTCCAGAAGCGGCGACGGTCATGTCAACGGAGGAAACGGGATCATCCTGTTCTACGCCCAGATCCCTGCCTCCGTCCCTTCCTCGCCGACCCACGTGAGACTCCACGGTCTCCCGGACGATCCATCCTTCATGGATATCTTGAGGCACATCCAGGAGAACATGGGATAGGAAGCAGAAGAGTTGGACCCGAGAGTTACACCTGGCCAAGTACCTTCGCAAAAGGACCCTAAGCCTGTGGTGGTGCCACCTTGGTGGACACTCGATGGGCGTCACCAAAGGCTAGATGGACGCTCACATTCACTCCGGCGGTGCGAAAGGCTGACCCGGTTGTGCAGGGGCCCCAAGGCCAGTTCCTGTCAGGCACCCTCTGGCTGATTCCCTGGTAATCACAGCCTCCAGGCACCGTCCCAGAGGCGCAAGAGATTGAGCACCTGCCATCGACCCAGAGTCCAAGCAGTTGGACCCCTCGGGTAGGCGCACCCACGCTCGCGACTTGCGCCATTAGTTCCTAAACTACCTTACCCATGGTGCAGTTCAGAGCCCTCCAGGGCAGCAGGGCCTAAGTGGCGAGAGGTGCCAGGCAGTGAGCAGAAAGAGGAGATGCTTCAGCTTCTCGAGACAGGTTCAACTTCAGGACCCAAGTTTTGAGACTGCATCATGATTCTACGGACTCTTCATGGGCAGCTGCATCAGGCGTTGCCTCCGGAGGCACTCATGGCTCCGTGTCTCGGTTTCACCGGACGTCCCAGAAAACATCATGGGCGCCTTTTTGAAGGTGAGGTTCTTTTGGTAATCCATCCGAACGGATAATTACCAAACTTCAAGAGGCTGGAAAGGCGGTCCGTACAGTCCGGGATGTACTGGCAGCTTGTTTCACTCGTAGGGAGAGGCCATTTCCATTGAACGCTGGAGGCAACAACCCGTTCGCCCACACAATAAAGGGGCTCTGGTTTTGAAGGACCCAGGAAACAGCCATGCGGGTCAGCTGGCCGCTTTAAGCATGACTCCTTTCCATTGCCCCTCAGGATCAACGGAATGTTTGGTAAGTCGCATTGCAACTAACTTTGTCGGGATGGCAGGCGATAACCACCGACAGGTGGGTACTTCAGCCTCGCCAGCATAGGCCACTTTTTAGAGTTTGCAGAACAGCCACCCTTGAGGCCTCCTCCGCCTCCGGCTCTCGGTCAGCACCGCCGACTTAATTTGGCAAGAGGTGATCGCACTCCTGGACAAGGCGTTCAACCTGTCCCAGGAAACCAGAGAGGACTAAGGTACTATTCTCACTTCTTCCTGGTTCCCAAAAGACAGGGACTTCGTCCTATTCTGGACCTAAGCGACCTCAACTTGTCAGTCGCATACAAAGATTTCGCATGGTGACCCTTCCGGTCTAATTCCCATGCTGAAACAAGGCGCCTATTTAGCGTCCCTAGACATGCAGGATGCCTACCTGCACATCCCTAGCTCTAGTGCATCAGAGGTTCCTGCGCTTGAAGTTCTTAGGGCCACCATTTTCAATTCCGACTCTTCTCCTCGGACTGTCATCCGCTCCCATGGTTTTCACCAAATGCATGGCAGTCGTGTAGCTACTCTAAGGAGGCAGAGCCACGTGTTCCTGATACCTCGTCGATTGGCTTCTCATGGCGGTCTCAGAGAGAGGCGCTCCTACAAGCAATCCAGGACACTCGGGTCCTGTTCGGATCGCTTGAGGATTCTAATAAACCACGAGAAGTCCGTCTTGGTACCGTCCGCAGAACCTGCAGTTCATAGGTGCAGTGCTGGACACGGTCCAGGGGAGGGCTTTCTCCCAGTCGACAGGGCGGAACGCATCAGGTCCCTCATAGAGGACCTATCAGCGAACCAGACCGCCTGCCAGTCGGTCCTTCGCCTGCTCGTCACATGGCTGCGCCATTCCTACGGTACCTCGCGCGGCTCCACATGCGGATAACGCAGTGGATGCTCAAGCGCAGTGGGATGGAGGCAAGACCATTTGCAGCACCCAGTCAGAATCACGAGACGTGTGGTTCAGGACAGGCAATGGTGGTTAGCCCTCGGTCGCCTCCAAGGGCGCCCTTTGCAGTGCTGCCCGGAGATAACCCTCACCACAGACGCTTCAGGTCTCGGGTGGGGAGCTCACCTGGATGGGGTGAAGTCTTAGGGTGTATGGAGCCCACTGAAGCTCATCTTCACATCAATGTTCTGGAGATGAGCGGTCCTCTATGCACTCCAGGCTTTCCAGTCCATGATCCCACCGTACCATCCTGCTCCAGACTGACAACACGGCGGTGATGTATTACTCAACAAACAGAGGCACACACTCTGCCCTTTGCAGGGAGGCCATGAGAGTGTGGGATTGGTAATCGGACACGGGCGCAAGCCTAATCGTGCATGTTCCCGGAGTGGACAACATGATCGCGGACGGTCTGAGTCGCACTCAGGCCAGAGTCCACGAGTGGGAACTTCTTCAGGAGGTAGCAGAGGATCTGTTCCTTCGATGGGGAACTCCAGAGCTAATTTATTCGCATCCCCATCCAATGCAAAACTGCCCAATTTTTGCTCGCTAGATCCAGGGCCTGGAGTTTTCTGACGAGATGCGTTGTCCCTCTCCTGGGAGAACAGATTCCTCTACGCTTTCCCTCCTTTCCCGTTGATCCAGAGAGTTCTCAAACTGCGCAGGGAGCGCGCACGGTTGATTCTGGTGGCCCCATTGCTGGCTCAACTATCCCGGGAACCTCCGCTCCCGAGCAGTTCTCACCTTCTGTCTCAGGAGCAAGGTTCGTTGTTGCACCCGGATCTGTGTTCTTTGAACCTGCACGCATGGCTCCTAGAGACGTAGCCATCATGCGACATGGGGTCTCGCAAGAGGTTGCGGAAGTTCTCTCTGCAGCCAAGAAGCACACACGCTACTTACGCCATGAATGGCGCTTGGTTTGTCTGTGGTCACGAGCCGTGACCTCTCCCTTTAGGTTGCCTGTGGGGCAGTCTTGGACACCTTCCCTTTTTTCACCAAGTTAGCCTACCCTCTATTAAAGTACATCTTTGCGCTATTTCGGCCTATCACCTGCCGGTGGGTCAGTGCACTATTGCTCAGCTTGACGCTTCTCGGGAGTTCCTGAGAGGGGTGTTACACCTTAGGCCTCCTATCAAGGATCCGGTCCCTCCTTGGGATCTCCTTTTTGTTCTGGAGCAGCTCACGCTTCCTCCCTTTGAACCAGCCGCAGATTGTGAGCTAGGTTTTCTGTCGTGGAAGACGTTTTTAGTTGCAGTTACTTCAGCCAGAAGGATTTCTGAGCTTCATGCCCTCATGTGTAAAGAGCCTTATTTGGTTTTTCACCGAGACAGTGTCTCTGAGAACAAATCCTAATTTTTTTGCCTAAGGTGGTCTCCGCTCTCACCTTGAATCAGGATATCGACCTTCCGGTCTACTTCCCGAACTATTCAAATAGAGGGGAGGCTTTGCTCCACACTCTGGATGTTCACCGCAGCCTGAGGTATTACCTCCATAGGACTACGCCCTTTCGGGCTTCTGATCAACTTTTTCTTTCGCACAGAGAATGAGAGGATGGCCAGTGTCTAAGCAATCCTTATCCCGCTGGCTCGTGCAGTGTATCTCTCATTGCTATCAATCCAAGCAAAAGCCCCTCCTGGGTTACATCCGGGGCCATTCCACTAGGGGCGTGGCCACTTCCTTTGCAGTCCTCAAGAATGTCTCAACCTCAGCTATTTGCGCTGCTGCTACTTGGAGCTCTGTGCATACCTTTATCAGGCACTACAGTCTGGATATCGCCTCTAGGCGAAGGGCTGGTTTCGGCCAGGCCGTGTTGCAGGAGCCTCTTATCCTGAATCGGAACAGGTTGGTCCTTCTCCATTTCTTCCTCTTCCTCCTCCCGATGTTTGTGGGACAAGCATTGTTGCTAGAATCAGTCCTAATGGTGTAACCTGCTGCAAGAGCTGTATCTTGAGTAAGATAGTACAATTCACGTAAGAACTTACCGTAACAGTAGATCTTCGAGAACAGCTCTTGCAGCCTATACTCTCCCGCCCTCCGTGTCCCCCTTGGAGGAGGATGACTCGTGGCTGTTTTATAAAAAAAAAAAAACAAACATCATATCGGGGAGCAAGTAAAAAAAAAAAAAAGGGGAGACCTTTTTCCTCCCGGACGGCTGAACGAGCGTAGAAGTCGGATATTCACTTGGGAAGAGTGAATTGAGTTTGGTTGCCTTCTGACAGTGGATCCTCGGTCTCCCTTTCTAATGTCATCCTGCGGCCGGGAGTCTCCGGCGGGAGAACTGGGGATTCTGGCGGGACCGCCCCCTTTTGTACCACGCCTGACGTCTGAGGCGGGACCGACGTCGGGGGGCGGTCCCCACTGAAGATAGCTAGCTAGAAAGATTTCCGAGGGGTCCTGGCGCATGACGGCTCCAGTCCTAATGGTGTAACCTGCTGCAAGAGCTGTTCTCGAAGATCTACTGTTACGGTAAGTTCTTACGTAACTGTACTTTTTGTAGGAGTTAATGCAGCCTGGCCACCATTTTTAAGATATACATACATGCTAATATGCTTTAATGAGTGAGAAACAAGTGAATGACATTGATTAAAATTGTAGTCACTGGAGTCATTTCATTTATGTAGGAGGACAACATTGTGTGGTACACTGGACTACCTACCTCCAGAGATGATCGAAGGCAGAATGCATGATGAAAAAGTAGACCTTTGGAGTATAGGGGTTTTGTGCTATGAGTTTCTGGTGGGGCATCCTCCATTTGAAGCAGTGACCCATGATGAAACCTACAAAAGAATTGCAAAAGTAGGAGTTTCAAATTCTAGCATTAAAACTTCAGTTTTACATCATTCTTTGCAATGTCCTTATGTGTCTTGTTTTTTTGTTTCTTCAAGGTGGACTTCAAATTTCCTCCATTTGTAACAGAAGGTGCTATGGATTTGGTCTCCAAGTTGTTGAAACACAACCCAAACCACAGGTTGCCATTACAAAAAGTGTTAGAGCATCCATGGATTGTAGAGAACTCTTCTAAATTGCCAGAGAAGAAAGTGGCTCCATCCATTAGCAATACATTTTCCTCTGACTAGGGCAATGCATTTGTTTTAGACTGATTCCTGTCAAGATGGCACATTTTGAATGAGAGTGTCCTTGAATTCAGTTTTGGGGGAGACTGGGGGAAACCGGTGCCTATGCTTGAGGCAGTCCATGTTGATATATAATATAAAAAAAAAAGTTGAGTAATATTCAAACAATTGCACTTTGTTTACATTTGTGTCAAAGAATACATTGATGCAATATCATTAAGGTGTCACCAAAAACACTGTACCACATCCTGTGTGAGCAGGTTTGCTTGAATTAAACATTTTTGTATGGGGGGCAGTCTTAACCATGTTTTAAGGAAGTTAAAGATATGACAGTTTTATATGGTGCCGCATTAGCCACTGCTAAGCTATTCAGGTGATGGGTCACATTTCTTTTTCACTACAGAGATGCTTGATAATCCCTTAATTTCATTTAAATGAACCAGTTGAGGTGGTGCTCCTTTGTAGAGCTACTGACACCTCAGAACTTTGAAAAACATAATTGGGTACTGTTCAGCTCGCATTCCATATGTATTTTACATATTTCTCTATTTATTACTGAGTAAATATGTATGAATACATGATGGTTAAACTCTAAGGGAACTTGGGGATATCTGCCTCTGTAGCTTACTCCCCTACTTAGTCATAATCATGTGTTGTGACATCAGTCTATTGCTCTGGAAGTAACTGATGTCACAAGCAATGCATTATGATGCCAGGAAGGGAGAAGGCAATAGGAATAGAACAACTCTTACGAAGCAAGGTTCCTATTTTCTTGCAAATGACTTCAGTAATATTGGGGAGGAGAAATACAGAAAGAATATAGTGTATAGTATAGTGGAGTGGTGTTCTGCATAGAATTCCATCCTCTCCCAAAATGCAGTTGTACTACAGTTCAAAGGTCATGGAATGCGATTCTACCCTACTGTAGTAGAACAGCATTTTAGAACCTCTAGACTGCATGAGTCAGTTTCATTTTGAAAGTAAAAGAACTAGCATGTTTCACACAATACTATACACTATAAAAAATACAGGATCAGCAACTTTATGCACAACCAGTGTGTTGCCACCTCAGGATTCAGATTCCCATGGACCTCTCGAGCTTTGCTGTCTAGGTCAAAGGGTATCAGAACCCCCTCTGTGGCAGAAGACACTGGTTGTGCATAGTTGCCCATCCAGTATTCTCTATGTGAAATACAAGTTGAACTGTCTAAATGTTAGTTCTCCTGAAGTGTCAGCAGCTCTTTAAGGAGCACCAGTTGCTTCAAGTATTATTCACTTGCTGCTGCTGTGACCTCATACCTATTGGAAGTGCCTTGGGAATGATGGATAGGCAAGGATCTGTGCTGATCTAGAACAGTTTCTAGGGGTGTGGATATGGTTCGCTATCCACACTCTGGTAGTTCCAGTGAAACAGTCATTTGCCAGATGTCTAAGCAAAGCTCCTCCCACCACCTGGGCAGTATATCCTTAGTCATCCTCGTGACATGTGATCTTTCCACTGCAAGAACAGAACCTCCTTCGTGGCTCCCACTTAGGATGTAGTGCGCCATAGGAGAGCTTGAACTTAATGTTCAAGTTGTTGTGTTTTTTTTTTCCCCCTCTGTTTCTTTGACTCCTCTCTAGATCTTTGGGGCAGCGGAAGCCAGAGTTCAGTTTCTGCATTCACTGCTGGCAGAAGTTTTTCAGACCCACATGGCCTGTGCATGTTTTCCCTGGCAGGAAGCATGACATGGCAGGGTGCGCAGTCTTTGTCTCTGCATGCTTCTGGAATTCCTCAGACAGGATCCTCTGGCTCTCACTGGATCGGCCTTTGGAATGGGATCTGAAAGAGGACTAGGTTGCCAACTAGGCTGATGAGCAGCTTGCAGCCCTTGAGGTTGAAGTGGTGACTGCTGCAGCAGGCTCCACTCCTGTCTCAGCGTTGCTCCAGTAGGGGGCCAGCATTTGTGCGGGTCATTCACCCGAGGCTTCCGGGGCATGTATTCTGCCTCTAGACCAGGGAAAGGGGGAAGCCCTGCCTGTCAAGGATCCAAGCACAAGTGGCATCGATCATGGAATCCAGAGACCACGGTCCTCCCAGACCCTCATGTCACCAGACTGCTCAATGGTGGTAGCGAACCTGGGTCGAGGGGCAGGTTGAGGGCTCTTAGGGGGGTGTCTTTTCTCCTCCCCCCCCCCAACATTAAGCCAGTCTACTTTAACTCCAGCTTAGTAGACCCTAGAAATTTTTCTCAAGCCTGTCTGCCAGTTGGATGATGTTGACGCCAGTGCTCCCAGTCCTCATTCAAGTACATGGTTCTTCCAGTCCGTTATGGGAGCAGCCTTCACCAGCAGCCATGTCTGCCTCGCCCACACTACTCAACATGGGCTGGCACGTGGTATACCGCAACCATCTGGAAGACTCCCCTCACTGTCTCTGGTTAATGTACATTTGAAGTCACGGTCAAGATCTGAGGCATTCCTGCTGTCGATCCGCTTGACCAGGAGGCTCTACTGACTCTTCTCAATGTCCCTGCGTGAGAAAAGGCAGTGTCAGTGCTGTGTGAAGCTCCTTTGGCAACAGTGGGGCAGGGTAGGGCTCTACCCCTGAATATCCCTGCTGTTCAACACTGCATAGTAACAAACTTTGAAGGCAGAGACGTCGCCGAGCCACCTAGCCTGCCCCTTTTTCCCCTATACCTACTGTAATACTGCAAACCTTACTTGATCTCTGGCTTATTATGCCTATACCATGCTTTCATGAACCCTGTTCGTTTTTGCCCCTACAACCTCTGCTGAGAGACTGTTCAGGCATCCACCAACCTCATCTCCCCAGAGTCTACCCCCTTCTAGCCGCGTACCATGACCCCTTGTCCTTGAGCATTTTTTTTGCTTCCCTATTGAACCTTAAACTTTCAAATGCCTCACAGGTAAAACCATCATATTCTAACTTTCCCTCCATTCCTCCAGTGTATACATATTAAGGTCCTTCAGCCTTTGCTCATAGGGCTTTTTGGGTAGACCCTGCATCATTTTAGTTGTCCTCTGGACGACCTCCAGTTTCTCTTTCCGGAGAGGAGGTATTCAGAATTGGACACACTACTGCAGGTGAGGTCTCACTGATCTATACATGAGTAACACCACCTCCCTCTTCCTGCTGGTACACCCCCCCAACACTATGCACCCAAACATCCTGCTAGCTCTCCTGACTGCCTTGTCATACTGCCTTAGCCACCTTTAGGGCATCAAATATAACCCCAGGTCTGTGTCTCGTTTGATCGTCAATACCTGTCCTCCCATTGTGTATTCCTCTCCTGGGTTTCTGTGCGACTTTAGCTTTGCCTTCGAGAACTGAGACAGGTAATCGCTGAGTGCTGATCTGTGTTTGGGTCCATTTCTTCTGGGGTGATTACCTGTGGAATGCCCAGCCAGTAGTCTGCATTCTGCATTGCCTCACGGGCTTGTTTACATCCCAGGAGTCCCTGTCCGGTCACAGGCCGAGCGCAGATGTTCACAAGAGCTTGGCAAGACACACCAGACTTCCAATCCTTGCTGAAGTTGATGACTAAGATGGGGAAGCTTGTTCTGGATCCAGCCTAGCAGCAGCTGCTTAGGAATCTGCTTCACCTTTAAACATGCATCTGATAGACATAAAGGAACTAATGATAGGAAAAAGAGTATGTCGCAGATCATTTAGGATCTGAGGTATAAAACGGGTAGGGAAAATGGGTAGACTAGGTGGGCCAGAGTCCTTATCTGCCGCCAGATTGTTTCTCCTTGTCCTGCCCATTCTACATCTGCATGACTATGGAATAGTGCAAGATGAGGGTCCATATCAAGTAGAGGATTAGCTTTGGGTTCCCATCAATGGCTTTGCTGTCTGAAGTGTGATATTCTGTCTCTTGAGGAACTCAAGTGCCATAAACATGTTTTCCAGTGGCATCTGTCAGAAGGTGAGCTGCTGATTGTGCTTGCAGTACATATTCTTCTGGCTCAGCACCTCTAGCAGTGCAATGAGCCGTAGCTAGTCGCTCAGGTTGCAAGTTCGGGATGAGTACCTACTGGATTTTGTTCTGTGGCATGTTCTCTACCAGGTCCTTCTCTGTAGCCTGCTTTATCTTCTGCTCTGCCTGGTGATGCACTGCTGCCGGTCAGTGAGTTTTTGCTGGGAGCTGCTCATTTTTATAGCTTCTGATGGGATGGGGGTGGGACTCCAACCAGCAAATGGGATGTCTGCTTTGCTCTGTTCACATGGCCAAGAACATGTTCTGGCTTGAGACACTGCTGTCTTTGCAGTTCATTTACAATATCCATTTTTTGAACGCCGGTCTTCTCATCTTCCACCTGTCTGTCGCTGCTACCTCCAGAAGTAGACTCCCCACCACGGAAGCAAGCCGTTCCGGCTGAACTCACACTTCCGTCAGCCACAGTCTGCCTCAAAGGGCTGCTGCCCGCCATCAGTCTCCCATTTCTTTACAGATACCTGTCTTACTCTGCAGCATAATCAGTTGCTGCCTTTGAAATTATTCTTGAGCACTAAAAACTGGTCTGCAGAGGTGCTTCCCATAGCTGCTTCTCCACCTCTTCAGGTGGTGCATCCACCACAACTGAAGGTGGGCACTCTGACCAAGGAGGCCCATTCGGCCATTGGCTTACCAACCCAGTTGTCTGTGTAGATCAGCCCAGGGAGGATACCCATGTGGTCCATGGCAAGAAACTGTTGACTGCTGTTCTTTCTTGGAATACTTGGACCACGAGTTCATGGTCTCTTCAGGAACTCCCCTCCTTGACCTGTGATCGATCGGAGCTCTGCACCAAGCATGGCCATGTGTACTTTGGTATACTTCACCTCGTATAGGAGTCCGTCTGTCTCATTAGAGCGAGTCGAAGGGGGAAAAATAAGGGCCAAGTACCCCTTAACAGACATTTTGAACAAGGATGATTCCCTTGAGTTGCCTTCCCTGTGGGTGGAGCCATTTTTGTGGCCAGCCCTGCCGCTTTGGAAGCATCAAACTTTGTGCATTGCACCCTCTTCCCATATGGGTGCACAAGTATGTGGTTCATACCATCCCCCTCCCCCCGGGGTTCTTGGACCATCCCTCTAAAGGGGTTGGTAACAGATTTGGTGTTCCATAAGTCGGATACCAGTACAATGTGGACAAGTCTTCTCAGGACCTACAATCCTATAGGACTGACCACATTGCTAAAAAGGTGTATGCTGCGGGGCCCTTTGGTTGCATGTCAGACTAGCTAAGTCATGATGGCTAATTTTGGTCCCTCATGGGAGTTTTTTTAATAAAGAGGTTTATCCTCCAGCCAGCTCAGGTGGCTACTCAGCCTTGTCCCTGGCACCTCTGACCATCCACCCTCCTTTCACTCTGGTGGCCAAGTTCCATGTCCTTTACATACCTGGTCTCTGCAGGTTCCCTGCAAGCTGACAACTTGCAATTGTCCTCCGAAGGTGGACTGGTAAACTACCGATCAAGTTGATGACCTGATTAAGGTGAAACTCCAATACAACATTCAGGAGGAAGTTCAAGTTGGGGAAAAGGTAGTCTTAATTATATAGTGTACCAGTCCATCTTCAGAGGCTGATGGCAGGCTTCGTACCCTGAACCTGCAGAGAGTGGTGTTATGTATGGCTGGAGTTTGGAGAGAGGGTCGCTGGCTGTTTGTCACTTATGCTGAAGCCACACCTGGTAGACCGGCAGCAAAGCAGATGATTGGCAGGTGGATCAGATCCTGGGTCAATCTCTGCTATAGGTTGGCTGGCAGGGAGCCTCCTGTAGGGCTTAAGAGCTCATACCACTGCCTTGGTAGCTGCTTCCAGGGATGTCCTTATCCAGGACTTCTGCAGGGCTCTCACTGCTACATCTTTTGGGGCCTTGGTTCTCCAGTCTGTCCCCAAATAACTGGGGGTGTGCCTTGTCCCCTTCTGAGAGCTGCTGGGAATCTGCTAGTGTGGATAATGACCATATCCATGCAGAGATTACTCAACTGTTACCGTAGTTGGAGTGGTATATGGGTCACATCCACAGCACCCACCTGGCTTCCCATGGCAAGTGATGCACTGATCTGATTTCCAGTGTGCAAGATCTGATCACTTGATGAAGTTGGGATATACCACCTGGTTGGTGGGAAGCTTAGCTTAGACATCCAGCAAATCGGTGCTCTGGTGGAACTGCTGGAGTGTGGATGTGAACCATATACCATTCCTAAAGACCTCGCTTTGAGATGGAGCTCTTGCAGCAGGCTGTTACCTTTAGTACTATACCGCCAGGCATAAGGACACCTCTGAAAAATTCTAGCTAGCAGTCTATGGTGGGGGACTGCCCCTGAGGTCAGCCAAGTCCCCAACGTCTCCAGTGGTATAAAGGGGCAGTCCCCCGGCACCACCTCAGGTTTTTTTTTTTATTACTGCTATTGACCCATGCATCTCGCTGCATGGATGTGTCCTGATCGGCCGCCACCGCGCCCGTAGTGTTTCGTTGAAGTTAACCAAATTCATCTTATATCTACCCAGCCAACTTAATCTACAGAGCGGCGGATATTGAAGTGTGCATGCGGCAAGCAGATCCCAGGAAAAGACCGCCATTTGGCCGGATGCCTGCCTGCACTACCTGTTTCAATAGGAGGACCCGCATCAGCCACCTGAAGACTTTAAAAACATACCTCCTCGAAAAAACAAGTATCCGCCATGCAGAAGACCCACTCGGGGCACAGCTAGTCTTCCTTGGCCAAGGTCTCTCTCCCCTAGAGAGAAAATTAAGTGGGAAGCACCATCATCAAGACAAGGATAGGTCCGGGTCAGAATCTTGTCCCAGGTCTCCACACAAGGCTTCCAAAAGTTCTGCCTCTGGTGTGAGGTCTGACAGCCCTCTGGTTTCCTTGGCACTCCCTGGGTTACCGTTAAGTGAGCCTCCCGCTTCTCCTTATGTTGTCTAGCGGGAAGTCTTCCGGGCTAGGGCCTTCCCAAGCCCCCCTTCCCTGGCTATTGGGCCCCACAGGCTGTCGCTATGGTCTCACCAGAAGGATCGGCCCACACTTTGTCTGGCAGGTCGGAGGTTGCTGTCCGCATGGCTGTTGCTTCTGGCTCGTTGGACAAGACCAGGTCGGATGACTCTGACATCAGGAACACTAGCGCCAGAAGAAACTCTGCTCGCCTTCCAAGCTGTCATCAGCCAGGGCTCCGGACCGACGGTCCTCAACGCGCTCAGACTTCACTGTGGAGCCGGAGCAGACTACATCCTCCAAGCAGTAATCTGATTTCACAGGGCTGTAAAAAGGGTCCGACCATGGACTCAACGTTGGGGGACCTGATGCCTGCCTCTGAGCCATGGAACCAGGCGTCACTCACACTCACTACCTCCCCCTCAGGAGCCCAGTGACCAGATGCCAGGTCACCCGACATCCGGGGAAGACATTGCCAGACCTGACGCCCGATACAGTGGCATCTGACCTGACGTCGGGGGGGAGTAAACCAAAGGGTCAGACACCAGGCTTCTGACTCCCCTACTCCTAAGCCAGACCTACAGCCAGGCACCATGGTCCCTTTGGCTGAGGCCAGTGCTCTTTTCACCAGTTTGTGGAACACTATTAAAGGGGATCTATTGCTCAGATTACTGGAGCCAAACCCCACCCCCGTGGGGACTCCTATTCCAGCTGCACCTAGGCAACCAACCCCTTCTCCATGAAGATCGCCTTTGCCATCCCGGATGACTTAAGCATGGTCATCACCCGTCCAGATGCTCCTCTAGACGCTGGAGCCACTCTTTAGTGGACGCCGATCTAATCTTCAGAGGAGTCCACCGGAGGATGCTCTTACAATTCGTCAGACTATTTGTTTCTTCCACCTCCAGATCCAAGGAGGGATTCCCCAAGGTCTCATCCAGATGCACCCACTTTCCTAGAGGTGATGACTCATTCAGTTCCTTAACCAGTGGGGGGCGGAAGATTTAGTCCCCGAGATGTCACTAGGGACCACTGACCCAAAACCCTTAACCATTCCACCATTAGTGGAGCCCTTCCAGGATGTTATAGACACTAGCCTGGAAGCACCCTTCCACAACCTCTGTGGTTCCTAAAAAAAGCTGACAGTTTATATAGGACCCGTAGGGAGGAACCACATTTGAGCGAGCAACCTAAAGTGGACTCTGGTCCTTACAGCTGCACATGGTAGGACTCGACAACTGAAGCATATGAGCTCCCAGCCATCAGATTAGGAGTCCAAAAAGATGGACCAGTTTGGCCAGAAGGTGTACCTTCGGCCACTTATACGGTCTGGTTATTAACTTTTCCTGCACATATGGTGAAGTATCAGAAGTCTCTGGAACAAAGCTGTAGACTTTGCTTCTTCACAGCCTGACTCCACTAATAAGTCTGAGCTCTTGGCCATCCTGCAGTTGGGTGCCGACATTGGCAAGCATGTCCTTAAGTGCTCATATGACTCTGTAGATACTGCTGCCAGAGCAGCTGCCACGGGATATGCCTCCAGTGCTGCTCCTTGTTATGGGTCTTGGGCTTGCAACATGATCTACAGAATGCTATCCTGGATGCCCCTTTTCAAGGATCCGTTCTTTTCTGCCAGGAGGCAGAAAAGATTATCACAAGCTTGCTTTTTTGGGTGGGGGGGGGCAGTTTAAGGTCCACAAAATGTATGTCTGAGCTAACCCCATCCAGGTGTTGGCCCTTTGCAGACAAATCCAGTAGGGCAAACTACAGCAGCAAAGGGGGGGGGGGTACAAAAGAAACGGTACCCGTCATCAGGGGCACGGGGATCAAGGAATGTCAGAGCTCCCTTGCCCACTCCAACAGCCTCTGCATAACTCTGCCTTCCTCCTCTACCTTTGGCAGAACTACAGGGGGAGGCAGTAGGAGAGAAGTTCTCCATTTACTTCAGAGGTTGGTCCAGCATTACAACAGATCAGTGGGTACTCCAAATTCTAGAAGGCGTTACGCTCTGGAGTTTCACCCAAATACCTCCTGACTACCCAATTTCCTATCCATGCAGACCTCATTGAGGCAGAAATCCAAGCCCTCCTGAGCAAAAAGTCAATCCAGGTAGTCCCACAGTCAGGAAGTGGTTATTACTTCCATTTCTTAGTTGCAAAAGTCATGGGACCTTCGTCCCATTCTGGATCTGTCAGCTGAACAATTTTATCTAATACCAAAGGTTCAGGATGGTAACACTACCAGGATTGCTGCCCATGCTACACCAAGGGGATTGGCTCTGCTCCCTGGACATGTAGGATGTGTACATGCACACACAAATCCTGCCATACCACAGAAAGTACCTTCCTTTACCTTCCAGAGTGAGCATTTAGTTTCGGGTGCTGCCGTTTAGCCTCTCCTCGGCACCTCGAGTATTTACCAAATGCCTGGCGGTGGCAGCAGCTCTCTGGAGGCAGGGACATTACATCTACCCCTGCCTCAATCACTGGCTTCTGACAGCTCTCACAAGGGACCAGGTGCAACGCACTGGAAAGCATTTTCCGACTGTTCAAGCCCTGGGGATCACCTTAAATCTTCCAAAGTCACCCCCCCTTACCCAGTCAGATTACAATACATAGGGGCCATCTTGGACACTGCCCCAGGGAAGACCTTCCTCCCCTTGGACAGGGCAGATGACCTGTGGGTGCTGGTGTGGAAAATCACCGCAGGCCAGATATCCGCCAGAATACTTCTGCAACTCCTAGGCCACATGGCATCTGCCATCATGACAGTGCTCTTCGCTTCTGTCCACACAAGTGTACTTCAGTGGAACCTCAGGGTACAGTGGGATCAGCGTTCGGATGATCTTGAGCAGCAAGTTTGGATCTCCAGTGCTGTGTGTCAGACTTTGGAATGGTGGCTCACCCCATCCCGACTAGAGACCAGGGCTTCATTTCAAAGTTCCAGTCCTCAGCAAATCCTGACAAGGGATGCCTTGGGACTGGGCTGGGGCGCACATTTCAAAGAATCTGACAAGAGGGGACGTGGACTCCTTTGGAATGCAGCCTCTGCATCACTATGTTGGAGATGAGAGCCATTCTGTATGCCTTACTGGCATTTGAGATGGACTTCTTCCCAGGCCCCTTATTGATCCAGACTGACATGTCGGTGGTCTTTTACATCAGCAAGCAAGGGAAAACCCCTCCTATCCCCTCTGCAGTCCATGAGTCTGGTACTGAGCAGTGGAGCACAATCTGGGGAGGGGGATCGCAGTGGTGCACGTTCCAGGAGTACAAAACACATTGGCAGACTGCCTAAGCCACTCTCTCTCAGACCCACGAGTGGAAACTACTACAGGAAGTAGTAGACTATTCGATTAAGATGGGGAGTTCCAGAACTGTACATGTTTGCGTCCCCATGAAACTGCCCAGTTTCTGCTCGTTAGATTCAGGGCCTGGTGTTTTCTGGTGAGATACATTGTCTTTTGGACAGTGGGGTTTCTTTATGCCTTCCCACTGCTCCAGAGAGTACTGCTCAAACTTAGTGTAATGAGCGGGCATGATTCTCATAGCACCGTTCTAGCCTCTGCAGATTTGGTTCCCATTTCTCCAGCAATTGGCAATAGAACCTCAGAGTTCCTCTGCCCCTGTTCTCACTTGGTCTACCAGGAGCAAGGGGCTTTTGTGCATCCAAATCGCAAGTCTCTGCACCTCCATGCATGGCTCCTGCAGACTGTCATGGACCAGTACAGGGTGTCAGCAGGAGTAGCGGAGGTCCTAGTGGTGGTGAGAACCCTCAAGGGTGACCTACGCAATGAAATGAAAGCGCTTCTGCCTTTGGGCTCATGCCTGTTGTCTGGACCCATTCACCTGTTCAGTGAACTATGTCTTGGTGTAACTCCTTTACCTGTCCAATGCAGGTCTTTGCTACTTTTCCATAAAGGTGCACCTTTCTGCACTGTCGGCTTATGTGCCAGTGGATGGCAGGAACCTGGCACAATGAATCTGTCCTGCACCTTCCTTTGAGATGTGCACACTAAGCCACCCATTCAGGACCCTATGGCCCCATGGGATCTTTTTTTTGTTTTGTTAGAAGCTTACGTTGCTGTCCTTTGAGCCCAGCTGCAAATTGCAAGCTACGCTTCCTGTCTTAGAAAGCACTGTTTTTAGTTGCCATCACATCAGCTCGAATTTCTGAACTTCAGACCTTTTTTTGTGTATAGAGCCCTATTTTATTTTCCATTGAGATAGGGTATTCCTGTGTACTAATTCTGAGTTCCTTCCTAAGTGGTGTCCAAGTTTACCCTCAACCAGGACATCCATCTACCTGGCTACTACCCACAGTATTCCAGTCATGGGGATGCCCTGTTGCATACGGTGTGTGTACGTAAAATTCTTTGGTTTTTGCCTTGACTGTACTGTCTTATAGGAAAACTGACCAGTTATTTGTGTATTTCACTCTAAGAACGATAGGGGTGACAGTGATGAAGCAGATGTCCAAATGGTTGGTCAACTGCATAGAGTTCTGCTACCAAAGTACAATAAACCTTTACCGGAGTTGTTGGGTCATTCCAGTAAAGGTGTTGCTACTCACTGCAAAATGTGTCAGCAGCAGATATCTGTGCTACATCCACATGGAGTTCTGTCCATATATTCATCAAACACTACAGCTGGGACATTTCTCCCAGAAGGGCAGGCTTTGGCCTAGCTGTTCAGGGACTGCTCTCTTAAGAGCCTCTGTGATGCTCTGTATCCTCAACCCTTCTGGACCTGGATTATATCCTTTTACTGCTTGGGACTCGGACCTAATGGCAATAGCCTGCTGCAAGAGCTCCATCTCGAAGTGAGATAGTACAGTTATGTAAGAACTTACTGTAGCAGTATATCATTGCGAAGAGCTCTTGCAGCAAGCATGCTTTCCCTCCCCTTGTTGGGAAGGTATAATTTCTTCTCCCTTTTGGCGATTGTATGAACTTCTTCGGTCTGCCATCTTTCATGCAGCCAGGTCTCCGGCAGGTAAACTGAAGTGGTGCCGGGGGACAGCCCCTTTATACCACTGGCTGTCTGTGGTGGGGCCGACGTCGGTGGGCAGTCCCCCGCCATAGACTGCTAGCTACAATTTCTGTGGGGTCCTAGTGCCTGGTGGCATAGTCCTAATAATAATAGGCTGCTGTTAAGAGCTCTTCTCGAAGATCTACTGTTATGGCAAGTTCTTGTGTAACTGTACTTTACAGGTGAGCAACCTGTTCTTACTGGCTTGTTTTTTTTTTTTCCCTATCATGGACAGATGCTTTATAGTGTTGTCACGTTTCCGGCCTTTCATGGCCCATTTAAATGCGACCATACAGTCTTGATTCATTAATTTGCCTACCCTTTTGGTTAATTTGGTGGCCATTTCGGAGGTGTATTAAAAAAAAAAAAAAAAAAAAAAATTTAATTCAAGGCAACTTCTTGGGCTGTGGAGGGCAGTGATTAGAACTACGAATGTTGGTTCAAAACAGTTGACAGTGTGATTGTGCCTCTTAAACGCAGCATACTAGATAACTTGGTGGGCAAGAGTAATCATCTCACAAAAGCAAAAAAGCACACAGTGCTGCTTCTATGTAGGCAGCAACAGTTGTATTTTTTTTTTTTTTTACATTACTATTTTTCTACTCCTTCCTGTGTAGCGGTCCCAGCGATCGTTCGACTGCTGGCTCTCGTACCCCTGGACCAGATCTGGTGTGCAAATTTATACACCCAACGCCACAGGCCGGCCATAAGCAGGATTTTCACTCACACACACCACCACGGGGACCCGCAGCAGACACCTGGAGGATGCACCCCTTGTTTCTGGGGGCACCGGGCACAGCCACCATGATCACCCCGCAGTTTTCCTCCATAACTTCCCCCCATAACTTTTCCCCTGGAACAGGACATGCAGTGGCTTCACCCACTAGGTTATGCACGCAAGCTGCAGTGCATCTGGCCTCTGCCAGTTGCCGGTGCAGAGCGACACAGCTTACCCCAGAGGGAGGAGAGCAGTTGTGGGACGCTCAATCCTCCCTCTCCTCTGCCACCCCTGCGGCCAGAGTCCATTCCCGAACCCAGGTCGCTGGCATGGCGTGAGATGTGGCGTCAAGCGCCTGAACCCTCCACACCACCGGGCCAGCCAACAGTTGTATTTTCAAGTGCTGTAGTGAGTACTGGTACCCCATGAACCTTTTTCAGTTGTCGTAAACTGAAACATTGCCTTCCTTAGCTGTAGCACTGTTAACAGCCCATGGCTTAATTGGACGTGTGATCAGAAAAAGCTGAATTATATAAAATGTGACCTGGTTGATGAACCTGTGTAAAAGTTTGGTTTTACTTTCTCCCCAATACTGGGCTACTTGTTCTATAATCCATGGTCTTTATTAGAATAAGTTTGAATGTGTGCAATAACCAGTCTCTGGCTACCAAGAATCTTATTTATTTGCCTAATTTTTGGGCTAACAAGGTAGTAATCAAACAATGCAGTAGCTGGGGCTGATCTAGCAGAATTGAGTATACCTCTTGTACATATTTCTGTGTTTGATTATGTGTTAGAATTTCACTAGTCTGTCATTAACATTTCTAAATGTTGTAAAAGTTATAAAAAAAAAAAAATAAAGGTCTTTTTTTTTTTATTAGAATTTTCTGTTTTGGTTATTGGTAGACTTGCCAGGATTAGATTTTAATTTTTTGTAAAATACGACCAAAAATATGAATTTTGTGTTCTGATTTTTTCAATTATAAATATGAATTATTGTACGAAAAATGCATTTTATTGAAAGCCATTGGATATTTTGTAAAAACATATGCATTTCTAAAAGCATAGTATAGTATAACGTTTAAAAACATTCTTACACTTCAATGATGAATCACGTAAATTCATTAATGTAGTAACTTTAATTTAATCGGTTCATCCATCTGACAGCTTTATTGTGGAGCTTTAAGTTCATTTCTTTAACCACTCTTATTTCTTGAAAACTGAAGCAGTCAAAAGCCAAAGTAGTGTCCTTGTTATGGTACAGCATGTTGAGCTGCCCCAGTCTTTCTTTGGACAGGCACATCCAGCGCTTGTACCTTCCTGAATAAACTGAAGGATCTCTCCCCACACATGGATGTGACAGGCACAGTGCAATGGAGCCAAGTGTGGAAAACTGAGTTTGGCTCATCCAATATTCAGTGGCTGTCATATTTACATTGGCAGGTGACTCAAAAAGCATGTATTGCTCAAATTCGGCTTTGAATTCATCCAGCTTAAAATTGAAGTGCCGCACTATATTCTGGTATTTACATTTCTGGATAGAGTGCACTTCAGGAAGGGGATGAATAGCTGACAGCTCGAGAAAAGGGAGCAAACACAGTAGTCTGTCAGGGACATTTCTTTCTGCAGTGGCTGTAAACTTTTGTTGGAATTGTGAGGCAAAGGCATTAAGAGCTGAGTGCCCATTTTGAGCCCACAGATTTCAGATCCACTTGTTTGATTGCAGTTTTGGCATCTGATATTTTTAGATCACAGCTTATTAACTTTTCAACACTGTCAGGCCCGCTGGATTCTAGGTGCACCTCATGTATTCTGCCCAGAAAAATGGTTAAAGCTTAATTTGCAGTACAGTTCACACTGTATGCTGTCTCAGCAACCATTCTTGGTTTGCTTGCCTTCTTGGAGGTGGTGGCAACTTCTTCATTAAGCAAAAAATCAGTAACTGTCCCATTATGCATATATAAATTTAAAGGACAAAGAACCTTGGTGCGCAAGCACTGGAGGCAATGGTTACCTCAAGACATTGGCCGGGAAGCCAAATTACAGAGAGATGCATCACACATACCCCCCATACTGCAAACCATCATGGGCTGTATATGCAGATCACCATAAATTAGCTGCCTCCAGCCATGAGAACCAGCAGGTCGGCACAACTCTGGGTGGGACATGCAAACTTGATTGGCTCACATGGTTACTTGTGCACAAGTTATCATACAGTAAAATTGTGGAATGGAAAAACGGACATTAAGCAACACAGGAAAATAAGGGATATGACTGATACAGGGGATCTTTAATAGTTACATATAACCATGATAGTGAAGCAGACATAGAGCTGGCGTGGAAAAAACTTTGTTGCTGTGTTGCAGTAATTTAATTCATGCAATGCACCATTCATCTCATGAAATAGAATAAATAAAAAAAAAAAAATCATTTACCAGCAGGTGGAGCTGAAACAACACTTAGTCCACAGGAATGCAAGAAGTGGACCAACTTCTTATACTAACTGAATGCATGTTTGAAATAAATTCCTTGGTAATTATCATGGCCTTTTGTATATGTGCTGTGAGTGCTGAACTTGCATAAGTTTATTTGAAGTGCTTTTATTAGTGTGGTGACCGGTTTAATACTTTTTTATAACTGACAAATCCTTTCCTTTAACAGTGGAAATAAATCGATTGCCTTCAGCTTGTTAGGCGCTAAGCATTTTTTTATTTTGCATTAACATAGAAAGTGATATTAGGAGACCTTATGATCCATCTAGTCTGTCTGTTGAAAAACACGTGTTTACAAAAGCTTTCAAAACAAGCAACCACACATAAGCCCAGGTGCATGATCAGAGGTGAAACACATAGCCAATTAAAACAAACATATTTTATACTTCCTTGTATGCTTACGTGGGACCAGAAATGTAAATGTATGTAACATACCCCCACTGAGAAATTCTAGGTCAGAAGAATAGGACAGGCAGACTTGATGGTCGCTTAGTCTTTCAGACCCCTGGAATGAGCAGCCCAGGAGCTTTAGAAATTCATATAAATTATGGTATTTAAAATGAAATTCACTCAGCTGTGTGGTCATGCTCCCGCTTGCTCTCTATAGATTTGTTTCTAGGGACATGGATATGATCAATCCACACCTCATGGCAGGTTCCTTGCCGTTTTTTAAATTTTGCTGGAAGGTCTTCAAGCTGGCTCCTCCCAACCACTTGGGTGGTAAAACTCTCTGCTCCGCCCCATGACGCCAGATCTTCCTTACTGCTTGGAAGCTCAGGTTCCCTCCTTAGCGCTCTGCGTTTTAGGCCTGGATCCAGATTCGTTGGTTAAACCAAAATTTTCTCTAATTTTCTAGACTTCGATCTGTTCTCCCTTCGCGGCTGCAATGGATAAGTCGACTTCTGGATTTCGGTGGTGCCCATGCGGGCAGAAGTCATGGACCAATCCGCACTCCACGTGCATTTTATTGCCTTGGGCTTGAGCACGATCTGCAGGCCTGCGAATTGTGCAAGTCCTTCTCGTCAATGTCCTCGAGGACCGCAGGCTGCCAGACTCAACTTGGGCGCCCGAGATGTATTCTCCGGTGAAGTCAAAGGAGGCCCGCTGGTGGTGTCTGGCAGCGGGCTCGGCTGAGCAACTTGAACAGATGATCGCCCTCGAGGAGGAGGCAGCCCAGGCCGCATCTTCGTTCTCAGTCGCAGCATTTATCCCTCTCTCCTTGGGCTCCTCCTACACTGCTTCTTTTAAGGAGCTTTGTCAGTACCTCTCTACAAAAGATGAGGGTCTCTGGACATTCCTCTCGGTCCAAGAAGAAGGACTCGAAGGGTAAGTCCCACCATCTGCGTTCGTGGGAGCGGAAGAGGTCACCTTCCCCGGACAGTCGACACTCTACTTTGGTCGAGGTTGCGGCTAAGGCCGCTGGCTTCACGCTGTCCCCGTCAGGTCAGCTGGCCGAGACGCCCATCGACGCGGTAGAGATTTTCCTCGACCCGTTGGATGGGCTGTCGACTGGATAAGAAGCAGACCCTTCACCGGTTTCCCCCAGTGGAAACCGAGGACTTGCCTGTGCCTCCTGTCCTGGAGTCCCCAGTTAAGGTTCCCAAGCCGAGGGAGGAACTGGTTTCCCCCACTTCCTCCCAGACCCACCATCGGAAATACAGACTGTCTCGGACCTCTTCTCGGTCCAGCCAATCCCACCGACACCGGTGGTCTCTGTCTTGGCACCGAGGAAAGTGGCGCCGCCGCCCGTCCTCGTCGTCTTCCTCCTCAGAGGAAAGACTTCGGCGCAAATTGCGTCGACGCTACGAGGACTTAATGTGGCAGCAGCTCCTTCTGACCAGGAACAAGCTTGACCCCGCCGCCTTCCCGGCCATAAAGTGGTTGTCGCCGAACGGACAAACAACCCTTCGTAGTTATCAAGGAGCCCAAACCGGCTCCGGTTGTTGGGCCGAAACCAGCTGCGCCTCCCATTGTGGTGGAACCCCCGCTGCCACAGCCTAAATCTGGGGCTCCGACCTAGGATTCTCAGTCGGGTCAAGGGTTGCCTCATCGGTTGTTGGTCACCCTCACTCCCGATCGTCCTCCGCAAGTAGAGGGTGGCTCAGACCCTAGGCAGCTGTTCGCAGACCGAGTCTGTTGACTCTTCCCTGTTCTCCAGGCCCCTAGACCTGGAGTCCACTGGGGGACAGTCGGTGGACGAGAGCCCATCCTCGTTCATGGGTTTGCTTTGGCTCATCTCAGAATCTACTGGGATGAAGCTAGAACCCATGTCTAAGTGGGCCAAGTATCCCCTCACAGAGATACTGGACCAAGGGGATTCTCCCATGGAGGCCTTTTCCGGTGGCTGAAGCCATTGTTGACCCAGCTTTGGAGTTATGGCAGTGGCCGGCTTCTTGTCCTACTTCGGCCAGGATGGCCAGAAAGTACGCGGTCCCCATCGGTTCACTATCCATTTTTTCAGAGCAGCCCTCTGCGGAAGGGCTTGTGACCGATAGTGTTTTCCGGCGTTCCGGGAACACCAGGGTTGTGGACAAGCCTCCCGACAGAGTCCAAGAAGCTGGGCTACGCTGGGCGTAAAGTGTACGCTGCATCCTCTCTAGGCCTTCATCAGGCCAGTTCGGCTGTACTGATGGCACACTTTTCCTACGCCCTTATGGGTTCCCTGGATGAGGTGATCCCTCATCTCCCAGCTGACCTCCAGACTACGGTCAAGCAGGTGTGGGATCAGGGAAGGGCGGCGGTGAAGCAGCTCAAACCGCTCTTGATACTGGAGACTCTTGTGCCCGGTCAGTAGCGGCCGCAGTGGCCATCTGCCGCAGTTTGGCTGCGAATCTCCACCTTCATGGCGGATACCCAGCACAAGCTGGCAGATGTCCCCTTCCTGGGTACCGACTTGTTTGGTCCCGGGGTGGTAAGGTCCATTTGCAGAGGATTGAGAAGTCCAATGCCACCTTGGACACGGTCATGTCTGCCCAGAAGGACAAAGGCCGACAGCAGCAGCATAAGTCCTTTCGGCCTTCTGCCCCGCGGCACTTCCGGCCCAGCAACACCAGCATGAGGGCCAGCAGGCTCGCACTTGGCACCCCAAAGCCAAGCCTGCAGCTTCCTCCAGCAGGAAGCCGGGAGGAAAAGGCCCGGGAGGTTCCTCCTCCAAGCCTACCCAGTGACGGGTTGAGGTGTCGCCCCCAGCCTCGTCGCTCCCCCCATGGAGGGGGGGGAACGACTCTGCCACTTCCTTTCCGCCTGGTCCGCTGTCACCATGGACCGCTGGGTGTTGGAAGTGGCAGGAAAGGGTCTGCCTCTGGAATTCGAGTAGGCCCCGGCCTTCTGAGCCATCGCCCCACGTGGGGCTACGGGATCCACGGCCTCTGTCTGCCCATTGAGCCGACATTGCCCTGCTCCTCCAGAAGGAGGTGATCAGGGAGGTGGCAGATCCTCCACCAGACCCAGGGTTTGTGACCAGGTACTTTCTGGTCCTGAAAAGGACGTGGGGCTGGCGCCCCATTCTAGACCTACACGACCTGAACAGGTTCCTAGGGTCTCGAATCTTCAGGATGGTCACTCTAGCTCAGATCATTCCATCCTTCTCTTCTCTGGACCTCAAGGACGCGTTCTTTCACGTCCCAATCCGTCCGTCCCACCAGCGATTCCTCCACTTCAGAGCAGAGGGGTCCATTTACGAGTTCCGTGCCATGCCCTTCAGCCTTTCTCCAGCTCCCAGGGTCTTCACCAAATGCATGGCAGTGGTGACAGCATTCCTGCAGCACCGAAGGGTCTGGGTGTACCCTTACCTGGACAACTGGCTGATTGCGGCCTCCTCCAGACCGGAGGTGGAGCGATCCAGGGATCTGGCCCTCCAGGTTTGCTCTCAGGTTGGCCTCCTTATCAATGAGGCCAGATCGGAACTCATGCCAAAGCAGGTGATTCAATTCATTTGGGCAGAGCTCGACTCTCTTCGAGCCAGAGCACAGCTCCCGGCGGACAAGGCCGAGGTTCTTTCCTCCTTTGCCCAGTCATTTCAGGTTGGGCAAGTGCGCCCTGCCCGGGACTTCCTGGGCCTCATGGCGGCCTGCACCAGCATGGTCCATTGGCACATGCGTCCCCTACAATGGGGACTGGCCAGCCAATGGTCACAGCACTCCGGTCCTTTGGACCAGCCAGTGGCAGTGACCCAGGAGATGTGGAACGCTCTCCAGTGGTGGACCGTTCCAGCTGATCTGCAGGAGGGCATCCTGTTTGTCTGCCCCGAGCCAACGGTCACTCTATCGACCGCCTCTCTGGGTTGGGGTGCCCATCTGGGGAGCACAGAGCACATGGTCTCTGGTCCCCTCGGAAGTCCCGATGCCACATCAACCTGCTGGAGCTTCGAGCGGTCAGACTAGCCCTCACCACCTTCGCTTCGTTTGTATGGGGTCAAGTGGTCCAGGTCCAGATGGACACCTCCATGACCATGTACTACCTAAACCGCCAGGGCGGGACGCGCTCCTTGCTCCTGTGCAAAGAAGCTCTCCGCACTTGGTCCCTTGTGAGCAGACTGGAGGCGGATCTCCTAGCCATCCATGTGGCAGGAGCCTCCAACACTCTGGCCGATGCCCTAAGCTGGATAGGTGCTGCATCTCACGAGTGGTCCCTCCTGCCGGAGGTAGTACACGATCTGTTCTCCCACTGGGGCACACCTCAGGTGGACCTGTTTACCTCCAGGGAGAATGCAAAGCTGAGGCTGTTTTTTATGCCTGCCCCCCCTCAGCAGGGCTTGCTGCAGGGGGATGCCTTCTCGAGGCCGTGGACCCCAGGCCTCTTCGCCTTTCCCCCATTTCCATTGATCCACAAGGTGCTTCACAAGGCGCAGGTGATTCTGGTAGCCCCAGACTGACCTCGCCAGCTCTGGTATCCAGATTTCCTCAGCCTCAGCTCCAAGCTCCCGAGGTGGCTCCCAGCCCACCCGGACCTGATCTCAGTCAACCAGGGGAAGGTTCTCCACCTGTACCTGATGGCCTGATTCCCGAGCGGCTAGAGTTCCAGGCCTTGGGTCTTTCCGACGAGGTCTTCAATGTTGTTGAGGCATCCCGTAAGGAGTCGACCAGGAAATGCTACACCTTCAAATGGAAGAGATTCTCCATTTGGTGTCAGGGTAAGGGGTTGGACCCCTCTTCCTCCTCCTTTGTCAGCATTCTGGACTACCTGTAGTCCCTTTCTCAGCTAAGGCTTCGGTCGACGACCCTAAATGTGCACCTGGCAGCTATCTCTGCTTACTGGGCGCGGGCTGGAAAGCACAGTGGCGCAGGAGAAGGTGGTCAGGCACCTTTTCAAAGGCTTTGATCACATATCCCCTTCGGTGTGAGAACCTCCACCTCCCTGGGATCTACTGCTGGTATTGGCTAAGCTCATGGGCAAGTCATTCGAACTGATGCACAGGTGTGACATCTCTCACCTGTCGTGGAAGACTGCCTTCTTGGTGGCTATCGCGTCAGCCAGAAGGATGGGAGAGCTCCAGGCGCTCTCCATAGAGTCTCTCCTTATCTGGTCTTCAACAGGGACAAGGTTGTCCTGAGCCCCCACCGGAAATTCCTTCCGAAGGTGGTGTCGGAGTTTCACTTTAACCAGGTGTTGACTCTGCCGGTGTTCTACCCCAATCGCACCTTGGAGGCCAAATATAGGCACCATACTCTGGACCAAAGACGAGCGCTCTTCTTATAAGGAGCGGACGGCTGAAGTTCGGGGAGAGGTTCACCAGCTGTTTGTCACCTACGCTGAAGCCGCACCTGGCAGACCTGCAGCCAAGCGGACGATAGGCAGGTGGGTCGTCACCTGCATAGATCTCTGCTACAGGTTGGCGGGCATGGAGCCTCCCAAAGGAATAAGAACTCATTTTACCTGCCATACTGCTGCATCGGTGGCTGCTTCCAGGGACGTCCCTATCCAGGAAATCTGCAGGGCTGCTACCTGGAAGTCAGCACACACCTTCATTACCCATTACCACATCGACCTTGAGTCACGCTGGGATTCTGGTTTTGGGACCTCTGTTCTGCAGTCCTTGTTTCCTAATTAGGGGGTGTGCGCCTTGCCTTCCTCCTCCCGGAGAACTGCTAGGAGTCTACCATGAAGTGTGGATTGAACAACATATCCATGTCTCTAGAAATACAGGATCATCTTCGAGGTACAGCTCTTGCAGCAGGTTACACCATTAGGACTGAAGCTGGCCGGCGTCAGGACCCCACAGAAAATTTTCTAGCTAGCCGTCTTCAGCGGGGACCGCCTCCGACGTTGGTTCTGCCCCGACGCCAGGCATAGTACATAAGGCGGTCCGCCAGAATCCCAGTTCTAGGGACATGGATATGTTGTTCATCCACACTCATTGCAGGTATCCTTGCCACTTTAAATCTTGCGGAAGGTCTTCAAGCTTGCTCCTCCCACCCACCGGGTGGTATAACTCTCGGCTCCGCCCCATGGCCTCAGATCTTCCTTACCGCTTGAGCTCAGGTTCCCTCCTTAACGCCTCGCTTGAGACTGGTTCCTATTTCTCCGCTTGCGATTTAAAAATAAATTTTGAAAAAGACTTCAGTCTTCTATCCCAGCGCTGGATGGACAATCGACTCGGATTTCGGAGATGCCCATGCGGGCGAGAAGATGTCTCGGACGGATCCACACTCCGTGTGTCTACTGCTTAGGCCTTGAGCACGACCCGCAGGCTTGCGACCTGTGCTAATCTTTCTCGGCCTACGTCCTCGAAGACCGTGCTGCCCGATTGCAACTGGGCCGTCCGAGGCATTTCCCTCGGTGAAGTCAAGGAGGCCCGGTTGGCGGTGTCCAGCGGCGGGCTCGGCGGATCAGCCGGCGGATGGTAAGCCCTCGAAGAGGAGGCGGCGTGGAGTGCGTGTCTTTCGGCGCAGCATTTATCCAGCTCTCTGGCTCTTCTTACCGGCTTCTTTTAAGGAGCTTTCTGTCCCTCTCACTAAAGGAGAAGGCCTACGTTTGCAGGACCTTATTCTCGGTCCAAAAAGAGGGACGGGGTAAGTCCCTCCGTCGACGCTCTTGGGAGCGGGAAAGGTCCCTCTCCCCGGGCCGTCGGCTTCGGTCGACCGCTCGGCTTCGGCCACTGGCCTCACGGTGTCCCCGTCAGGTCAGTTGACCGAGACTCCCACCGATGAAGTTGAGATTTTCTCGACCCATTGGACTGAGCTGTCGCCTTAGCAGCCGAGATTCCCTTTTCCCGGTTCCCCGGGAGAATTGAGATCCAGTGGGCTCGCCTGTGCCTCGGTTCGAACCCTCGGATGGACCATCGAGCGAAGAAGTGCGGTTCGGCCGACACCTCCCGCACCGACCTCGGAAATTCCGGGACTCTCGATCTCGGACCTCTTCAGCGGTCAGCCGATCCCACCGTCATAAGCGGTCTGGGTCTCGACACCGAGTGAAAGCGGCGTCGCCTTCAGCCGCCTCGTCCTCCTCCTCAGGATGAGGAGGCAGCGTAAGTACGTCGACGATGCGAGACCTTATGTTGCAGCAGCTCCTCCTGGCGGAGTAAGCCGACCCGTCGCCTTCCCGGCCATTAAGTAGCTTGTCACGGGCGGCGACGACACAACCCTCGACTTATCCGAGGCCTATACCCAGGCGGTTGTTGGACCAAAACCAGCTGCTCCACGATTCGGTGGAACCTCGCCTCCACAGCCACCAGTGGGGCTCCGACCAAGGATTCTCGATTTGATAGGGTCTACCCATCGGCTGCTAGATTACCCTCACTCCCGACCCGACCTCGGCAGGTGAAGGGTGGCTCAGGCCAGAGGCAGCTCTTCGAGGACTCTTCGAGTCCGAAGATGATTCCTCCTTTTCTCCAAGTGACTGGACTTGGGTCTTCAGGAAGGTCAGTCAATGGGCGATAGCCCGTCGTCCTTCCTAGGACTACTTGGCTCATCTCGAGTCACGGGATGGAGCTCGAACCCGTTCCAAGCAGGCCAGTATCCCCTCAGGAATTCTGGACCGAGGGGCTTCTCCGGCGGAGGCCTTTCCGGTGGCGAGGCCATAGTGGGTCGGCACTGGAGCTTTGGCGGCGCCCTGCTTCCTGCCCTGCGCCTTCGGCCAGGATGGCCAGGAAGTATCACCGGTCCCTACGGTTCCTTGTCGGTTTTGGAACACCCTCTGCTGAGGGTTGGTTACCGACCAGCGTTTTCGGCGCGCCGGCAGCGCCAGGGATATGGACAAACCTCCTGACAAGGTCAAGAAATGGACTATGTCGGGCAGAAAGTCTCGCTCGTCCATCTCTCGACGCATACGTCAGGCCAGTTCGGCCGTCCTCATGGCATTTTCTCATGCCCTGTTGGGCTCCCTGGATGAGGTCATCCTCATCTTCGCCGATCTGCAGACTACGGTTAGGCAGGTGCGGGACCAGGAGCGGAACAGTGGCCAAACAGCAGCTCCAGACTGCTTTGGATATGGGGACTCATCATGCCAGATCGGTGGCGGCCGCGGTGGCTGTCGTCGGCGGGCTTGGCTGAGATATCCACCTTTACTTGAGGATACCCAGCACAAGTTGGCGGATGTTCCCTTCTTGAGGACTGACCTCTTGACCCTGGGGTGGAAGGTCACCTGCAGAGGATCGAGAGGTCAATGCTACCTTGGACTCGGTCTCTTCAGCTCAGAAGGACAAGGCATAAACCACACCTAAGCCCTTTGGTCCTTCTGTGCCCCCAGGCGCCCGGCCAAGCAACGTCAGGGCCAGCAGGCTCACCTTGGCATCCCAAACCCAAGCCGCCGGCTTCCTCTAACAGGCAGGCAGGAAGAAGGCCCAGGAGGTCCCTCGGCGGTCCCTCCTCAAGCCTGCCCAGTGGCGGGCTGAGGGTGTCGCCCCATTCCCGTCACCTGCCCCTGGGTCCCCCAGTGAGAGAAGCGGCTCCGGCCACTTCCGTTCCGCCTGGTTTGCTGTTTCCACGGACAGGTGGGTCTTGGAGAATTGGTGGGAAGAGCCTGCCTCTGGAATTGAGCAGGCACCACCCTTCAGGCCAGTAGCCTCGAGGTCGGGATCCCCAGCCCTCACTGGCGGCTCGTCGAGCCGACCAGCTCTCCTCCTCCAGAAGGAGGTGATAAGAGAGGTGGTGGACCCTCCTTCCAGACCCAGGGTTTGTGTCCAGGTACTTCATGGTTCCGAAGCGGACGGGGCTGGCGCCCCATTCTCTACCTACGACCTAAACAAGTTCCTAAGGTCTCGAACCTTCAGGATGGTCACTCTGGCTCAGATAATACCATCCTTGGAGCAGCGTGTGGTTCTGCTCTCTGGACTTGGAAGGCCGCGTTTTTCACGTCCTATCCGTCAGTCTCACCAGAGATTCCTTCCGCTTCAGAGCAGAAGGATCCCTCTTGATTCCAAGCCATGCCCTTGGCTTGTCTCCAGCTCCCAGGGTCTTCACCAAATGCATGGCAGTGGTGACAGCATTCCCTGCAGCGCCCGAGGGTCGGGTGCTGCCTGGGCGACTGGCTGATGTAGACTCACCTCAGGAAGGAGGCAGATGGTCAGATCTGGCCCTCCAGGTCTGCTCTCAACTGGGCCTCCTTATCAGAGGCCAAGTCGAACTCGAGCGAAGCAGGTGATTCTATTCATTGGGGCGCAGCTCGACTCTCTCGAGCCAAGCGCGGCTCCCAGCGGACAGGGCCGAGGGTTCTTTCCTCCTTTGCTGATCATTTCTGGTTGGGCAGTGCGCCCTGCCGGGACTCTCTCGCCCTCCTGGGTCTCATAGCGGCCACCAAGCGTGGTCCGTTGGGCCAGCTGGAACGCCACGATCCTTCGGTGAGGACTGGCCAGCCAGTGGTCCTGCAGCTCGATCCCTTGGACCAGCATAGCCGGTGACACAGGGGATGGAAACTCTCAGTGGTGGACGTTCCAGATCATTTGCAGGAGGGCATCCCGTTAAATCCGCCCGAACCGCCCGGTCTCTCTAGCGACGATGCCTCTGATGGGTTGAGGTGCCATCTGGGGAACACCGGGCTCATAGCCTCTGGTCCCCGGAGTACCGATGCCACATCAGCCTGCTGGAGCTCGGCGGTCCGCCTGGTTTCACTGCCTTTGCTCCGTTCCTCGGGGTCAAGTGGTCCGAGTCAGGCGGATACCGCGACCATGTACTATCTAAACCGCCAGGGGCGGGGCGCGCTCATGCTTCCTAGCCAGGAAGCTCTCCGCGTTGGTCTAACTCGTGCGCGGCCTGGGCCCAGTCCTAGCCATTCCTGGCAGGGCCTCCAACACCTGGCCGATGCCCTGAGCCCGGATGAGGCTGCATCCCACAGTGGTCTCTCTGCGGAGTGATGGTGCCATCTGTTCTCCCATTGGGGCACACCTCAGGTGGACCTGTTTGCCTCAGGGAGACCTTGACTGGAGTCTGTTCCATGCCCGCCCCCTCAGCAGGGCTCGCTGCAGGGATGCCTTCTGAGGCAGTGGACCCGGGCCTCTTTACGCCTTTCCCCATTTCCCTTGATCCACAAGGTGCTTCTCAAGGCGAGGAGGACAAGCGCAGGTGATTCTGATAGCCCCAGACTGGCCTAGCAGTTCTGGTACCAAATCTCCTCAGTCTCAGCTCAGGACTCCATGACAGCTTCCAGCTCGCCGGACCTGCTCTCAGTCAATCAGGGAAGGTGTTCCATCCGGACCTTCAATCCACACCCTGACGGCCTGGTTCCTGGCTAGGTTCCAAGACCCAGGTCTTTCGTGAGGTCCTCAATGTAGTTGAGGCGTCCCGTGAAAGTCGACCAGAAAATGCTATGCCTTCAAATGGAAGGTTTTCCATTTGGTGTCCAAGCAAGGCTTGGACCCTTCCTCCTGTTCCTTGGCAAGCATCTTGGACTATTTATGGTCCCTTTCTAGTCAAGGGCTTAGGTCGGCGACCCTAAGGGTGCACCTGGCAGCCATCTCTGCTTACCAGGCGCGGGCCGGGAAGCAGTCGGTGGCGCAGGAGAAGGTGGTCTGGCGCTTTTTCAAAGGCCTTGATCACATTTCCCCTCCAGTGCGGGAACCCCCACCTCCGTGGGATCTACCGCTGGTACTGGCAAAGCTCATGGGCAAGCCATTCGAACCTATGCACAGGTGTGCTCTCTCTCTCACCTGTCGTGGAAGACCGCCTTCTTGGTGGCCCATCCGTCAGCCAGAAGGATGGGAGAGCTCCAGGTGCTTTCCATCGAGTCTCCTTACCTGGTCTTCCACAGGGACAAGGTTGTCCTGCGCCCCCCACGAAATTTCTTCCGAAGGTGGTGTGGAGTTTCACCTTAACCAGGTGTTGACTCTGCGGTGTTCTACCCCAATCACACCTCGGAGGTCGAATATAGGCTCCATACTCTGGACCCTAGAAGAGGCCCGCTATTATAAGGAGCCACGGCTGGAAGTCGAGGAGAGGTTCGACCTGCTGTTTGTCACCCACGCTGAAGCCGCATCTGGCAGACCTGCAGCTAGGCGGCCGATAAGCAGGTGGGTAACCTCCTGCATAGATCTCTGCTATAAGTTGGCGGGCATGGAGCCTCCCAGAGGATAAAAGCTCATTCTACCCGCCATACTGCTGCTTGGTGGCTGCTTCCAGGGACATCCCTATCCAGGAAATCTGCAGGGCTGCTACCTGGAAGTCAGCAAACACTTCATTACCCATTACACATCGACCTTGAGTCACGCGGGATGCTGGTTTTGGGGCCTCGGTTCTCAGTCTCTCTTTCCCAAGTAAGTATTGGGGGTGTCGTCTTGCCTCCCTCCTCCCGGAGAACTGCTAGGAGTCTGCCAATGAGTGTGGATGAACAACATATCCATGTCCCTAGAAATACAGGTTACTCACCTGTAACAGGAGTTCTAGGAATGGTATATATTGTTCATCCTACGTACCCACTCCCTCCGGCTTCGACGCACAACCTGAGCTTCCAGCGGCCAGATCTGGCGTCATGGGGAGCCGAGGAGTTATACCACCCGGGTGGGTGGGAGGAGCAAGCTTGAAGACCTTCCGGCAAGATTTAAAGCAGCAAGGATACCTGCCAATGAGTGTGGATGAACAACATATACCATTCCTAGAACTCCTGTTACAGGTGAGTAACCTGTATTTCTTTCCCGCCATCTACTTGCATGTCTCGACCCCTTCGGTTAGTACTAGCGTGCGATGTCCAGGAAATCCTTTCCAAATTGGAAACTTTGGAAGAAATTCTTCGACTACTTTTCTTCGTCTGATGTCCACCCCAGCTTCAGTGGAGGGCAATCCTAAGTGTGCTTGTGGGAAACGTATCCCGTGTAAAGACCCCCATTTGGCCTGGGCTCGGACCTTGACACCCAGGCTTGCTCCTTCTGCCAGGGCTTTAATAGCCGGACCAGAATCTGCCGATAGAAGGCTCTCCAGGCTTTCATTCTAGAAGAAAAGCTCAAAGCCATGGAACCTTCCTGCGAGGGGAATCTTCAGGAAAGTCTCACAGGCACCACGAGAAACATCGGGAGAAGGTGAGACCTAGATCCCCCTCCAGGGCCTCGGACTCCCGCAGCTCCGGCTCCAGGTCGGACCGCTCTCAGTTGAGGGCCCACTCTCGGCCTCCCCCGATAGTGGTCAAATCTGCCAGGCCCTCTTCTGCTAAGGCCTCTTCTAGGTCAGGGGAGCATCACAAGTCTTCGTCTCGGCACTCTGCCTCGACGTCCGGTCTCTCTCCTTGCCTCCACCTCCACAACGCAAGACCAAGGAGCTGACCTCCCTTAAGCAGACGTCGGACCTGACGTCGGCCAAGGTCCATAAGCACTCCCGCGAGCCGGCGGCAGTTCACCTGTCACCGGTCAGGCATTCTCCTCCCAGGACGCCGGCCAGAGGACCGGCGTCTGCTGCCACAGACGGAAGAGCCACACTGCCGCCTACCAACATCGGTTAGGAGGCATTATCGGAGGAGTCCATTCAGGCCAAAGAGCAGGCAGGCGACTCCGGCCCCGTCGAGGTCCCACGGGAACCCTCCCCAGAACTGGAGATCCCCGGGGAGCCGACGCCCGGCCCCGACCACAGACCACCGGCGCCCGGCCCGTTGTCGGGACTCAACTTGGCAGAGGTGAAGGAGCTCGTCACTTTCTGGTGGGACACCATCAAAAAGGATGTGGTCACCACGCACCCTCCTCCCGCACCCGAGGCACCACCGACACCTGCGCCCCCTCCTTCGTCCAAAGGGGCAGCAGGCCAAGCACCTCCCCCCCAGGAGCCAGTAACACCTCCTAGGGGCAGATCTACAGAGAAGAGAAGGCCTCCGTCTAAATCTTCTTCAGGGTCACCCAGCCCCAAGAGATCCAGAAGACGTCTGTATTCGCCGTCGACGGAGGACTCCAGATCTGACATCTCTGAATGCTCCAGGTCTCCTTCACTGATCAGCATCCCTTCTTTGGACCCACGCGACCTCCCTAGGTCTCCTCCGGGTGACCCCTCGTTCTCTGAGATAATGAGACACATCCAAGAGAACATGGGATGGGATGCGGAAGAACTAGACCCTGAAAGATTACGCCTTGCCCGTTACCTTCGGCAAAGGGACCTTAAGCCTGTGGTAGTATCACCCTTGGTGGACACCTTCATTGTGGACGTCACCAAGGCAGCGTGGAAGCGTCCACATTCAACTCTGGCTATGCCGAAAAAGGCTGACCGCCTGTACAAGGCCCTTAGGGAGGACCAGTACCTGGCTAATCATCCTCTGGCCAACTCCCTGGTCATCACAGCCTCTCTTGACCAGTCTCAGAAACTGCAACATCTGAGCACTCAGCCACCGGATCCAGAATCCAAGCAACTGGACGTGCTGGGTAGGCGCACTTGAGCCATCAGATCCCTGAATTACCTGACCCATATAGTTCAGTTTCAGAATGCGCTGTGAGAACAGGGGCAGGATCTGGCAGAGAAATTGCCAGACGGTGGCCCAAAGGAGGAACTTCTTCAGCTCCTCCACACGGGTTCAGACGTGGTGACCCAGGTGCTCCGAGCCACGTACGACTCCCCGGACTCTGGCCAGAGTGGCAGCCTCAGGCGTATGTCTCCAGAGACACTCATGGCTCCGTGTCTCTGGGTTTACCCCGGACGCCCAGAAAAACATTTTGGACGCCCCCTTTCATGGCGAAGTTTTGTTTGGTGAAGCGTCGGAGAAGGTCATCACCAAATTACAGGAAGCCAGGAAGGCCGTTAGATCTGTCCAGGCCATGTACAGATCTAGACTCAGTTCCTTTCGCAGGAACCAGAGTTGTTTTCGCAGCCAGACTCTGAGGCAACAACCCCGTTCTGGCTAGCATCAGAGGGGCTCCTTTTCCCGGAAAGCCCAGGCAAAAACATCCTCAGGTAGGGGCCAACGTGCTTCCAAGTCGGCTCATCCTGCAGGACCCTCTGCTGCCACAGCATGATTCCTTCCCAGCCCCCGCCCCTCCTCAGGATCAACGGGAAACAAAGGTCGGGGGTCGCATTGCAGACCACCTGACAGGGTGGTGCTTGATCAGCACCGACAGGGGATTGCTACAACTGGTCGAAAAAGGCCACTTTACAGAATTCCTAGACAAGCCCCCCACGAGGCCTCCTCTGCTCTCCCGTTATTCGGGTCAGCATGCCCTGCTAATCAAGCAGGAAGTGCTCACGCTTCTGAAGAAAGAAGCTGTGGAGCACGTTCCAGGGAACCAGATAGGAGCAGGCTACTGTTCACACTTCTTCCTGGTTCCAAAGATGACAGGGGACCTCCGTCCAATTTTGGATCTCGGCGACCTCAACTTATCGGTCGTCTACAAGCACTTCGGCATGGTGACCCTCCCAGGACTAATCCCTATGCTGAAGAAGGACGTTTCAAACAACATGAAGTCTTGCTATGTTATAGACATTAGCAGTTTGATCCAGTTCTAGAACTGCTCCGGAGTGAAATGGTTAAAACCATTCCAAAATAGAATTTTGGCACGAGAGCAGCTCTATCTGTGTCATTTCAAACTTGAACTGTCAGATTCTTTACTCCGCCTCAGTGAACAGTCGCTCCGGAGATTTCTCCTTCTGCTCGGTTCATTTCTCGGTTTAAAAAGTGTTTTCTCAGTTGGATTTAACCGAGAATAGTTTTATTTTAACATAAAACCGTTGGTTCAGCTCTATCTGTGGTAACTGTAAGTAAATGAAGGTTTTGTCTGTGTGGAACTTATAAGTTATCGGTTCGGTTTTGAACCGATCAGTGGGTTTAAAACTCATTTAAAACTAAAGTTACTATTTTAGAGTGCGGTTCCCGGTTCTTATCGGTTCTAAAAAAAAAAGCGGATTTATTCGTTTTTTCAATACCATGACACGGTTAGGAACCGATAAAGGTGTCTTGCCTGCTACTGCCGTTAAAGGGCAAGTTTTTGGTTAGGCTGGCATTATGTCTGAGAAACCCAAAGAAAACCGGGCCCACTGGGTTTCAACACTGTGATGTTTGTGGGGAAGTCTTTGCCAAGGCTGACCCACACACACATGTGTTTATTGTCTGGGGTTTGACCACCTCCAGTCAGACTGCCAGGTATGTAAGAATTTCCCTGCAGCCACCCTGGAAAAAGATTGGGCAGGCTCAGGGAGCGAGAGCCAAAAGTCCGCTGACCCAGATGGCCAGCCGGTTCGGTGCCAACGAACCAGAGAGATGCCCTCTGACCAGGGCCAGACTTCTCGGCAAAGAAAAGCTGGTTCTGAGGAACCAATTCCAGTAAAGAAAACAAGAAAATCAGCAGGTCTGAGTCAAAATTCCTTCTCCAACTGCTGCAGAGATAGCAAAAGCCATACAAATTGTCCAGTCACTGTCTCAGGGTCCATCCGAACAACCACTATCTGGTAAAAGGTCGGTTTGTCCGGTCCCAGTGCTTCAGGATTATGATATTGAGGAATTTTATGAACCAGAGGAGGGGGAGGATGATTATGAACAGTATGAATGTGGCTGGGAAGGTCTGGGTGTGCCCATTGAACCAGACATCTCCCCAGACCTTTAGAATCTCCCCCTATGCTGTCTGAGTCCCCATCTCATTTTATGTTTTATATGAGTTGCTGAAACCCTCCAGCTTCCTTTAGAAGAGGCTGTGGATGAGCAAGAGGAGCCTGATTTTTGTAGAAATTATGAATATTCCAGAGTCTAGGAGATTGTCTATTTCTTTACATAAGTCTTTTAGGAAACAAACAATTAAAATTTTAAAAGCTCCTAATTCTGTGCCTCCTGTAGATAAAAAGATGGACAGAAGGTATACATTGTCAGGCCCTGATACAGAATTCTTTCTCAGCAATGCAGTCATGTTGGGGTAGTTCAGGCTGCTGCCTGTGATAAAGCTAATATTCCCTTGGCTTCACATCCTCCTGACAAGGATTCCAGGAAGATTGATGCCATGGCAAAAAAACAGTATATGGCAGCCTCTCTGGGACTCAGGCAAGCAAATTATATGGCTTATGTAGCTAGGTATCAGAAATCTAGATGGGATACTGTTATGTAATTGGCCAAGCAGGCCCATGGCCAGCTGGCTAGTGAACTAGAACAGGTGGCTGCTGATGGCATTGAAGCCTCTAAGGTTCAGTTTCATGCTGCTGTGGATGTTAATGATGTTTCCTCTAGGGTCATGGCCACATCTGTAGCTTTTCGTAGGTTGGCCTGGCTCGGGTGTATTAGTTTGTCACAGGATACCCAGACTAAGGCTATGGATTTTCCTGTAGTGGGATATTCTCTGTTTGGAGAGCAGACAGAGAATTACATGAAGAAGATGGATGATTATAGGACTACTTACAAGAGTGCCCAGGCTAAGGAGCGCAAGTCACCTCAAAGGCATGCCCCCAGGGGTAGGCCTTTCACAGGCCTTTCTACCAGACTCAGGCCTCCCTCTGCCTATGCTCAGAGGGGCTTCTTCAGAGGCAGGGCAGACGAGGGTGGGCAGACCTGCTCCCACCCCCAGCCTAAAGCTCCTCTGAAACAGGCACCCTGTTGGGGTGCCCAGGGTCATTCTCCTGTACCAGTGGGGGCAGGCTGGCTTACTTCAGTCAGAATTGGGCTTCTTTAACCTCAGACAAGTGGGTTCTGAAGTAGTAAGCCAGGGTCTGGTTCTCGGCTTCAAAAAGTTTCCCAAGTTGAGAAGCAGACTTTTCACCTGCAAGTGCTTCAGAGACCTCGCTCTGGAAACAGAGGTCTCATCCCTGTTAGCTCTCAGAGCAGTAGAAAGGGTTCCTCCCCTGCATCAGGGCAGGGGTCTGTATTCCACATACTTCCTTACCCCAAAAAAGACAGGAGAATGGCGGCCCATTTTAGATCTCAGATATCTGAACAAGCATCTTTTGAAACCAAAGTTCAAAATGGTAACTCTGGCAATGATTTTACCTTCCCTAAGGCCAGGGGACTGGCTAGCCTCCCTGGACCTCAAGGATGCCTATTTCCATGTCCTAATCAGAAGATCCCATCGAAAGTACCTCAGATTCGAACTGCCCTCAGGTCATTACCAGTTCAGAGCAATGCCCTTTGGCCTTACCTCTGCTCCAAGGGTATTCACAAAGTGTCTAGCAGTGGCCCACTTAAGGAGGCAGAGGATTGCTGTTTTTCCCTATCTAGACGACTGGCTCATTGTAGGCCAGTCCCCAGAACAGGTAAAATCTCACCTGCAGGTCACCCAGCAGCTTCTCACCTCCCTGGGTTTTCTGCTAAACCTGCCAAAGTTGGTTCTGGAACCAGTCCAGGTACTCACCTTTATAGGGGCAGAATTGGACACAAAGCTAGCCAGAGCCTTTCTTCCCCCCAGAAAGGGTAAGGAATTTAGTGGCTCTGGCCTCTTCCTTCACTCTGCAGGTCTCTCGACCAGCAAGACACTTTCTGCAGCTCCTGGGGCACATGGCTGCATCCACAGCTGTTGTGCAGGGAGCCAGATTTCAGATGAGACATTCAGTTTCACTTGAGAACCCTTTGGTCTCAGAGAAGAGACCCCCTTTCCAAGTTGGTCCCAGTGACTCGAACCTTGATCCTAGCTCTCCAGTGGTGGCAGGATCAGAGCAATTTAAGAGCGGGGGTTCCCTTCTCACGACTTGACTCTCACTACAGATGCTTCCCTTCTGGGTTGGGGAGCCCACATGGGCGACCTTTCCACTCAGGGAGTTTGGTCCCCCCAGGAATCTCTGCTCCACATCAATTTTCTGGAACTCAGAGCTCTTTTTAGCTCTTCAAGCTTTTTCTGCATCTGTCCACGACAAGGTGATACAAGTCAGAACAGACAACACCACAACAATGTGGTACATCAACAAACATGGGGGCACTCGGTCTTCGGCCTTGTGCACCGAGGCAATGAAGTTGTGGTCTCTGGCCTATTCCCTGAACACTTCCCTCATAGCAGTTCATCTTCCAGGGAAGGACAATGTCCTAGCAGATGCCCTCAGCAGGATTTCCCAGGGCCATCACGAATGGTCCCTGGATCCTCAAGTGCTGGGGATAGTTTTTGCCAGGTGGGGCATCACTCAGATAGATCTTTTTGCAGCCCCAGACAATCACAAACTTCCTCTGTTCTGTTGCAGGCCTCCAGTGCTGGGCTCAGTTCCCCTGGATGCCATTCTTCTGGATTGGGAGGGGAAGTTCCTCTATGCTTCCCCCCTTTCCTCTCCTATTCAAAGTACTAGTCAAAATCAGATCTCAGCCTTGCAGGGTGATTCTGATTGCCCCGGATTGGGCCAGGCAGCCCTGGTACCCACTCCTTCTGTCTCTGACAGTCCATCTTCCATGTGCCTCCCCAGGAATCACAATCTGTTGACTTGTGCCCAGGGAAGGGTTTGGTATCCGGACCTCAATTCCCTCAACCTCAAGGCCTGGCTCTTGAGGAGTTAGAGTTTGCTGATTTACACCTTTCTCAGGGTGTTCTTGAGATCCTAAAGGCTTCCAGAAAGCCTTCCACTAGGGCTACTTATAGTTCTAAATGGAAAAGGTTTTCCATTTGGTGTGCTGGGAAAAATATTTCCCCAGAATCTGCTGAATTGCCCATTTTGTTAGATTACATGGTACATCTTAATTCCTTGGGTCTCAGACCAGCTACCCTGAGAGTTCATTTGGCAGCTGTGTCAGCAGGAAAGTCATTCCCCTCTTTCCTCTCATCCTGTGTTTTCCAAGTTTTTTAAGGGATTACTCCATACTAATCCTCCCTTTCGGGAACCGGCCCCTGCTTGGGACCTTAATGTTTGCATTGCCCAGTTAATGCAACCCCATTTTGAAACTCTGTCTTCTGCAGAGCTTAAGTACCTAACTTGGAAAACTGTTTTTCTAGTGGCTATCACTTTTGCCAGACGCACAAGTGAATTGCAAGCCTTGTCAGTGGAGACTGACTTTATTCCTTTCCACAGGGATAAGGTAGTCCTTAGGACTAATAGGAAGTTTTTGCCTAAGGTGGTTTCAGATTTCCATCTTAATCAATCTATCTCCCTTCCAGTATTTTTCACTGATCACTCCTCTTCGGGTGAGAGGAGGTTGCACAGCCTGGATGTTGAGAGCTCTTAGTTATTATATAGAGTGTACCAAAGGTCACAGGTTCGAATCCCTCCAACTTTTCCTTACCTATGATGAAGTTGGGAAAGGCAAACCTGCCACTAAGAGATCAATAGCCAGGTGGATTGTCTCTTGTATCCAATTTTATCAGAAAGTGGGCAGAGCCCCCAGGTTTGAGGGCTCATTCTACCAGGGGTACAGCTGCGTCTCTAGCTGCTGCCAGAGATATCCCTTTATTAGAGATTTGCCAGGCTGCTACTTGGAAAACGGTACACACTTTTACCAAGCATTACTAACTTAGTGTGGGCACTACTTATGTCCTGTTAGCATTTTGTCCCCTTTGGGACTTTGGGGGTGTGTATGTGTACGCGTGTGTGTGCTTTATTATACTTATGTTCCATTTTCATATTATTAGAATGGTGTTAGTATTTCTGGTCCCTGACTTGAGTCTTGGGTGTTGGGACCATCAATGGTTGTTATTATTTAGGTAGCCATTTGGCTAGTGTAGGTTACAGCTTCCACACAGACCTTAGTGAGTTTGGCTTATAAAGATCTGACAGTTCAAGTTTGAAATGACACAGGTAGAGCTGCTCTCGTGCCAAAATTCTATTTTGGAATGGTTTTAACCATTTCACTCCGGAGCAGTTCTAGAGCTGGATCAAACTGCTAATGTCTGTAATATAGCAAGACTCCATTAGAAGAAACAACATTACTAACGTGAGTAATTTTTTCTTTCTTGGCGTCCCTGGATATGCAGGACGCCTACCTGCATATCCCCATCGCTCAGGCGCACAAGAGGTTCCTGCGCTTAATTTCTCGGTCGCCACTACCAGTTCCGAGCTCTTCCTTTTGTGCTGTCATCAGCACCAAGGGTATTCACCAAGTGCATGGCAGTCGTGGCAGCGTGTCTGAGGAGGCAGTGTCACTACGTGTTCCCGTACCTGGACGACTGGCTTCTCATGGCCGCCTCCAAGGAGGCATTGCTGTTGGCCATTCAGCACACCCAGGCTCTGTTCCAGTCTCTGGGCATCTTTATCAACTACGAGAAGTCTCTCCTGGTACTGTCCCAGAAGCTGCAGTTTATAGGCGCAGTTCTGTACACAGTCAAGGGGAAAGCCTTCCTTCCCGAAGACGGTGCGGAACGCATACGATCCCTCATAAGGGACATGTCAGCGAAGAAAACCGTCCCGGCCAGGCTGATCCTTCGCCTGCTCGGACACATGGCTGCGGCCATTCCAACGGTCCTGATGGCAAGACTCCACATGCAGGTAACCCAGTGGATGTTAAGAGTGCAGTGGGACCAAAGGCAAGACCATCTGCAGCAGCCAGTCAGAATCATGCAGACCGTGGTTCGGGACTGGCAATGGTGGCCAGATCCGGGAACCCTCTCTTTGGGGGTTCCCTTCACAGCTCCGTCCCCGGTGTTGACACTCTCCACAGATGCCTCAGGGCTGGGGTGGGGAGCGCACTTGAATGGGGTGAGGTCTCTGGGAACATGGACTACCCAGGAATCTCATCTCCATATCAACATTTTGGAGATGACGGCGGTCCTTTATGCCCTGCAGGCCTTCCAGTTGGGGATTCCACCCAGTAATCTCCTGTTACAAACAGACAATACTGCGGTGATGTATTACCTCAACAAACAAGGAGGCACACACTCCTACCCCCTTTGCAGGGAGGCAGTGAGGGTGTGGGAATGGGTAATACGACACGGTGCAAACCTCATTGCAGTTCACGTTCCTGGGGTGGACAACACGGTCGCAGATGGCCTGAGTCGTTCCCAGGCCAGAGTCCACGAGTGGGAACTTCTACAGGAAGTGGCAGGAGGATCTGTTCCACAGATGGAGTGTTCCAGAATTGGATCTATTCGCCTCCCCATCCAACGCAAAACTGCCCAAGTTTTGTTCACTAGATCCAGGGCCTGGTGTTTTCTGGCAAGACTCGTTGTCCCTCTCCTGGGCAGGCAGATTCTCTCGCCTTCCCTCCTTTCCTGTTGATCCAGAGAGTCGTCCTCAAACTTAGCAGGAGCACTAAAGCTTATTTTGATAGTGCCCTTTGGCCCAGACAAATTTGGTTCCCGCTGCTGAATCAGTTGTCCTGGGAACCTCTGCTTGCTTTACCAATCAGCTCCCACCTGTTGTCTCAGGAGGAGGGTTCACTAGTCCATCCGGACTTACATTCACTGAACCTGCATGCTTGGCTCCTAGAGACATAGCCATGTTGCGACATGGGGTCTCCCAAGAGGTGGCGGACGTGCTTTCTGCCGCCAGAAAACCAGCGACACACGCAACATACGCCATGAAATGGCGCAGATTTTGCCTGTGGTCTCAGACTCGCGGTTTCTCACACTTAAACTGCCCCGAAAAGCTGGTTCTGGAGTACCTGCTTTTCCTATTTCAATCTGGGTTAGCGTACTCCTTGATTAAAGTGCACCTTTGTGCAATCTCGGCTTATCATGCCCCTATAGGCCAACGCATGGTGGCCCAGCTGGACACTACCTGTGCCTTTTTAAGAGGGGTCCTCCACCTTAGGCCACCCATCAAGGATCCCGTCCCTCCTTGGGATTTACCCTTTGTCTTGGAGCAGCTTACGCTGCCACCCTTTGAGCCTGCCGCAGATTGCAAGCTACGGTTTCTGTCGTGGAAAACATTGCTTTTGGTTGCAGTTACTTCGGCGAGAAGAATCTCCGAATTAGATGCTCTCATGTGCAAGGGGCCTTATTTAATTCTTCATCAGGACACGGTGTCCCTGAGGACGAATCCTAAGTTCCTGCCTAAGGTGGTCTCAGCCCTTACTCTCAACCAGGACATTGATTTACCAGTCTACTTCCCAAGTACGCCTAATGAGGAGAAGCACTGCTTCACACCCTGGATGTGCACAGGTGTCTCAGATACTATTTAACCAGAACCAAACAGCACTGGAAAGCGGAGCAGCTGTTCATTTCATTTGCTGAGAGGATGAAAGGAGCCCTGGTCTCAAAACAAACCCTTTCACGCTGGCTTATCCAGTGCATTTCCTTTTGCTATGACAAACGTCAGAAACCCTTGCCTGGAGTGGTCAAGAGCCATTCGACAAGAGGAGTGGCTACCTCCTTTGCGGCACTGAAGAACTTCTCTGTCGGCCATTTGTGCTGCAGCCACCTGGAGTTCGGTGCACACTTTTATCAGGCATTATAGCCTGGATATCTCCTCAGGCGAAAAGCGGGTTTCGGCCTTGCTGTTCTTCAGGGCCTCGCTGTTCTTCAGGGCCTCCTGTCCTAGGCTCAGGGCGGGTCTGGATCTCCGTATTGCCTCCTCCCGAGTGCTTTTCAAGATGCCTTTGCTTGGGAATCCGTCCTAATGGTGTAACCTGCTGCAAGAGCTGTACCTCGAAGAAGATAGTACAGTTACGCAAGAACTTACCGTAACAGTAGATCTTCGAGAACAGCTCTTGCAGCAGGTACTTTCCTGCCCACCATTCCCCCTTGGAGGAAGTAGGTTCCAGCTTAACACTATCCTTGGGATCGGAAAGGTCTGTTCTTAATCGTGGCCATCTGATGGGTCCTCGGTCTCCTCTTCTGATGTCATCCAGCGACTGGAAGTCTTCGGGCGGGAAAACTGGGGATTCTGGCGGGACCGCCTCCTTCAAACAACATGAAGTCTTGCTATATTATGACGGTAGCAGTTTGATCCACCACTAGAACTGCTCCGGAGGTGAAATGGTTAATACCATTCCAAAATAGAACTTTGAGCACAGCTCTAAGAAGCAGCTCTATCTGTGTAATTTCAAACCTGAACTGTCAGATTCTTTACTCCGCCTCAGTGAACGGTCGCTCTGGAGATTTCTCCTACTGCTCGGTTCATTTCTCGGTTTAAACAGTGTTTTCTCGGTTCGATTCAACCGAGAATAGTTTTATTTTAACCGCAAAACCGTTCGGTTCAAGCTCTATCTGTGGTAACCGTAAGTAAATTAAAGGTTTTGTCTGTGTGGAACTTGTAAGTTTATCGGTTTGGTTTTGAACCAATCAGCTGGGTTTAAAACTCATTAAATTTAAAAGTTAACATTTTAGAGTGCGGTTCCCGGTTCTTATCGGTTCTAAAAGAAAGGATTTTATTACGTTTTTTTCCAATACCCGTGACACTGTTAGGAACCGATAAGGGTGTCTTGCCTGGCACTGCCGTTTAAAGGACAAGTTTTCTGGTTAGGCTGGCATTATGTCTGAGAAACCCAAAAGAAAAACCGGGCCCACTGGGTTTCAACACTGTGATGTCTGTGGGGAAGTCTTTGCCAAGGCTGACCCACACACCACATGTGTTTATTGTCTGGGGTTTGACCACCTCCAGTCAGACTGCCAGATATGTAAGAATTTCCCTGCAGCCACCCTGGAAAAGAGATTGGGCAGGCTCAGGGAGCGAGAGGCCAAAAAGTCCGCTGACCCGGATGGCCAGCCCGGTTCGGTGCCAACCGAACCGGAGGGAGTGCCCTCTGACCAGGGCGAGACTTCCTCGGGCAAAAGAAAAGCTGGTTCTGAGGAACCAATTCCAGTAAAGAAAACAAGAAAGTCAGCAGGTTTGGAGTCCAAAACCCCTTCTCCAACTGCTGCAGAGATGGGAAAAGCCATACAAATTGTCCAGTCACTGTCTCAGGGTCCATCCGAACCGCCACTATCTGGCAAAAGGTCAGTTCGTCCGGTTCCTGTGGTTCAGGAATATGATATTGAGGAATTTTATGAACCAGAGAAGGGGGAGGATGATTATGAACAGTATGAATGTGGTTGGGAAGGTCTGGGTGTGCCCATTGAACCGGACATTTCCCCAGACAGACCTTTAGAATCTCCCCCTATGTTATCTGAGTCCCCATCTCATTTTATGTTTTACAAAAAAGTTGCTGAAACCCTCCAGCTTCCCTTGGAAGAAGCTGTGGATGAGCAAGAGGAGCCTAATTTTTGTAGAAATGATGGATATTCCAGAGTCTAGGAGATTGTCTATTCCTTTGCACAAGTCTTTTAGGAAGCAAACAATAAAAATTTTAAAAGCTCCTAATTCTGTGCCTCCTGTAGATAAAAAGATGGGCAGAAGGTACACATTGTCAGGTCCTGATACAGAATTCCTTTCTCAGCAATGCAGTCATGTTGGGGTAGTTCAGGCTGCAGCCTGTGATAAAGCTAATATCCCCCTGGCTTCACATCCTCCTGACAAGGAATCCAGGAAGATTGATGCCATGGCGAAAAAAACAGTATATGGCAGCCTCTCTGGGACTCAGGCAAGCAAATTATATGGCTTATGTAGCTAGGTATCAGAAATCTAGATGGGATACTGTTATGGAATTAGCCAAGCAAGCCCATGGCCAGCTGGCTAGCGAACTAGAACAAGTGGCTGCTGATGGCATTGAGGCTTCTAAGTTTGTTTCATGCTGCTGTGGATGTTAATGATGTTTCCTCTCGGGTCATGGCCACATCTGTAGCCTTTCGTAGGTTGGCCTGGCTCGGGTGTACTAGTCTGTCACAGGATACCCAGACTAAGGCTATGGATTTTCCTGTGGTGGGAAATTCTCTGTTTGGGGAGCAGACAGAGAACTACATGAAAAAGATGGATGAATATAGGACTACTTACAAAAGTGCCCAAGCTAAGGAGCGGCAAGCCACTCCTCAGAGGCATACCCCCAGAGGTAGGAGTAGACCTTTTCACAGGCCTTTTTACCAGACTCAGGCCTCCTCTGCCTATGCTCAGAGGGGCTTCTTCAGAGGCAGAGGCAGACGAGGGGCAGGCATGCCTGCTCCTACCCTTCAGCCTAAAGCTCCTGCTAAGCAGGCACCCTGATGGGGTGCCCAGGGCCGATTCTCCTTTACTGGTAGGGGGCAGGCTGGCTTACTTCAGTCAGAACTGGGCTTCTTTAACCTCAGACAAGTGGGTTCTGGAAGTAGTAAGCCAGGGTCTGGTTCTCTGCTTCAAAAAGTTTCCCAAGTTGAGAGCCAGACTTTTTCTATCTGCAAGTGCTTCAGAGACCCTTGCTCTAGAAGCAATGGGTCTCAACCCTGTTAGCTCTCAGAGCAGTGGAAAGGGTTCCTCCCCTGCACCAGGGCAGGGGTCTGTATTCCAGATACTTCCTTACCCCAAAAAAGACAGGAGAATGGCAGCCCATATTAGACCTCAGATATCTGAACAAGCATCTTTTGAAACCAAAGTTCAAGATGGTAACTCTGGCAATGATTTTACCCTCCCTAAGGCCAGGGGACTGGTTAGCCTCCCTGGACCTCAAGGATGCCTATTTCCACGTCCTAATCAGAAGCTCCCTTCGGAAGTACCTCAGATTCGAACTGCCCTCAGGTCATTACCAGTTCAGAGCAATGCCCTTCGGCCTTACCTCTGCCCCAAGGGTATTCACAAAGTGTCTAGCAGTGGCTCACTTAAGGAGGCAAAGGATTTGCTGTTTTTCCCTATCTAGACGATTGGCTCATTGTAGGCCAGTCCTCAGAGCAGGTAAAATCTCACCTGCAAGTCACCCAGCAGCTTCTCACCTCCCTGGGCTTTCTGCTAAATCTACCAAAGTCTGTTCTGGAACCAGTCCAGGTACTCACCTTTATAGGGGCAGAATTGGACACAAAGCTAGCCAGAGCTTTTCTTCCCTTAGAAAGGGTAAGGAATTTAGTGGCTCTGGCCTCCTCCTTCACTCTGCAGGTCTCTCGACCAGCAAGACACTTTCTGCAGCTCCTGGGGCACATGGCTGCATCCACAGCTGTTGTGCAGGGAGCAAGATTTCAGATGAGACATTCAGTTACACTTGAGAACCTATTGGTCTCGGAGAAGAGACCCCTTTTCCAAGTTGGTCCCAGTGACTCGAACCTTGATCCAGACCCTCCAGTGGTGGCAGGATCAGAGCAATCTAAGATTGGGGGTCCGCTTTATTCCCCCTACTCACAATTTGACTCTCACTACAGATGCTTCCCTTCTGGGTTGGGGAGCCCACATGGGCGACCTTTCCACTCAGGGAGTGTGGTCCCCCCAGGAATCTCTGCTCCACATCAATTTGCTGGAACTCAGAGCTGTCTTTTTAGCTCTTCAAGCATTTTCTGCATCTGTCCATGGTGATACAAGTCAGAACAGACAACACCACAACAATGTGGTACATCAGCAAACAGGGGGGCACTCGGTCTTCGGCCTTGTGCACAGAGGCATTGAAGTTGTGGTCTCTGGCCTATTCCCCTGAACACTTCCCTCATAGCAGTGCATCTTCCAGGGAAGGACAATGTCCTAGCGGATACTCTCAGCAGGATTTCCCAGGGCCATCACGAATGATCCCTGGATCCTCAAGTGCTGGGGATCGTCTTTGCCAGATGGGGCACCCCTCAGATAGATCTTTTTGCAGCCCCAGACAATCACAAACTTCCTCTGTTCTGTTACAGGCCTCCAGTGCTGGGCTCAGTTCTCCTGGATGCCCTTCTCCTGGATTGGGAGGGGCAGTTTCCTTATGCTTTCCCTCCCTTCCCTCTCCTATTCAAAGTATTAGTCAAAATCAGATCTCAGCCTTGCAGGGTGATTCTGATTGCCCTGGATTGGGCCAGGCAGCCCTGGTACCCACTCCTTCTGCCACTGACAATCCATCTTCCCCTTTGCCTCCCCAGGAACCACAACCTGTTAACTTGTGCCCAGGGAAGGGTTTGGTATCCGGACCTCAAATCCCTCAACCTCAAGGCTTGGCTCCTGAGGAGTTAGTTTGCTGATTTACACCTCTCTCAGGGTGTTCTTGAAATCCTAAAGGCTTCCAGAAAGCCTTCCACTAGGGCTACTTATAGTTCTAAATGGAAAAGGTTTTCCATTTGGTGTGCTGGAAAAAATATTTCCCCAGAATCTGCTGATTTGCCCATTGTGTTAGATTACATGGCACATCTTAATTCCTTGGGTCTCAGACCAGCTACCCTGAGGGTCCATTTGGCAGCTGTATCTGCTTTTGTGTCAGCAGAAAAGTCATCCCCTCTTTCCTCTCACCCTGTGTTTTCCAAGTTTTTTAAGGGTTTACTCCATACAAATCCACCCTTTCGGGAACCGGCCCCTGCCTGGGACCTTAATGTTTGCATTGCTCAGTTAATGCAACCCCCTTTTGAACCTGTCTTCTGCAGAGCTTAAGTACCTAACTTGGAAAACTGTTTTTCTAGTGGCTATCACTTCTGCCAGACGCATAAGTGAGTTGCAAGCCTTGTCAGTGGAAACTGACTTTTTCTTTCCACAGGGATAAGGTAGTCCTTAGGACTAATAGGAAGTTTTTTGCCTAAGGTGTTTTCAGATTTCCATCTTAATCAATCTATCTCCCTTCCAGTATTTTTCACTGATCACTCCTCTTCTGGTGAGAGGAGGTTGCACAGCCTGGATGTTAAGAGAGCTCTTAGTTACTCTATAGAGCGTACCAAAGGTCATAGGTTCAAATCCCTCCAACTTTTCCTTACCTATGGTGAAGTTGGGAAAGGCAAACCTGCCACTAAGAGATCAATTGCCAGGTGGATTGTCTCTTGTATCCAATTTTGTTATCAGAAACTGGGCAGAGTTCCCCCCTCAGGCTTGAGGGCTCATTCTACCAGGGGTACAGCTGCGTCTCTAGCTGCCGCCAGAGACATCCCCATATTAGAGATTTGCCAGGCTGCTACTTGGAAAATGGTACACACTTTTACCAAGCATTACTCCCTGGATGTCCAGGCCAGGAGAGATGCTCGGTTTGGCACAGCTGTTCTTCAGAGCCTATTCCCTAAGTAGGTTCTGCCCCTCCTCCATGGAGGTACTGCTGTGTAGTCTGCTACTGTCATAATATAGCAAGACTTCATGTTGGAAGAAAAAATTACTCACCTTAGTAATGTTGTTTCTTCTAATGGAGTCTTGCTATATTATGACCTCCCAGCCTGCCCCTCTCAGAACCTCTACTTGGTTGGGGTGTGGGCAACTTGTGTGGGCACTATTTTATGCCCTTTTAGCCCCTTTGGGGGTTTGGGGTGTGTGTGTGTGTTTTATTATACTGTTTTATTCTCATTGTTAGAATTGTGTTAGTTGTTCTGGGCCCTGACTCAAGTCTTGGGTGTTGGGACCAGCAATGGTTGTTAATATTTAGGTAGCCATTTAGCTAGTGTAGGTTACAGCTTCCACACAGACCTTAGTGAGTTTTGGCTCGTAAAGATCTGACAGTTCAGGTTTGAAATTACACAGATAGAGCTGCTTCTTAGAGCTTGTGCTCAAAGTTCTATTTTGGAATGGTATTAACCATTTCATCTCCGGAGCAATTCTAGTGGTGGATCAAACTGCTACTGTCATAATATAGCAAGACTCCATTAGAAGAAACATTACTAAGGTGAGTAATTTTTTCTTATGTACTACTCCTGACGTCTGAGGCGGTCCCCGCTGAAGACTTCTAGCTAGAAAATTTTCCGTGGGGTCCTGATACCGGCCGGGTTCAGTCCTAATGGTGTAACCTGCTGCAAGAGCTGTTCTCTAAGATCTACTGTTACGGTAAGTTCTTATGTAACTACTTTACTTGCCTGTAACAGGAGATCTTACTTCGAGAGGGCTCTAGCAGTAGGTAATTACATATAGGACTGACGGTGGCAGGACCGCACGGAAAAGTTTCTCGCTAGCGTCCCTGGCGAGGGACCGCCCCCACGTCAGGTGACCAGGCCAGGAGACTGTATAGTGGGCAGTCCCGGTGCCTCGTGGAAAGTTTGTGCTTTGTCAGCCCTACCTTTTCAGTTTTTCACTGAAAAATCTTGATTTTTAGACTAACGTCAGTATTAGTGTTAAGTGGATGCCGTCATCCTCCGAGCACTATAAGTCTCGATCGTACAGCCCTTAACTACCGCTGGGGACGGCCACCCCGTGCCTGTTCTGCCTAGGCCCTGATTAACCGGGTCGCAGAAGTGCCAGCACTGCCTCAGTTTCAACGCAGCTACCCGGAAAAGGCGGCAGCAATCCCTGGAAGCCCATATTCTAAAGAAGAAAATTAGTTCTATGGAGGAGCTCAAAAAACTGAGGCAGGCGTCCACTTTCTCCGAAGGCCATCGGAAGGAGAAGCACCGGGATAAGGGCTCCTCCACCGCATCTCCCTCGTGAGTAGCTGGGACGCAGGTAACATTCCCTCCGGGGGATCGCTCCTCGGCTGCCTCTGAGGTTTCCGAGGGGGCATCGGCTCGCCAATCTGGCTCGCTCTCTGGCCTTGTGGGTGCCTCCGGGCAGTTTGAGGCCTCTGCCCCTGGTTCGGTCGCAGCCTCGTGGCCTGCCACTGTAGGCAACTCCAGTAAGCCAGGCGTGCTGCTCCTCTGGCGTCCGCCCAGAGAGGGCTGGTAACACGTCCCACCCTCCGGGGGTGGCCTTGGCCTCCACCCACGGACCAGGCGCTCTCTACTCGTCCTGCCTCTGGTGACGGCTCTCATAAGTTGGGCCGTCGAAGCCTGCAGAGCCGCCAAAGAGCTGCGCTAGCCTCACGTTGGCTCATCCATCCATCCGGCAAATTAACCGACGACGGACCTCCCCCCAGCCGTCGTACCCGGTTCCCCGCAGCCTTCGCTGCCGTCTGGGGAACCAGAGTCTCCCCAACCCAGCCCCGGGGACTTTTCCCCTCCATCCCTGGGTAAAACTGGGGATCTTCTGTCTCAGTCAGTCCTTCTTCTACCTGGAGTGCCAGACCTGACATCGGCTCCCCAGGCGCCAGCCCCTCTGACGTCGGCCCCTCCGGCTCTGGGAGACATTCCACTCCCATTGGGCTCTCTGCCCTCCGGGCTCTCCACTAGGGACCTGCCTGTGAGGCCTCCGGCTGGGCCATCTGCAATGGCAGCCCCCCCGGCTCCCAGGTATCCTCCATCCTATTACGACCTGGTGTACCTGGGACCGCAGTATCTGGCGCCACAGTACCCGACACCACAGTACTCTATGCCACAATACCAGGCGGCTGGGGCTACCCACAGCTGGGTTTTGGATATGCTCCATACGGTTATAACCATTATCCTTAACCCCGCCTCCTCCTCCTCCTCCTCCACCTCCACCGTCTCCACGGCTGCCGGTGGACCTGCAGAAGACACTGACCTCCTGGTGGGCTGAGGCCAACGCTCAGCTCAAAGAGGTCTAGAGCCACCTTCCGGTGACAGTGCTGTCCCAGGTTCCCGTACGTCTGAGGCAGCACACTCCCTCACCACCTCCGGACTCCAGGGTTCTTCCATCTGGATCCAGAGAGGGGCAGGACACGCTTCCCCGTGGACTTCCCAAGGGGCCCGTTCTTCCCCTGGGTTGGGAAAGGGAGTCTTACTCTTCTTTCTCCTCTTCACCCTCATACTCTTCCGAAGGTTGCTCCGAGAGAGACGACGAGCCTTGTTCTCCATCGAAGCCCAGGCCAAGGACTCCTCCGAAGTCTTCTCTGGAGGATCCTTCTTTTACCGAGTTGCTTAGGAAAATCCAGGAGGTTCATCAGTGGCACTCCCTGGAACCAGATCCTCAGCGTCTGAAACTCGCTGAACATCTGGATCTGCCTGACAGCTCTACCTTGGTACCACCCTAGATAAGAGCCTCATGACCTTGTTACCCACAATGGAGGCAGCCGTCGGCCTTCTTCCCACTTCCCAGGAGGTCGAACTGGCTATATCAGGCTCCCGAGGGTGTTGATTTCCTGATTCTCACCCCTCGCCCGACTAGGTCGTGATTGAGCCCGCCGCTAACCCTAAATATCTTGGCTCACCTTCCTGATAAGGAAGAAAAATTACTCACCTTAGTAATGTTGTTTCTTCTAATGGAGTCTTGCTATATTATGACACATGCAGTGAGTCCCAACCTTCGAACTGCTCCGGAGGTGAAAGAGTTAACTTTCCATGCCAGGCATGGAACGCTGAGCTCTAGCTCGGTTGAAACTCTGTTGTTCTTCAAACTCAAACCGTCAGATCTTTACGAGCTGAACTCACTGAGGTCCTGTGTGGAAGCTGTAAACCTACACTAGCCAACTGGCTACTAAACATAAGAACACATTTTTTTGGTCCCAAAACACTCAAGTCAGGAGACCCAAAAAATGAAAAACTAACACCAAGTCACCCCAAAAAGGAGAAGTGAAAACAACAAGGTGGGCATCTACTAAGTGCCAACACTGCACTGCCCACCCACATCCCAAAACAGAGGTTCTGAGAGGGGCAGGCGGGGGAGGTCATAATATAGCAAGACTCCATTAGAAGAAACATTACTAAGGTGAGTAATTTTTCTTCAAACATGAAGTCTTGCTATATTATGTTTCTGATACAAACTTCACAGCAGTACCTCCATGGAGGAGGGTCAGAACCTACTTAGGAAATAGGCTCTAAAGCACAGCTGTGCCAAACCGAGCATCACTCTTAGCCTAGATGTCCAGGGAGTAATGCTTGGTAAAAGTGTGAACTGTTTTCCAGGTAGCTGCTTGACATATCTCTAGAATAGGGATGTCCCTGGCAGCAGCCAGGGAAGCAGCTGTACCTCTGGTAGAGTGAGCCCTCAGGCCTGAGGGAGGAACCTTAACCAGCTTTTCATAACAAAATTGGATACAAGAGACAATCCACCTGGCAATGGATCTTTTAGTGGCAGGTTTCCCTTTACCAACCTCACCATAAGTGAGGAACAGTTGGAGGAGTCAAACCTGTGACCCTTGGTACGCTCTATGTAGTAACTAAGGGCTCTCTTCACATCTAAACTGTGCAGCCTCCTCTTGCCAGAGGAGGAATGGTCGGTGAAGTACACTGGAAGAGATATAGATTGATTAAGGTGGAAATCTGAAACTACCTTAGGTAAGAACTTCCTGTTAGTCCTGAGGACCACCTTATCTCTACGAAAGGAGATAAAATCAGGCTCCACTGACAAGGCTTGTAATTCACTTATGCGTCTGGCAGAAGTGATGGCTACCAGAAACGGTCTTCCAAGTCAAGTACTTAAGCTCTGCTGAAGACAAAGGCTCAAAGGGGGTTGCATAAGCTGAACAATGCAAACATCAAGATCCCAGGCAGGGCAGGGTCCCTGAATGGAGGGTTGATGTGAAGCAATCCCTTAAAAAACTTGGAGAATACAGGATGAGCTGAAAGAGAAGAGGGTTTACCTGCTGAAATAAAGGCAGACACAGCTGCCAAATGTACTTTTAGGTTAGCTGGTCTCAGCCCCAAGTTATTTAAATGGACCATATAATCCAGGACTGTGGGTAAATCAGCAGATTCTGGGGAAATATGCTTCCCAGAACACCATATGGAAAACTCTTCCATTTGGAATTATAGGTAGCCCTGGTGGAAGGTTCCTAGAAGCCTTCAGAATATCCATTACACCTTGGGAGAGGTGTAGATTAGCAAACTCTAACTCTTCAAGAGCCAGGCCTTGAGATTGAGAGATTTGAGGTTCGGTACCAAACCTCCCTGAGCACTGGTTAACAGGTTGTGATTCCTGGAAGACACAGGGGAAAATGGACTGCTAAGGACAGTAGGAGTGGATACCAGGGTTGTCTGGCCCAATCTGGAGCAATCAGGATCATCTTGCAGGACTGAGATCTGATTTTGACTAGCACTTTGAACAGGAGAGGAAAGGGGAAAGCATAGAGGAACTTCCCTTCCCAATTGAGAACTAAGGCATCCAGAGGGACTGAGCCCAACACTGGGGGCCTGCATCAAAAAAAGGGGAAGTTGGTGATTGTCTGGAGCTGCAAAAAGATCTCCCTGCGGGGTGCCCCATCTGGCAAATATCACCTCCAAGACCAGGGGGTCCAGTGACCATTCGTGATGGCCCTGGGAAATCCTGCTGAGAGCATCTGCCAGGACATTGTCCTTTCCTGTGAGGTGAACTGCCGTGAGGCAGGTGTTCAGGGAGTAAGCCAGAGATCACAACTTCATTGCTTCGGTGCACAAGGCCATAGACAGAGTGCCCCCTTGCTTGTTTATGTACCACATTGTGGTGGTGGTGTTTCTTCTGACCTGTACAACTTTGTTCTGAACAGATTTGGAAAAAAACTTGAAGTGCTAGAAAAACTACTATGAGTTCCAACAGGTTGATGTGGAGCAGAGATTCCTGAGGGAACCACAATCCCTGGGTAGTGAGGTCTCCCATGTGAGCTCCCCACCTCAAGAGGGATGCATCTGTAGTAAGGATTAAGGAGTGAGACTGAGACAAAGGGAACCCCTTGTCTGATTGCTCTGATCCTGCCACCGCTGTAGGGCCTGGATCAGGGTTCGAGTTACTGGGATCAATTTGGTTAGTGGGTCTTTCCTTTGAGACCAAAAGGCTCTCAAATGGAACTGGATGTCCCTCATGTAAAATCTTGCCCCCTGCACTACTGCTGTAGAAGCGGCCATGTGCCCCAGGAGCTGTAGAAAATGCCCTGCTGGTCGAGAGACCTGCAGGGTGAATGAGGAGGCCAGAGAGACCAGGGTCCTTGCCCTGTCCAAAGGAAGGCTCTGGCTTTTCTCTGTGTTCAGCTCTGCGCCTATGGAGGTGAAGAGCTGGACAGGCTCTAGGACTGACTTTGAAAGATTCAGGAGGAAACCTAGAGAGGTGAGCAGTTGCTGAGTTACCTGTAGGTGTAACTTGACTTGGTCTGGGGACTGGCCTACTATGAGCCAGTCGTCTAGGTAAGGGAAGATGGCAATTTTTTGCCTTCTTAGGGCAGCAACTGCTACTGCCAGGCATTTTGTGAATACCCTTGGAGCAGAGGTGAGGCCAAAGGGCACTGCTCTGAACTGGTAATGGCCTGAGGGCAGCTCGAACCTGAGGTACTTTCGATGGGAGCTTCTGATGAGAATATGGAAGTAGGCATCCTTGAGGTCCAGGGACGCTAGCCAGTCCCCTGGCCTTAGAGAGGGTAGAATAATTCCCAGAGTCAACATTTTGAATTTTGGTTTTAAAAGGTGCTTGTTTAAATATCTGAGATCCAGGATGGGCCGCCATTCTCCTGTCTTTTTTGGGGTAAGGAAGTACCTGGAGTACAAGCCTTTGCCCTGGTGTAGTGGTGGAACCCTTTCCACAGCTCTGAGAGCCAGGAGGGAAGAGACCTCTGCCTCTAGGGCAAGTGCCTCTGGTGGATTTGCAGGTGGAAAGGATCTGGTTCTCATCTTAGGAAATTTTTTGAAGCCGAGAACCAGTCCCTGGCTTACTACTTCCAGGACCCACTTGTCTGATGTCAGAGACTTCCAGTCCTGGACAAAGTAAGCCAGCCTGCCCCCTACAGGTAGCTGAGAATCTGCCCTGGCAACCCCATCAGGGTGCCTGCTTGGCAGGGCTTTGGGCTGAGGGGTGGAAGCAGACCTGCTTGTACCCGTCTGCCCTCCCTCTAAAGAACCCCTCTGGGCATAAGCAGAAGAGGAGGCCTAGGCTTGGTAAAAGGCCTGCCCCTGCCCCTGAAAGCTGCCTTTGAGGAGTGGCCTGCCTTTCCTTGGCCTGTGCACTCCTATAGGTGGTCCTATACTCATCCATTTTCTTCATGTAATTCTCTGTCTGCTCCCCAAACAGAGAATTGCCCACAACAGGAAAAATCCATGGCCTTAGTCTGGTATCCTGTGACAGGCTAGTACATCTGAGCCAAGCCATTTTTGCTAAGTGCCACAGATGTAGCCATGACTCTTGATGACACATCATTAGAGTCCACTGCAGCATGGAATTGCACCTTGGATGCCTCAATACCATCAGCAGCCACCTGCTCCAGCTCCTTGGCAAGCTGGCCAGGGACCTGTTTTGCTAGAGCCATAACAGTATCCCATCTGGATTTCTGATATCTTGCAACATAAGCCATATAATTCGCCTGTCTGAGTCCCAAGGATGCTGCCATATACTGTTTGCCATGGCATCAATCCTCCTGGAGTCCTTGTCAGGGGTGTGAAGCCAAGGAATATTTGCCTTGTCACAGGCTGCAGCCTGCACTACTAACATGGCTGCATTGTTGTGTAAGGAACTCCGTATCAGAGCCTGACAATGTGTACCTCTTGTCCATTCTCTTATCCACAGGAGGTATAGTGTGAGAGTTTTAGAATTTTAACTGTTTCCTAAAGATTTATAAAGGAATAGACAGTCTCTAGACTCTGGGATATCCATCATTTCCCATAGTCAGGCTCCTCTTGATCATCCACAGCTTCCATAGGGAGCTGGAGGGTTTCAGCCACTTTTTTATAAAATATAAAATGAGAAGTGGGCTCAGAAAGCCTAGGAGGAGTCAATCCTCAAGGTCTGTCTGGGGAGATGTCCGGATCAATGGGCACATCCAGACTTTCAAATCCACATGCATTCTCCTCATACTCCTCTTCCCCCTTCTCCGGTTCATAGTATTCCTCTAAATCATACTCTTGAACCGGTGGAACCGGCCGAACCGTATGCTTACCTGATGGTGCCGGTTCGGTCGGAACCGGGGAAAGCGACTGGACAATTTTAATCGCTTTGGCTATTTCTTCAGCGGTTGGAGAGGAAAGTTTTGGCTCCACACCAGCTGACTTCCTAGTTCTTTTTGTGAACCGACTCCTCGGAGTCGGATCTCCTTTTGCCCAAGGAAGTCTCGCCCTGGTCAGAGAGCACTCCCTCCGGTTTGGTTGGAACCGAACTGGGCTGGCCATCCGGTTCAGCTGACTCTTGGCCTCCCTTTCCCTGAGCCTACCAACTCTCTCTTCCAGGGTAGCTGCAGGAAAATTTTTACAAATCTGGCAGTCTGCATTGAGGTGGTCAAACCCCAGACAATAAACATAGGTGGTGTGGGGGTCAGCCTTGGCAAAGACTTCCCCACAGACACTGCAGTGTTGAAACCCAGTAGGCCCGGTTTTTCTTTGGGGTTTCTCAGACATAGTGCCAGTCCTAACCAAACTTACTCGTTTGTGGCAATCCGCCAGGTAAGACCCTCTTATCGGTTCCCAACAGTGTCACAGGTTGTGGAAAAAACCGTAATAAAATCGGTTGTTTTTTTTTTTTGTTTTTTTTTTTTAGAACTGATAAGAACCGGTAACCACACTCTAAATGACAGATTAATATATTTTAAACAACTTGATCGGTTCAAACCGAACCGATAAACCGTTTACAAGTTCCTCACAGAATGGAAATCAATGCAAAACCTATCTAGTACTCACAAATACCTCAGACAGAGTCTGAACTGACAGGTTGCGGTTTAAATTCTGTGAAACCGAAAACAATACTTTAACCGACAAAATGAACCGAGCAGAAGGAGAAATCTCCGGGCGACTGTTCAGTGAGTGAGTAAAGAATCTGACTGTTTGAGTTTGAAGAACAGAGTTTCAACCGAGCTCAGCGTTCCATGCCTGGCATGGAAAGTTGACTCTTTCACCTCGGAGCAGTTTGAAGGTTGGGACTCACTGCATATGTCATAATATAGCAAGACTTCATGTTGTTTGAATCACCTTCTGGACCAGTATGGGAGAAAGATTTATGCTTCCTCCACACTGGGGATCAGGGCCCTGAACTATGTCTGCCATATGGGGGACTACCGGAAGGCCATCCTGACTCAGGCAGAAGCCAAACTGGGCTCCTTGCCTGACTCTCAAGTCAAGCAGGAATTGGCTGATCTCGTCCGCTCTGCTCATTTGGCCAGTCGACACATGCTTTCGTGGACATACGATGCAGTGGACACTGCGGGCGGAGCTCAGCTTGCTAGGCTCACGCGCTGGCGCATGCTTGGCTGCGTGTGTCAGGGTTGGTCCCGAGCTGCAATCTGCTATCCAGGAAGCACCCTTCCGGGGTCTGAGCTGTGCGGTGATGTCAAGGACATCATCACAGATTTACAAGAGAAGGGCGGCTCTGAAGTCAGTTAATTCCATGTACCGTCCCCATCAACGCAGCAGCGTCCTTCTGCAGACTGAATTGGCCAAAGGCAAAACCCCAGGAAGGCAGGCCACAACGCCGGTCCCCGCAGCTGCCAAGCTCCCCGCCCAAAAAGCAGCGGGTGCTTCAGCTGCGGCTGCCTCCACACCACCTGACTCCTTTCTCTCCCATCGCCTCCGGACTCCCGGAGGAACCAGTAGGAGGAGGTTTCCCTCCACCTTCCGGGATGGGAGAGGATAACCACAGATTCTAGGACATGGATATGTTGTTCATCCACACTTTCTGGCAGGTACTCTTGCGCTTTAAATCTTGCGGAAGGTCTTCAAGCTGGCTCCTCCACCCACCGGGTGGTAAAACTCGGCTCCACCCCATGGCGCCAGATCTTCCTTACGCTTGGAACTCAGGTTCCCTCCTTAACGCTCTGCGTATAAGACTGGTTCCTATTTCTTTGGTTTACCGAAATTACTTTTAAGGTTTTCAAGACCTCTGTCATTTATTTCCTCGCGGCTCACGATGGACAAATCGACTCCTGGTTTTGGAGGTGCCCATGCGGGCAGAAGATGTCTCGGACAGATCCGCACTCCACATGAGTCTACTGCTTGGGCCTTGAGCACAACCCGCAGGCTTGCGACCTGTGCTCTTCTTTTTCGGCCTACGTCCTGGAAGACCACGCCGCCTGTTTGCAACTTGGGCGCCCCGAGAAACGTTACCCTCCGGTAAAGTTGAAGGAGGCCCGTTTGGCGGTTTCCGTGGCGGCGGGCTCGGCTGAACAGCTTGAGCAGACGATCGCCCTCGAGGAGGAGGCAGCGCAGGCCATTTATTCGTCTTCCTCGGCCGCGGCCTTTATCCGCTCTCCCTGGGATCCTCCTATTCAGCTTGTTTTAAGGAGCTCTGTCTGTCCCTCTCCACTAAGGGAGAGGGACCAACATCTTCAGGGCCTTCCTCTCGGTCCAAGAAGAAGGACCACAAGGTAGAATCCCTCTGTCGATGCTCTTGGGGCGGAGAGGTCCCTCTCACCAGTGAGTCGACCATCGACTTCAGTCGATCCTTGACCACTGGCCTCACGGCGTCCCCGTCAGATCAGTTGACCGAGACTCCCGTTGACAGTCGATTTTTCTCGACCCGTCGGATGGGCTGTCGACCTGTGAAGCCGAAAACCCTCACTCCCCGGTTCCGCCGGCGGAGATTGAGGTTTCCGTGGACTTGCCCGTGCCTCCGGTTCCGGAGTCCATGGTTGAACCCTCCGAGATGAGGGGAGAGCGGGTTTCCCCCGGCCTGCCCCAGAACCCTCCTCGGAAAAGCAGAGGTTCACGGTCTCGGTCTCTGACTTCTTCTCGGTCCAGCTGATCCCGCTGTCATAGGTGGTCTCGGTACCGTGGCAACCGAAGTCGCCGCTCGTCGTCCTCCTCGGACGAGGGGAGGCTTCGACGCAAGTTGCGTCGGCACTACGAGGACCTCATGTGGCAACAGCTTCTTCTGTCCGGGAGCAAGCCGACGTCGCCTTCCCCGGCTATCACGTGGCCGCCACCGGAGTGGCCGAAGCAACCCCTCACTCTAGCCGAGGCGCCTGCCCCCAGGCCTGTTGCTCGTCCAAAATCAGCTGCCCCACCGATTCTGGTGGAACCTCTGCCTCCACAGCCGTTGTTTGGGGCCCCGACCAAGAATTCTCGGTCTGCCCCATAGGTTCTGTCACCCTCACTCCCGATCGTCCTCGGCAGGTGAAGGGTGGCTCAGGCACAAGGCAGCTCTTTGCGGACTCCTCAGAGTCCGACGATGCCTCCTTGTTCTCCAGGCGGGTCAACTTGGATTCCTCAGGAGGTCAGTCGTTGGACGATAGCCCTTCGTCCTTCATGGGTTTGCTTAGGCTCATCTCGGAGTCCACCGGGATGCAACTCGAGCCCGTATCCAAGTGGGCCAAGTATCCCCTCACGGAGATATTGGACCGAGGGGATTCTCCTACGGAGGCCTTTCTGGTGGCCGAGGCCATTGTAGGCCCGGCCTTGGAGCTCTGGCAGCGTCCTGCTACCTGCCCTGCGCCTTCGGCCAGGATGGCGAGAGTATCACGGTCCTACCAGTTCCCTGTCCGGTTTCTCAGAACACCCCTCAGCGAGGAGGTTGGTTACTGACAGCGTCTTCCCAGGCGTCTGAAGCGCCAGGGACATGGACAAGCCTCCCGACAAGGAGTCCAAGAAGTTGGACTATGCGCGCATAAAGTCTACACGTGTCCTCCCTTGGCCTTGTCCAGGCCAGCTTAGCGTGCGGATGGCACACTTCTCTCATGCCCTGTTGGGCTGCCTGGACGAGTAGTCCCTCATCTCCCGGCTGACCTGCGACCGCGGTCAAAGAGCGGGACCAGTGGCCGAAAAGCAACTTCAGACTGCTTTGGACATCAGTGACTCATGTGCCAGGTCAGTTGCGGCTGCAGTGGCTATGCGCCGTCGGGCATGGCTGAGGATATCCACCTTCACAGCGGATACCCAGCACAAGTTGGCGGATGTCCCCTTCCTGGGGACCGACCTCTTCGGCCCTGGAGTGGAAGGTCACCGCCAGAGGATCGAAAAGGCCAATGCCACTCTGGACTCTCTCATCCACCCAGCGGGACAAGGGCCGCAGACCGCAACCCAAGCCCTTTCGTCTGTCTGCACCCGAGGCACGTCCAGCCCAGCAGCATCAGGGCCAGCAGGCTCGCGCTTGGCATCCCAAACCCAAGCCAGCGGCTTCCTCTTCCAGGAAGCAGGGAGGTAAAGACCCAGGTGGTCCCTCAGCTGGTTCCTCCTCCAAGCCTGCTCAGTGACTGGTTGAGGTGCCGCCTCAACCTAATCACCCCACCCCAGGTTCCCCTGTGGAGGCCCAGGTTCGCCACTTCCTTTCCACCTGGTCCGCTATCACACAGACGGTGGGTGTTGGAAAGTGGTGAAGAACCTGCCTCTGGAGTTCGAGCAGGCCCCACCTTCCAATCGTCGCCCCGGGGCCTCGGGGTCCGCAGCCTCGCTGTTGGCTCGCTGAGCCGACATCGCTCTGCTCCTCGAGAAGGAGGTGATCAGAGAGGTGGCGGACCCTCCCTCAGACCCAGGGTTTGTGTCCAGGTACTTCCTGGTCCCAAAATGGACAGGGTGCTGGCGCCCCATTCTCGACCTGCATGACCTAAACAAGTTCCTAAGGTCTCGGACCTTCAGGATGGTCACTCTGGCTCAGATAATACCATCCCTGGAACGCGGCGTGTGGTTCTGCTCTCTGGACCTACAGGACGTGTTTTTCAGTCCCTATCCATCTGTCACACCAGAGATTCCTTCGCTTCCCGAGCAGAAGGATCCTCTTTAAGTTCCGAGCCATGCCTGGCCTGTCTTGCTCCCAGGGTCTTCACCAAATGCATGGCAGTGGTGACAGCATTCCTGAGGCGCAGGGGGTCCGGTGTACCCTTACCTGGACGATTGGCTGATAGCAGCCCCTCCAGACAGGAGGTGGAACGGTCCAGAGATCTGGCCCTCCAGGTTTGCTCTCAGATCGGCCTCCTCATCAAGACCCAAGTCGGATCCCGAACAGCTTCAAGCGATTCTTTTTCATCGGGCAGAGCTTGACTCTTGAGCCAGAGCACGGCTCCGGCTGAGATTCTTTCCTCCTTTGCCCAATCATTTCTGGTTGGGCACGCATCCCTGCCGGGACTTCCTGCGCCTCCTGGGTCTCATGGCAGCCTGCACTAGCGTGGTCCGTTGGGCCCGCTGGAACATGCGTCCTTTCAATGGGGTTGGCGAGCCCAGTGGTCTCAACGCTGCGATCCATTGGACCAGCTAGTGACGGTGACCCAGGGGATGTGGAGCGCTCTCCAGTGGTGGATCGTTCCAGGTCATCTGCAGGAGGGCATCCCTTTGTCCGGCCCGAGCCGACGGTCTCTCTATCGACCGCCTCTCTGATGGGTTGGGATGTCCATCTGGGGGAGCACAGAGCGCATGGCCTCTGGTCCCCTCGGGAGTCTCAATGCCATATCAACCTGCTGGAGCTTCGGGCGGTCCATCTATCTCTCACCGCCTTTGCTCCGTTCCTACGGGGTCAAGTGGTTCAGGTCCAGACGGACAATACCACGACCATGTACTACCTAAACCGCCAGGGCGGGACGCGCTCCATGCCTCTGTACAAGGAAGCTCTCCGCATTTGGTCACTTGTGCGCAGCCTGGAGGCGGATCTCCTAGCCATTCATGTGGCAGGAGCCTCCAACACCCTGGCCGATGCCCTAAGCCGGATAGGGGCTGTGTCTCACGAGTGGTCTCTCCTGCCGGAGGTAGTACAAGATCTGTTCTCCCATTGGAGCACACCTCAGGTGGACCTGTTTGCCTCCAGGGAGAACGCGAAGCTGAGGCTGTTCCATGCCCACCCCTCAGCAGGACTCGCTGCAGGGGGATGCCTTCTCGAGGCCGTGGACCCCGGGCCTCTTCTACACCTTTCCCCCATTTCCCTTGATCCACAAGGTGCTTCTCAAAGCGAGGAGGGACAAAGCGCAGGTGATTCTGGTAGCCCCAGACTGGCCTTGCCAATGCTGGTATCCAGATCTCCTCAGCCTCAGCTCCAGGCTCCCGAAGCAGCTTCCAGCTTGCCGGACCTACTTTCAGTCAATCAGGGAAGGTGTTCTATCCGGACCTTCAATCCCTGCAACTGGCGGCCTGGTTCCTGAGCGCTAGAGTTCCAGACCTTGGGTCTCTTCGAGGTCCTCAATGTAGTTGAGGTGTCCCGTGAGAGTCGACCGGAAATGCTATGCCTTCAAATGGAAGAGGTTTTCCATTTGGTGTCAGGGCAAGGACCTGGACCCTTCCTCCTGTTCCTTGGCAAGCATTCTGGACTACCTGTGGTCCCTTTCTCAGCAAGGGCTTTGGTCGACAACCCTCAAGGTGCACCTGGCAGCCATCTCTGCTTACCAGGCGTGGGCTGGGAAGCAGTCAGTGGTGCAGGAGAAGGTGGTCGGGTGCTTTTTCAAAGGCCTTGATCACATATCCCCTCTGGTGCGAGAACCTCCACCTCCGTGGGATCTACTGCTGGTATTGGCCAAGCTCATGGGCAAGCCATTGAACCGATGCACAGGTGCAATATTTCCACCTGTCGTGGAAGACCACCCCTTGGTGGCTATCACGTCAGCCAGAAGGATGGAGAGCTCCAGGTGCTTTCCATCGAGTCTCCTTATCTGGTCTTCCACAGGGACAATGTTGTCCTGCGCCCCCACCCAAAATTCCTTCTGAAGGTGGTGTCGGAGTTTCACTTTAACCAGGTGTTGACTCTGCCGGTGTTCTACCCTAATCACAGCTCAGAGGCCGAATATAGGCTTCATGCTTTGGACCCTAGAAGAGCGCTCACTTATTATAAGGAGCGGACTGCTGAAGTTCGGGGAAAGGTTCGCCAGCTGTTTGTCACCTACGCTGAAGCCGCACCTGGCAGATCTGCAGCCAAGCGGATGATAAGCAGGTGGATCACCGCCTGCATAGAGCTCTGCTATAGGTTGGCGGGCATGGAGCCTCCCAGAGGTGTAAGAGCTCATTCTACCCGCCATACCGCTGCATCGGTAGCTGCTTCCAGGGATGTCCCTATCCAGGATATCTGCAGGGCTGCTACCTGGAAGTCGGCACATAACTTCATTACCCACTACCACATCTACCTTGAGTCGTGCCGGGATGCTGGTTTTGGGGCCTCAGTTCTCCAGTCCCTATTTCCGAAGTAAGTATCGGGGGTGTGCGCCTTGCCTCCCTCCTCCCAGAGAACTGCTAGGAGTCTGCCAATAAGTGTGGATTGAACAACATATCCATGTCCCTAGAAATAGAGATTCTAGGGACATGGATATATTGTTCATCCACTTATTGGCAAGTTCCTGCCACTATAATCTTTCCGGAAGGTCTTCAAGCTGGCTCCTCCCACCCATCCGGTGGTAAAACTCGGCTCCGCCCCGTGACGCCAGATCTTCCTTACCGCTTGGAAGCTCAGGTTCCCTCCTTAGCGCTCTGCGTTTTTGACTGGTTCCTGGAAATTTCGGTCTTTGAAATCAATTGGAAGTTTTCTGAAACTTCGATCCTTTCTTCTTGCGCGGCAATGGCTCATTCTTTTTCCGGCCGAGGGTGCCCAGTCAATTCCTCCAGGAGACCCGCACTCCCGTGCATTTACTGCCTTGACCTGGATCGTGATCCTCAGCTCTGCGAGTTTTGTTGTGCTCTTTCGACCAGCTCTCTGGAGGACCGCGTGGCCCGTTTGGGGCTCGGGCGCCCGGTAATGTTTTCCGCTCCGGAAAATTCCTCTGATCGTCTGGCAGCATCCGCATCGGCTGTTTCTGAGCAGCTCAATCTTCTTCCCTCTGGGGAGGGGGTGGCTTCCCCTTCCTCTTCCTCGGTCGTGGCACTTATCCCGCTCTCCTTGGGCTCTCCTCATGCAGCTCGTTCAAGGAGCTTGCCAGTCCCTTTCCTTGAAGGAGAGGGACCTTGGGATACCTCTCGGCCCAAGTCTAAGGAGCTGCAGGCTAAGTCCCTTAATCGCTCGGAGGGAGCGGGAGAGCTCCCCCTCCCCTGCCAGCCGACGCTTGACTTCGGTCAAGGATGCGGCTTCAGCCACTGGCCTCACGGTGTCCCCGTCAGGTCAGCCGGCCAGGACCCCCGTCGACGTGGCCGAGCCTCTCGACCTGTCATCTGGGCTGTCTTCTGCTAGTGCAGCCATCCCTTCGCCGGTTCCCCCGGCGGAGGCTGAGTTCTGCCAGTACCTTGGTCGGCAGTCCTCGGCCATTTCTTCTGAGCCGAAGGAGGGCGGGCACGCTCCGCTCCTTCCCAGGCCTGCCCTTGGTTCCCTGAAGTTGGGTCTCGGTCCTCCTCTCGGTCTAGCCGCTCACGCCCGACCTCGGCGTTCTCGGTCGAGGCACCGGTAAGTGGCATGCCGTTCTTCCTCGTCCCCTCCTCGGATGAGGTAAGCCCGATGCCATTGGCGTCGGCGTTACGAGGGTTTATGTGGCAGCAGCTGTTGTTATCCGAGAATCAATCGACCCCAATTCATTCTCCGGCTAGTAAGCGCGCCGCCAGGTCGAACGCGCGCAGCCGCGAGGCAGTCGAGTGCCACTCTCGGGGCGGTTGCTGTTCGATCCCTGCTGCCCCACCGTCTCCTCGGTGGAACCTAGGCCGGGCCATGACCTGTCCCAGATTATTTGTTCCCCTCACTCCCGCCCGCCCTCGTCGGACGAAGAGTGACTCAGGCCTGCGGCAGCTTTTTACAGACCCCTCGGAGCCCGAAATCCACTCCACTATGTTTCCTAGCAGGGAGGACCCATGGTCTTCCCCGGAACATTCTGTGGATGACAGCCCATCGTCATTTATGGGTCTGCTCCAGCTCATCTTGGAATTCACCGGGATGCAGCTCGAGCCCGTTTTCAAACGGGCCCCTTACGGAGATTCTTGACCGAGGGGGCTCACCCTTGGAGGCCTTCCCGGTGGCTGAGGCAATCGTGGGCCCAGCCTTGGAGCTCTGGTGGTGGCCTACTTCCTGCCTGTGCCCTCGGCCAGACCAGCGTCTTCCTCCAAAAGGAAGCAGGGAGGTAGGGATCCGAGAGCCCCCTCGGCCTCTTCCTCTGCCAAGCCTGCTCAGTGATGGGCTAGGGGTGCTCTCCCGGCCCTCGTCCCTGCCTGGGTTTCCCGTGGGGGCGGCTCCGCACCGCTTCCTCTTGGGTGGTGCTTAGGGTAGGTCCTGTCGCAGGTTGGAGCAGGTTTTCCCTTTTGAGCCGTTGCCCCACGGGATCTTGGGTCCCACAGCCTCTTCGTCGGCCCACCTGGCCCTCTAATTAGAGGTGATCAGGAAGGTGGTGGACCCTCCTTCTGACCCTGGGTTCGTGTCCGGGTATTCTTGGTCTCAAACGGACGGGGGGCTTGCGCTCCATCCTTCTGCATGCCTGGATGGTCTCTCTGCCAGATATCCCATCCTCCGAATGAGGCATGCGGCTTCTTCCTGGGTCTCCAGGACGTACTTACTCCTTGTTCTGTCCGTTTCTTGGGAGACTCCTCCCTTTCCTAAGTGGGAGATCTCCTTACGAGTTCCTGGCAGGCCCTTCGTTCTCTGCTCAGCAGTTTCTGCGGCATTGAGGGGTCCGGGTGTAACCCCACCCGGATGGTGGCCTGATTACAACCCTTCCAGGCTCAGACTGGTCTCCCTTTACTGGAGCCACTTGGAACTCATGTCTTAGCTGGTGATGCTTCTTCGGGACTAGGCTCAACTCTTGAGTCCGAGCTTGGCTCCTGGTGGACAGGGCTGAGGTTCTTCCTCCCTTACCTAATCAGGTCTGACTGGGCAATTGCACCTGCCGGGACCTCCTGCACCTCCTGAGCCTCATGGCGGCCGGCTCCAGCGTGGTCTGTTTGACCCGCTGGTTGAGGACAGGCCAGCCAGGTCACAGTGCTGCGTTCCTCGGACCAGTTCGTGACTACAGCCCAGGAGTTAGAGCGCTCCCCTCAGACTGTTCCAGCTCCTGCAGAGAACATCCTGTTTGTCCGCCCTGAGTCGACGGTCTTCTCCGACCGATGCTTCTCGGATGGGTGGGGTGCCCATCTAGGGAATACAGAGTGTTTTGCCTCTGGTCTCTTGGGAGTACCAATGTCCTTCCTACCGCTGGAGCTCCAGGTGGTCCACTTAGCTTGCACCGCTCACTCCGTTTGTGCGGGGTCTTGTGGTTTAAGTCCAGCGGACAACACCAGAGCCATGTGCTACCTACCCGCCAGGTTCGATCGAGCCCTTGCCTTGGCGTAAGGAGGTTCTCCGCATTGTTTTTTTTTCGCACAGTCTGAGGCAGTTTCCCAGTCATTTGATGGCAGGAGCCTCCAACTCCCTGGCTGATGCCCTAAGCTGGACATAGGCTGCACCTCTCAAGTGGTCTCCCCTGCTGGAGGTAGCACAGGATCTTCTCCCTCCTCCCTCCAGGGAGAATACGAGGCCAAGACTGTTTCATGCCCGCCCCCTCAGCAAGGTTTGCTGTAGGGGATGCCGTCGAGGCCGTGGACCCCGGGCCCTTCCACGCCTCTCCCCCATTTCCCTTGACCTACGGGGACTAGGCGCAGGCGATGCTGGTAGCCCCAGACTGGATTCCAGCTCTGGTATCCAGCTCTCCTCAGTCTCAGCCCCAGGCTCCCGGGGCGGCTTCCAGTCCGCCCGGTCCTGATTTCTGTTTTCAGGGGAAGGTTTTCCATCTGGACCTTCAATCCCTGCACCTGAAGGCCTGGTCCTGTGCGGCTAGGGGCCAGGCCTTTGATCCTCGAGCAAGGTCCTCAGCGTTCGAGGCATCCTGCTAGAGGTCGGCCAAACATGCTTGCCTTCTCCATTTGATGATGGGATAGGGCCTGGCCCTCTCCCGTCCCCAGGCGAGCATTCCGGACCATCTGCGGGCGTTCTTTGAACTAGGGCTTGTGTGACGACCTCTAGGTGTTTCTGTTGATCACCCCTGTCTTCAGGCGTGGGCGGAAGGCAGTCGATAGTGCAGATAAGGTGGTCTGGCCCTTCTCTAGGCCACAATCACACCCTCCCTTGGGGAGAGTATCCCCATTTCTATGGGACCTGCGCTGGTATGGGCTTGGCTCACGGACAAGTCGTTCGAACCGTTGCACAGGTGCGAGTTTCCCCACCTGTTGTGGAAGAACACCTTCTTGGGGCTACTCTGCCATCCAGGAGGAGGGCAGAGTTCAAGCGCTCCTTTGAATCTCCTATCTGGTCTTCCACAGGGACAAGGTTGTCCTGCGCCCCACCCAAAGTTCCTTCCGAAGGCGGTGGAGTCTTCCCTAACCGAGTATTGTCTCTGCCGGGTTCATCCCCATTCACACCTCGGAGGGCATATAGGTTCCATGGGACCCTATTTAACGCTCAGCTACCCAGGGCGTAAGGCTGAAGATTGGGATAGGTTCGCCTGCTGTTTGTCATCTACGCTGGAGCCGCACCTGGCAGACCTGCAGCCAAGTGGACGACGAGCAGGTGGGTCACCTCCTGCATAGGTCTCTGCTATAGGTGGGCGGGCATGGAGCCTCCCAGAGGGATAACTGCTCATTTTACCTGCCCTTCCGCTGCATCGGTGGCTGCTTCCGAGGATACTCCGTTCCAGGATATCCACAGGGCTTCTGCCCGGAAGCAGGCTTACTGTTTCCCCTTCCACATCTACCTTGGGTCACGCCGGGATATTGGTCAGGGCCTCGGTTCTCCAGTCTTTTTACCTAAGTAGGAGGTGTGCGCCTTGCCTCCCTCCTCCCGGAGAACTGCTAGGAGTCTGCCAATAAGTGTGGATGAACAACATATCCATGTCCCTAGAAATACAGGTTACTCACCTGTAACAGGAGTTCTAGGAGTGGTATATGTTCATCCACACGACCCACCCAGCCTCCCCGGCTTCGACGCACAACCTGGCTTCCAGTGGGCTAGATCTGGCGTCATGGGGCGGAGCCAGAGTTTTACCACCTGGGTGGGTGGGAGGAGCCAGCTGAAGACCTTCCAGCAAGATTTAAAGTGGCAAGGAACCTGCCAATAAGTGTGGATGAACAACATATACCATTCCTAGAACTCCTGTTACAGGCGAGTATCGTGTGCTCACCTGTAACAGGAGTTCTAGAATATATGTTGTTCATCCACCGACCACCGACCTCCCTGACTTCGACACACAACCTGGCTTCCAGCGAGCTAGATCTGGCGTCATGGGGCGGAGCTGAGAGTTTTACCGCCCGGGTGTGTGGGAGGAGCCAGCTTGAAGACCTTCAGGCAACAATTAAAGCGGCAAGGAACCTGCCAATAAGTGTGGATGAACAACATATACCATTCCTAGAACTCCTGTTACAGGTGAGTAACCTGTATTTTTAGATCTTACTTCGAGAGGGCTCTTGCAGTAGGTAATTACATGTAGGACTGGCGCCGCCAGCAGCAGGACCCCGGAAAAATTTCTAGCTAGCAGTCCCTGGCGAGGACCGCCCCCGTCCAGGTGACACGGCGTCATCGGCGTCGGTATAAAGGCGGTCCGGACGCCTGCCTTCCAGTTCTTTCCGCTGTTAGCTCGTGCAGTGCCTTGCAGAAAAGTTTGTGCTTCGTCAGCCCTATCTTTCATCGGTTTTACCGAAAATTCGATTATTTTTTCTTATAGCGTCAGGTCATCGTCAGTGTATGTCCCTCACCCTCCGAGCACAAAACAAGTGTGACTCATGCGGTAACTGCCACACAGGACGGCCATTCCTGTGCCTTTTCTGCCTAGGCCCGATCACCCGGTCGAGAAGTGCCAGCACTGCCTCAACTTCAACGCGGCTACCCGAAAACCGCGCCAACAATCCCTGGAAGCCCATCTTCTGAAGAAAGAGTTCTATGAAAAAGGAGCTCAAAAAGCTGAGGCAGGCGTCCACTTCCCCCGAAGGACATCGGAAATAGGACAAGGAGAGGCACCGGGATAAGACCTCCTCTACCACGTCTCCCTCTGGAGCCGCAGGGACACAGGTAACGTCTCCTCCAGGGGACCGCTCCTCGACGGCCGCCTCGAAGGTTTCGGAGGCGGCGTCAGCCCATCCGTCTCACTCGTGCTCGGGCCTTGTGGGTGCCTCCGGGCTAGTGGAGGCCTCCGCCCCCAGTTCGGCCACAGGCTTGCGGCCTACTGGCGTGGCGACTCCAGTAAGTTGGCGTTGGCTCCTCTGGCGTCCGCATGGAGGCGTGATGGGCGCCTGACCCTTCGGGCGCGCGGCCTCTACCCCACTGGACCTGGCTGACCCTTCCACCGGTCCACCTCCGGCGATGGCTCCCGTAAGCTGGCGCCGGGCGCCCGCCGGAGCTTGCCCTCAAGCCACACGCTGGCTCGCCTGATGCTCAGTGGGCGACGGAACTGACGACGGACCCCCACATCCGCCTTTACCCGTTCCCTGCAGCCTTCGCTGTCATCCGGGGACCCAGAGTCACCCCAGCCTGACCCCAGAGTTTTTCTCCTCCATCCCGGATGATGCGGGAGATCTTCCTCCTCCATCAGACCCTCCTCCTTTGGAACGGATCTGACGCTGCCCCCAGACACGGCACCACTGACCCCAGGAGACATCCTGCTTCCGGATGTCCTCCTCCGATGGGCCCTCAATGTGGACCCGCCCGTGAGGCCGCCGGCCAGGCTGTCTGCTCCAGCAGCTCCCCGGCTCCCGGGTACCCGCCGTCTTATCCAGCGCCCGCCCGTGTACCGGGACGCGGTATCGGCGCTGCAGTGCCCGCTTGAGTCTTTCCATTTTAACGACACCACATTACCCGATGCGGGTTTCCTGCAGCTAGGTTTGGATACTCTCCTTACAGGTATAACCCATGACCTTTCCCCTCCTCCACCACCCCCAGCCGCGGTGGATCTGCAGGAGACTCTGGCCTCCTGGTGGGCGAGGCCAGGGTCAGCTCACCAAGGAGGTCAGGCAACCACCTTCACGGTGTGATTGCCCAGGTTTCCCATGCGTCCGGCGGCACACTCCCTCACCACCTCCGGACTCCAGGGCTCTCCCGTCTGGGTCCAGAGGGGCAGGACATCGCGTTCACGGTACTACCAAGGAACCCATTCCTCCTCTGAGTCAGGTAAGGGAGTCTTATTCTTTTCTTCCTCTTCACTCACGGTTCCTTGGACTCGCCCAAAGGATGCTGCGAGAGAGACGATGAGCCCCGCTCTCCGTCGAAGCCCCAGCCGAGGACTCCTCCATAGTCTTCTCCAGAGGATCCCTCTTTTACAGAGTTGCTTAGAAAAATCCAGGAGGTTCATCAGTGACACTCTCTGGAACCAGATCCTCAGCGACAAACTTGCTGAACATCTGGATCTGCCAGTGACAGCTCCTACATTAGTGCCACCCTGGATAGAGCCTCACGCCGACCTTGTTACCACGATATGGAAACAGCCGTCTGCATTAGCCCCACTTCCAAGGAAGTCAAACAGGCTATACCAGGCTCCTGAGGGTGTTGACTACCTAGACTCTCACCCTCGGGCCGACTCGGTCGTGATTAGCACCGCTCATGGCCGGTCGGCACACCTAAAGCATCTTAGCTTGTCCCCTCCTGATAAGGAATCTCGCCTTCTGGACCAGTGTGGAAGAAAGATTTATGCTTCCTCCACACTGGGAATTCAGGCCCTGAACTACGTCAGCCACATGGGGGATTACCAGAAGGCTGTCCTTACTCGGGTGGAATCCAAGCTGGACTCCTTGCCTGACTCTCAAGTCAAACAGGAGTTAGCCAACCTTGTCCGTTATGCTCGTTCGCCAGTCGCCACATTCTGCAGGCGACAACGATGCAGTGGACACTGCTGGGCGGACTCCGCTTCGCTGTGGGTCTATGGCGTCATGCCTGGCTCCACGTGTCAGGGTTGGTCCCGGAAGTGCAATCCGCTATTCAGGAGGCATCTTTCCGGGGGTTGGTGCTTTTCGAAGGTGATGTCAAGGACATCATCACCGATTTTGTAGGAGAAGGGGATGGCTCTGTAATCAGTGAATTCCATGTACCGTCCCCATCAACAGCAGTGCCATCGCTTTCGCAGATGGATTCGGCCAAAGGCGAAACCACAGGGAAGGTAGGCCACCAAACCTCGGGCCCCCGCAGCTGCTAAGCCCCCTCCGCCCAAAAAAGCAGTGGGTGCTTCAGCTGCGGTGCTGCCCCACACTACCCGACTCCTTTCCTCTTCTACCACCTCTGGACTTCCCAGAGGAACCAGTAGGAGGGAGGTTTTCCCTTCCACCTTCTGGGATGGGAGAGGATAACCACGGATTCTTGGGTGCTCCAGCTTATAGCTGAAGGGTACTCCATAGAGTTTCTTCAGAAACCAACCCGCCACCCTCCTCTGAAGTCATCCTATTCAAGGGAACACCTTCCTTTGGTCCGGGAAGAAATCTCGGCTCTTCTCTTGAAGCAGGCGATAGAACCCGTCTCTCTTCATCTTCAAGGGACGGGTTACTATTCCCATTTCTCCCTGGTCCCAAAGACGACGGGATATCTCAGACCCATTCTAGATCTCAGTTCCCTGAATCTTTATGTAGAATACAAAAGGTTCAGGATGCTCTCTCTGCAGAGCCTTCTGCCCCTCCTTCAGCCAGGTCAATGGCTTTGTGCCCTGGATATGCAGGATGCCTATCTGCACATTCCCATTCGCCTTTCCAGTCGCAAGTATCTTCGTTTTGCATTTTAGGGGGACCACTACCAATTCAAGGCACTCCCCTTTGGTCTATCCTTGGCCCCCCTGAGTATTTACCAAATGCCTGGCTGTGGTAGCGGCCCACATGCGTACAATGGGAGTACAGGTGTTCCTTTACCTGGACGACTGGCTCCTGCAGCCTCATCCAGGAAGAACACTGCATTTTCTCTCCCTCACCCAGCAGGTTTTCACTTGCCTGGGTATTACCATCAACCATTCCAAGTCTCATCTGGACCCTTCCCAGAGGCTACAGTTCATCGGGGCTATCCTCGATATGACCGTGAGCAAGGCCTTCCTGCCTCCGGACAGGGCGGCCTCTCTTCAACCCAGATTTCCTGCTATCAGAATGCAGGAGGGTCTCTGAGGTCAGTCCTCCGTCTTCTGGGGCTCATGGCTGCTATTTCGCGGTCCCCGAGCTCGACTCCACATGAGGATGTCTCGGTGGACTCTTCGCTCTCAGTGGGATCAACTTGTGGACGACCTAGATCAATTAGTTCTGATCTCATCGTTGATGGCGTGAGACTTGCAGTGGTGGATGGTTCAAGAGAACCTGATCAGGGGGTTCCTTTCTTTCATCCTCCCCCCTCCCAGACTCTGACTACAGATGCGTCAGGCGAAGGTTGGGGAGCCCATCTAGGTCCTCATCGGACCCAGGGCTCCTGGTCCAGGCTGGAACAAGCTCTCCACATCAATGTGCTCGAGCTTCAGGCTGTGTTGTATGCTCTTCAAGCTCTTCACCAATTCATCCTTCCCGGCCACCTAGCCATCCAGATGGACAACATGTGCATAGTGTGGTACATCAACAAACAGGGAGGAACTCAGTCCTACCCTCTATGCAGGGAGGCAATGAGGGTTTGGGATTGGGAAACACAACACGACACGACCTTCACCTAACGGAAATTCATGTTCCAGGAGTCGACAACACTCTGGCAGACAAGCTAAGCCGCTCTTCTGTTCTGGCTCACGAGTGGGAACTGGACCAAGGGGTACTAGGCGATATCTTTCAGCTTTGGGGACTCCATGAGTAGACCTGTTAGCCTCCCCTAAACGCATAAAACTTCCCACCTTTTGCTCGCTCGTTCCAGAGCGACGCTCTGGGCGACGCTCTGTCTCTAGACTGGAAGGACAGATTCGTCTATGCTTTTCCCCAATTCCTCTGATCCCATGAGTATTGCAGAAACTAGCCTCAGAAGGGCGAAATGATTCTGATCGCTCCTTTCTGGCCCAGGGAAATCTAGTTCTCTCTTCTACAACAATATTCAGAGGATCCTCCTCTTCCTCTATCTCGAGGTTTGCTGACCCAGGATCAGGGGACCCTGGTCCATCCAGGCCTCAAATCCCTTCAACTACATGTATGGCTCCTGCAGAACTAGCCCAGTCCCGTTTTGGTGTGTCTCCAAAAGTGGCAGAGATCTTAGTGGAGGTTAGAAAGCCCTCCACCAGGTCCACTTATGCCATGAAGTGGAAGAGATTCTCTATTTGGGCAGCCTCCAAGAACATGGAACCTTTCTCCTGTTCAGTGGCTTTTCTGCTGGAGTACTTGCATCATCTGTTCGACCTGGGACTCCGCCATTCCTCCTTGAACGTTCACATGGCAGCTATCTCAGCCTACCATGTTCCCTTCGCAGATAAAGTTTTCACTCAACTGCAGGTCTCTAAGACCTTTCTCAGAGGGGTCCTCCATCTGAGGCCCCCCATCTGTACTCCTGCCCCCCTTGGGACTTGAATTTTGTTCTCGAGAAACTTACTCTTCCTCCTTTCGAACCTGCATCTTCTGCAGATTTGAAGTTTCTTTCATGGAAGATGCTTTTCTTGGTGGCCATTACTTCGGCTCGAAGAATCTCCGAGCTTCAGGCCCTGATTTGTAAAATTCCCTACTTGATTTTTCACAAAGAACGAGTTGCTCTTCGCACGAATCCTAAGATCTTACTTCGACAGGGCTCTTGCAGTAGGTAATTACATATAGGACTGATGCCGGCTGGCGGCAGGACCCCACGGAAAAATTTCTAACTAGCAGTCCCTGGCGAGGGACCGCCCCCACATCAGGTGACCGGCGTCAGACGACGTCGGTATAAAGGGGCGGTCCGGGACGCCCGCCTACCAGTTCTTTCCCGCCGTCAGCTCGTGCAGCGCCTCGTGGTGAAGTTCCTATCGCTCAGTCCTGTTACTTCGTCGATTTTTCCGAAAAGTTTTAGCATTTTGTATTTTGTATTTTCTATCGTCAGGTGAACATCAGTATATGTCGTCCCCTTCAAAAAAATAAGTGCGACTCGTGCGGTGCTCAACTGCCTCACAAAGGCGGTCACTCCCTCTGCCTTTTCTGTTTAGGCCCCGACCACGCGGTCAAAGTGTCCGCACTGCCTTCATTTCAGTGCGGCCACCCGCAGACGATGCCAGCAGTCTCTCGAAGCCCATCTCCTCAAGAAGAAGATGTCTGTGATGGAGAAGGAGTTGAAGAAACTTGACGGGCGTCGACCTCCCTGAAGGCACAAGGCGGGACAAGGAAGGCACCGGAGGCAGCCTCCACCTCGACTCTGGCCAGAGTCACGGGCAAGGTAACCTCCTTCCTGAGATCGCCCGATGGCAGCCTCCAAGGCTTTGGAGGCGTCGGCCTGCCCGTCGGGTTCGCGTTCGAGCCCGCCCGGTGCCTCTGGGCCAAAGGAGGCTCCAGCCCCCAGTACCGCCGCAGGCTTGGGCTACTGGTGCTGGCGCCTCCCATAAGCCGAACATCGGCTCCTCTGGCGTCCGCCGGAGAGGTCGCTAAGACGCCCCGACCCTTCGAGCGGCACACGGCAGTGTCCCCGTCAGACCGGGCCTCTTCTCTTCCTCGGTCCGTCGCCGATGAGAGACCCCCGTAGTCGGACGCCGGCTCCTCTGGCGTCCGCCGGGACTCTGCCCCTAAGTCACACGTCGGCTCCTCTGACATGCGCCCGGGCCTTGGAGCCTCACGGACCCATCTCCGTCTGTCATTCCAGGTTCCCCAGCGCTCGCTGCTGCCAAAGGCCAGAGTCCTCCTGCCCACCCAGGGATTTCTCCTCCATCCCTGGACGAGGCTTGGGATCCTGGGCTACCATCCGACCCTCTTCCTACAGAGCCGGATCTGACGGTGGCCCCCCTGACGCCGGCTCCGGCGCCAGTTCCGACACCGGCCCCTCCACCGGCGGGGGATATTCCTCTTCCATCGGGCCCTCCACCCTACGGGCCTATCACGGTTGATCCGCCCGTGGAGTTCCCGGCTGGGCCGTCTGCTCCGGCAGCTCCTCCGGCACCTGGGTATCCGCCGTCCTATCCAACGCCGGTTTTCCCAGGTCCACAGTATCCTGCACTGCAGTACCCGGCGCCGACTCCACCGTCGCCGCAGTACCCTGTTCCGGTATTCCCGCAGCCGGGTTACGGATACTCTCCTTACAGATTTCATCCATACAACTATCCCCCTCCTCCTCCTCCACTGCCCCCTAGGCCACCGGTGGATCTCCAGGAGACTCTGGCCTCCTGGTGGGCTGAGGCCAAGGCTCAGCTCACCAAGGAAGTCGAGAGCTGTCCCACGGCAATGGTGCCACCCCGGCTCCATCGCCCCAGATGGCACACTCCCTCTCCGCCTCCGGTTCCTGAGCTCTCCCTGGGATCCAGAGAGGGCAGGACCCGGTCGAGATCCCCCCTAAGGAACCCGTTCCTCCCCTAGACAGTCAGGGAGTCCTACTCTGCTTAATTCTTCCTCCTCTTCTCTCTCGGACTCCTCAGAGGCCTCCGATGGGTGTTCGAGAAAGACGACGAGCCGAGCTCTCCGTCCAAGCCCCGGCTGAGGACTCCTCCGAAGTCTCCTCCAGAGGATCCTTCCTTCACGGAGTTGCTCAGGAAGATCCAGGAAGTACATCAGTGGTGTTCCTTAGAGCCAGATCCTCACGGGTTAAACTCGGCGAACATCTGGACTTGCCCCTTACGGCTCCTACTCTAGTGCCACCCTGGATAGAGCCTCACGCCCACCTTGTTTCCACTATTTGGAAACAACCGTCTGCTTTAGCCCCACTTCCCGGAAGTCCAACAGGCTATACCAGGCTTCGGAGGGTGTAGACTTTCTAGACTCTCACCCCTGTGCAGACTTGGTTGTGATTAGCGCCGCTCACAGCCGGTCAGCACACCCGAAACATTTGAGCTCGTCTCCCCCGGATAAGGAATCCCGCCTTCTGGATCAGTATGGAAGGAAGATCTATGCTTTTTCCACACTGGGGATTAGGGCCCTAAATTATGTAGCACATATGGGGGATTACCAGAAGGCGGTCCTTAGCCAGGCGGAATCTAAGATTGACTCCTTGCCTGACTCCCAAGTCAAGCAGGAGTTGGCCGACCTGGTCCGTTCTGCTCGTTCAGCCAGTCGTCATATTCTGAGGATGACCTATGATGCAGTGGACACCGCAGAACTGAGCTCTGCGTTCGCCGTAAGTCTTCGGCGTCATGCATGGCTCCATGTGTCAGGTCTGGTCCCGGAGGTGCAGTCAGCAATCCAAGAAGCACCTTTCAGGGGTTCTGTGCTTTTCGGTGGTGATGTCAAAGACATCATCACTGATTTGTAGGAGAAGGGGACAGCCCTTAAATCTGTTGATTTAATGTACTGTCCCCATCCCCCACAGCACCGTCCCTTCCAGAGCGCGGCCTCAAGCGAAACCTCAGGGAAGGCGGGCCGCTAAACGTCGGGTCCCACAGCTGCCAGGCCCCCTCCACCCAAAAAAGCAACGGGTGCGGCGCTGCCTCACACCACCTGACTCCTTCCCTCTCCCACCGCCTCTGGACACCCGGAGGAACTGGTAGGAGGAGATTCTCCCTCCACCTTCCGGGTTGGAGAGGATAACATCAATTCATGGGTGCTTCAGATCATAGCAGAGGGCATTCCATAGAGTTTCTGCAGAAACCTCCACATCACCCCCCTCTGAACTCCTCTTACTCAAGGGACCATCTTCCTTTGGTCAGGGAAGAAATCTCTGCTCTTCTCGTAAAGCAGGCTATAGACCCCGTCCCCCCTCACCTCCACGGGACAGGTTACTATTCCCATTTCTTCCTTGTACCAAAGAAGACGGGAGATCTCAGACCCATTCTCGATATCAGCTCCCTGAACCTATATGTGGAATACAAGAGGTTCAGGATGCTCTCCCTTCAAACCCTCTTGCCCCTGCTTTGGCCGGGCCAATGGCTTTGTGCACTGGATATGCAGGATGCATACCTGCACATCCCCATTCGCCCTTCGCTCCAAAAGTACCTCAGGTTTGCATTTCAGGGGGACCACTACCAATTCTGGGCGCTCCCTTTTGGTCTTTCCTTGGCTCCTGAGTCTTTACCAAATGCCTGGCAGTGGTAGCGGCCCACCTACGTACTTTGGGAGTTCAGGTTTTTCCCTACCTGGACGACTGGATCCTGGCGGCTCCATTCAGGGAGGAACTCCTGCATTTCCTCTCCCTCACCCAGCAGGTTTTCTCTGGCCTGGGTATCACCATTAACCATTCCAAGTCTCACCTGGATCCTTCACAGAGACTCCAGTTCATCGGGGCAATCCTCGATACGACAATGTGCAGGGCCTTCCTGCCTCCGGACAGGGGGGCCTCCCTCCAGTCCCAGATTTCCCTTCTGTCGGAATACAGAAGGGTTCCAGCGAGGTTGGTGTTCCGTCTACTGGGGCTCTTGGCGGCGGCTGTCCCGACGGTTCCGTGCGCATGCCTCCACATGAGAATCTCTCAGTAGACTCTCCGCTTTCAGTGGGATCAACGAGTAGACGACCTAGATCATCTGGTTCTGATCTCCTCGCCGATGGTAAGAGACTTGCAATGGTGGATGGTTCGAGAGAACCTATTCCCGGGGGGTCCCCTTTTTTCATCCTCCCCCCGATCAGACTCTGACCACGGACGCTTCAGGCGAAGGTTGGGGAGCCCATCTGGGTCCTCACCGAACCCAGGGTCTATGGTCAAAATCGGAGTTAGTTCTCCACATCAACGTGCTCGAGCTTCGAGCAGTGCTGTATGCTCTCCAGGCCCTTCACCAATACATCCTTCCTGGCCACCTTGCTGTCCAAATGGACATGTGCGTGGTGTGGTACATCAACAAGCAGGGAGGGACGTGGTCCTACCCACTGTGCAGGGAAGCGATGAGGGTTTGGGAATGGGCAACTCTTCACAACCTTCACCTCATGGCGATCCATGTTCCGGGAGTCGACAATGTCCTGGCAGACAGGCTGTCACTTGTTGGCTCTACCACATGAGTGGGAACTGGACGAAAAAGTTCTAAAAAGCATCTTCCAGGTTTGGGGGACTCCTCAGATAGATCTGTTTGCCTCCTCCCAAAATGCAAAGCTTCCAATCTTTTGCTCGCTTGCACCAGAGCAAGACGCTTTCTGGAGCGACGCTCTATCTCTAAGTTGGAAGGACAGATTTGTCTATGCTTTTCCCCCAATTCCTCTGGTCCCTCGTGTGCTGCAGAAACTGGCTTTGGAAGGAGCGAGAATGATTCTGATCGCTCCTTTCTGGCCCAGGCAAATCTGGTTCTCTCTTCTACAACAATACTCAGAGGTTCCTCCTCTTCCTCTTCCCTTATCTCCAGGATTGCTGACCCAGGATCAGGGGACCCTGGTCCATCCAGGACTCAAGTCCCTCCAACTTCATGCATGGCTCCTGCAGACCTAGCTCAATCTCGCTTTGGCATTTCTCCTAAGGTGGCCGAGATTCTGGTGGCGGCTAGAAAACCCTCCACTAGGTCCACCTACGCCATGAAATGGAAAAGATTTTCCATCTGGGCTGCGTCCAGGAATGTGGAGCCCTTTTCCTGTCCTGTGACCATTCTCCTTAACTACATGCGTCATCTTTTCGATCTGGGTCTCAGTCATTCCTCTTTGAAAGTCCATATGGCGGCTATTTCAGCCTACCATGTCACTTTCACTGATAAGGCATTTGCCCAACTGGAGGTATCCAAAACTTTTCTCAGAGGGGTCCTTCATCTTAGGCCCCCTGTCCGGACTCCAGCTCCCCCTTGGGACTTAAACTTTGTCCTCGAGAAACTTACTCTTCCTCCCTTTGAGCCTGCTGCTTCCGCAGACTTGAAGTTTTTATCGTGGAAGACGCTCTTCTTGGTGGCCATTACTTCCGGTCGCAGAATTTCCGAGCTTCAGGCCCTGATGTGCAAAATCCCTTATCTGATTTTTCACAAAGAACGAGTTGCTCTTCGCACGAATCCTAAGTTCCTCCCAAAGATGGTAGCGGAATCTACCTTAAAGGGGCACTGTCAGCTTTGATCGTCTATCTTGCATTATATGTCAGCAGTGTGCTTCTTGGCACACATATCACAGACTGCCCCTAGTATGCCCTTATATATGTAAAACTGCAAGAATATTAGTAATTTACCTGAATTTTGAATTATGTGCTGCTCGCTCTGCGGAACACAAATCCCCACCAACCGGAAGCATACACAGGACGAGACCGCGCGTCTACCACAAGCGCAATCCCGAAGTTTCATTTTTTGACATCACAAGTGGAAAACGAAGTGAATCTGGTAGAGTAGCCCTTTATTAACTGCCGTTGCCATATAGCGCCAAAAACCAAGCACCAAGAAAAGAGCAAAACACTTTTAAAACGGGACCGAAATCCCGCGCATGCGGAAGTGCAGCATAAGTAAAGATCCCCGACATGCAAGAACATATCCGATTAGCATGCGCGGATTTCGGGTCCTGCTTTTTAAAAAAGTGTTTTGCTCTCCTCAGTGCTCGGTTTTGGCACTATATGGCAACAGCGCTTAATAAAGGGCTACTCTACTGATTCACTTAATTTTCCACTCGCAATGTCCAAAATGATACTGGGACCTGCCTGTAGACGCTACGTCTCGCCTTCCTATGACATGCTCTTTTCCCGGTTGGTGGGGGAGTTTGTCGGGTCGTGTGAGCAACTCATAATTAAAAATACAGGTAAACTACTAATATTCTTTAACTTTTACATACATTAGGGCATACTAGGGGCAATCTGTGATATGTGTGTGCCAGGAGACACACTGCTGACATATAGTGCAAGATAGACGAGCAAAGCTGATAGTGCCCCTTTAAATCAGTCAATTGAATTACCTGCCTTTTTCACGCAGTACTCCAACCAAGGAGAACACTTGCTCCACACCATGGATGTTCACAGGATTCTGAGATACTACACCGATAGGATGAAGGATCTCAGAAAGACCGATCAGTTGTTCGTCTCTTTTGCTCACAAAAGAGAAGGCAATGGTGTTTCTAAGCAATGCCTGTCAAAATGGTTGGCCCATTGCATCACTTTCTGTTGTGACAAGTACAAGACCCTACCAGGTCAAGTCAGAGGTCACTCCACTCGTGGAGTAGCAGCCTCTGCAGCTTATTTCAAGAACGTGTCTGCGGCAGACATCTGTGCTGCCGCCACTTTGACTTCCGTCTATACCTTCACTAAACACTACAGTTTGGACATTGCCATTTCGCCGTAGAGCAGGCTTCGGGTTAGCGGTCTTGCAAGGCCTCCTTTCTTGAGGCTTGCAAGGTCTCTTTTCTACTTCTTGGAGTAGTACCTCCTCCCGGTGCCTTTCTTTTGTTCCAGACTGCTTGGGATTCTGTCCTATATGTAATTACCTACTGCAAGAGCCCTCTCGAAGTAAGATAGTACAGTTACGTAAGAACTTACCGTAACAGTAGATCTTCGAGAGAGGCTCTTGCAGTAGGTAATACCTTCCCGCCCTCCATCCCCCTAGGCTTTTTCAGCTCCTTTTCCATTGAGGGAAATATCTGCTTCTTGTCCGGGCCTTCCTGGCCTGTGGCGGGAAAGAACTGGAAGGCGGGCGTCCGGGACCGCCCCTTTATACTGACGTCGTCTGATGCCGGTCACCTGATGTGGGGGCAGTCCCTCGCCAGGGACTGCTAGCTAGAAATTTTTCCGTGGGGTCCTGCCGCCGGGCGGCGTCAGTCCTATATGTAATTACCTACTGCAAAAGCCTCTCTCGAAGATCTACTGTTAGGGTAAGTTCTTACATAACTGTACTTTTCTACCTAAAGTAGTAGCAGAGTCTACCTTAAATCAGTCCATAAAGTTAACTGCTTTTTTAACGCAGTACTCTAACCAAGGGGAATATTTACTCCATACTATGGATGTTCACCGGATTCTGAGATATTACACCAACAGGACGAAGGATCTCAGAAAGACTGATCAGTTGTTCATCTCTTTTGCTCACAAAAGGGAAAGCAATGCTGTTTCCAAGCAATGCCTGTCTAAGTGGTTGGCTCATTGCATCACTTTCTGTTATGACAAGTACAACAAGACCCTCCCGGGTCAAGTCAGAGGCCACTTCACAAGAGGAGTAGCTGCCTCTGCGGCTTGTTTCAAGAATGTGTCTGCGGCAGACACATGCGCTGCCGCCACATGGACTTCCATCCATACCTTTACGAAACACTACAGTTTGGACATTGCCTCTCGCCGTAGAGCAGGTTTCAGGCTGGCTGTTTTGCAAGGCCTCCTGTCCTGAGGCTTGCACGGCTAGGGTTACTTTTTAGAGTAGTTCCTCCTCCTGTTGCCTTTTCCTTGTTCCAGACTGCTTGGGATTCAGTCCTATATGTAATTACCTACTGCAAGAGCCCTCTCGAGTAAGATAGTACAGTTACGTAAGAACTTACCGTAACAGTAGATCTTCGAGAGAGGCTCTTTGATAAATATCTTCCGCCCTCCATCCCCTAGGCTTTTCAGCTCCTTTTCAGGAATGGAAACATCCACTTCTCTTTCGTCCGGGCCTTCCTGGCCTGTGGTGGGAAAGAACTGGAAGGCGGGTGTCCGGGACCGCCCCTTTATACTGACATCGTATGACGCCGGTCACCTGACGTGGTGGCGGTCCCTTGCCAGGGACTGCTAGCTAGAAATTTTTCCATGGGGTCCTGCTGCCGGCCGGCGTCAGTCTTCTATGTAATTACCTACTGCAAGAGCCTCTCTTGAAGATCTACTGTTACGGTAAGTTCTTACGTAGCTGTACTTTGCCGTTACTTCGGCCAGAAGAATTTCTGAAATGCACGCACTTACGTGCAAAGAACCTTATTTGGTTTCCACCAAGACAGGGTATCCCTAAGGACTAATCCTAAATTTCTGCCTAAGGTGGTCTCAGCTCTCACCCATAATCAGGACATCGATCTACCAGTGCATTTCCCGAAATACACTAATCGAGGAGAAGCCCTTCTGCACACTCTTGATGTGCATAGGTGTCTCAGATACTACCTGACCATAAACAAACACCGAAAATCGGACCAACTCTTCGTCTCCTTTGCCCATAGGATGATGGGAGCTCCTGTCTCAAAGCAGTCGCTGTCCAGGTGGATTATTCAGTGCATTACGTTCTGTTACCAGAAGCGCAGCAAACCCTTACTGGGTGTGGTTAAAGGTCATTCCACCAGAGGGGTGGCTACCTCTTTGCAGCTTTAAGGAATGTGTCCACCTCAGCTATTTGTGCTGCAGCTACTTGGAGCTCGTGCACATTCATCAGGCATTACAGCCTGGACATTGCATCAAGCGAAGAGCAGGGTTCGATCTAGCAGTCCTTCTGGGACTTCTGTCCTAGGCTCGAGGTAACTCTAGGATTTCTACCTTTCCTCCTCCCGATAGTGTGTGATTACCAGTATTGCTTGGGAATCAGTCCTAATGGTGTAACTTGCTGCAAGAGCTGTTTCTCAGAGTAAGATAGTACAGTTACGTAAGAACTTACCGTAACAGTAGATCTTCGAGCGGCTCTTGCAGCAGGTACTTTCCCTCCCTCCATCCCCACTGGAGGTAGGTCGTAGTCAAAGCATCCTTCTCCTAGGATAGGGTATTTACTGATGCCTTGTTTTGCCATTTGATGACTGATCCTGTGTCTCCTCTTCTGATGTCATCCAGTGGCTGGGAGTCTCCGGCAGGAGATCTGATAATTATGGGGGACTGCCTCCATATGTACTACGCCTGACGTCGGGGACAGGACCGACGTCGGAGGCGGTCCCCGCTGAATACTGCTAGCTAGAAGATTTCCATGGGGTCCTGGCGCCTGCTAGCTTCAGGTCCTAATGGTGTAATCTGCTGCAAGAGCTGTTATCGAAGATCTACTGATCATCTTCAAGATACAGCTCTTGCAGCAGGTTACACCATTAGGACTGAAGCCGTCAGGCGTCAGGACCCCACGGAAATCTTCTAGCTAGCAGTCTTCAGTGGGGACCGCCTCCGACGTCGGTCCCACCCCCAACGTCAGGTGTAGTACATAAGGAGGCGGTCCTGCCAGAATCCCCAGTTTTCCCACCGTCGACTTTGCATGTCTCGACCTCTCGGTTAGTCTAGCGCGCGACGAACAGGAAAACTTTCAAACTCCGGAAAATCAACTCTCTTCAGCCGTTTTTTCATCTGATGTCCTCCTCAACTTCAGTGGAGGGCCATTCTTCGAAGTGTGCCTGTGGAAAGCAGATTCATTTCAAAGACCCTCATTCGGCCTGCGTTCGTTGCCTGGGCCTGGACCATGACACCCACTTGCTATTTCTGTCAGGGCTTTAACAGCCGAACAAGAATCCGCCGACCAGAAGGCCCTCCAGGCTTTCCTCCTTGAAGAAAAACTTAAGGCCATGGAACCTCCCTCCAAAGGGGAATCTTCAGGGAAGTCTCATAGGCACCATGAGAAGCACCAGGAGAAGGTGAGACCCACATCCCCCTCCAGGGCCTCGGACTCCCACAGCTCCGGCTCCAGGTCAGACCACTCTCCATCGAGGGCCCGCTCTCAGCCTCCCCCGGTTGTGGTCAAATCGGTCAGTGGTTCTACTCTGCAGCCTGCCAAGACCTCCAGGCCCGCTTCCTCGGCTAAGGCCTCGTCCAGGTCTGGGGAGTCCCACAAGTCGTCTTCCAGGCATTTGGCCTCCGACGTCCGGTCAGTCTCCCTGTCGCTGCCACCCCAGTGCAAGACCAAGGAGCTGACCTCCCTTAAGTGGACGTCGGCCCCGGCGTCGGCCAAGGTACACAAGCACTCCAGGGAACCGGCGACCGTTCGTCACCCATCGCCAGTCAGGCATTCACCCCCCCAGGACGCCAGGGGGGACCAGTGTCAGATACCGCAGTCAGGAGGACCACACCACCGCCTACTGACGTCAGTCGGGAGGCACTGTCGGAGGAGGAGTCTACCCAGCCCGAAGACCAGGTGGGTGATTCTGGACCCGTCGAACTCCTACAGGAGTCCTCCCCAGAACCAGAGAGCCCCGGGGAGCTGACGCCCGGCCCCGACGACAGGCCACCGGTGCCCGGTCCGTTGTCGGGCCTAAACTTGTCAGAAGTGAAGGAGCTCTTCACCTTCTGATGGGACACCATCAAAAAGGATGTGGTCACCATGCAGCCTCCTCCCGCACCCACAGCACCACCGACACCTGCACCCCCTCCTTTACCTAAGGGGTCGGCAGGACGAGCACCTTCCCCCCAGGAGCCAGCAGCACCTCCTAGGGGTAGATCTTTGGAGAAGAGAAGGCCTCCATCAAGATCCCTTTTCAGGGTCACCCAGCCCAAAGAGACCCAGAAGACGCCGGTATTCACTGTCCACGGACGATTCCAGATCTGACATCTCTGAATGCTCTAGGTCTCCTTCACCCATCAGCATCTCCTCTCCGGACCCACGCGACCTCCCTAGGTCTTCTCTGGATGACCCTTCGTTCTCTGAAATAATGAGACATATTCAGGAGAAAATGGGATGGGATGCAGAGGAACTCCACCCCGAAAGACTACGCCTTGTCCGCTACCTTCAGCAAAAAGACCCCAAGCCTGTGGTAGTGCCACCCTTGGTGGACACCTTTGAGGACGTCACCAAGGCAGCGTGGAAGCATCCACATTTGACCCTGGCAATGCTGAAGAAGGCTGACCACCTGTACAAGGCCCCAAGGGAGGACCAGTACCTGGCTAACCATCCTCTGGCCAACTCCCTGGTCATCACAGCCTCTCATGACCAGTCCCAGAAACTGCAACATTTGAGCATGCAGCCACCAGACCCAGAGTCCAAGCAGTTGGATGTGTTGGGCAGGCGCACGTACGCAGCCGCGACTTGTGCCATTAGATCATTGAATTACCTCACCCACATGGTTCAGTTCCAGAGGCATTGTAGGAACAGGACAGGACCTGGCAGAGAAACTGCCAGATGGTGGCCAAAGGAGGAACTCCTCCGTGCACGGGTTCAGACGTGGGGACCCAGGTGCTCCGAGCTGCAAATGAGTCTGGGACTCTTCCGCCAGAGCAGCAGCCTCAGGCGTGTGTCTCCGGAGGCACTCATGGGTCCGTGTCTCCGGATTTACCCCGGACGTCCAGAAAAATATCATGGACGCTCCTTACCACAGCGCAGTTTTGTTTGGTGAAGCCTCGGAAAAGGTGATCACCAAATTGCAGGAAGCCGGGAAGGCTATTAGATCTGTCCATGCCATGTACAGATCTAGACTTAGTTCCTTTCGTAGGAACCAGAGTCACTTTCGCAGCCAGACCCAAAGGCAACAACCTTGTTCCGGCCAGCAACAGAGGGGTTCCTTCTCTCGGAAAGCCCAGGCTAAGACATCCTCAGGCAGAGGCCAACGAGCTACCAAGTCAGCCCAACCTGCAGGATCCAATGCTGCCACAGCATGACTCCTTCCCGGCCCCTGCCCCTCCTCAGGATCAATGGGAAACGAAGGTCGGGGTCGTCGCAGACCACCTGCCAGGGTGGCGGTCGATCACCACCGACAGGTGGGTGCTACAGTTGGTCGAAAAAGGCCATTATATAGAATTTGTAGACCCCCCCATAAGGCCTCCTCTGCTCTCCCATTATTCGGGTCAGCACGCCCTGCTCATACGGCAGGAAGTGCTCACGCTTCTACAGAAAGAAGCTTTGGAGCATGTTCCAGGGAACTAGAGAGGAGCAGGTTACTATTCACACTTCTTCCTGGTTCCAAAGAAAACGGGGGACCTCCGTCCAATCTTGGATCTCAACGACCTCAATATGTTGGTCATTTACAAGCACTTCCGCATGGTGACCCTTCCCGGGACTAATCCCCATGCTGAAGAAGGACACTTTCTTGGCGTCATTGGACATGCAGGACTCTTACTTGCATATCCCTATTGCTCAAGTGCACAGGAGGTTCCTGCGCTTCGAGTTTCTCGGCCGCCATTATCAGTTCCGAGCGCTTCCTTTTCGGGCTGTCATTAGCACCCAGGGTTTTCACCAAGTGCATGGCAGTCGTGGCAGCGTCTCTGAGGAGACAGGGCCACTACGTGTTCCCGTACCTGGACGACTGGCTTCTCATGGCCTCCTCAAAGGAGGCATTGCTGATGGCCATTCAGCATACTCAGGCCCTTTTTCAGTCTCTGGGCATTCTAATCAACTATGAGAAGTCTCTCCTGGTACCGTCCCAGAAACTGCAGTTCATAGGGGCAGTTCTGGACACCATCAGAGGGAAGGCTTTTCTTCCCATGGACAGAGCGGAACACATCAGATCCCTCATCAGGGACCTATCAGCGAAGAAGACCGTCCCAGCCAGATTGGTCCTTCAACTGCTCGGACACATGGCTGTAGCCATTCCAACAGTCCCGATGGCAAGACTCCACATGTGGGTAACCCAGTGGATGTTAAGAGTGCAGTGGGACCAAAGGCAAGACCGTCTGCAGCATCCAGTCAGAATCACGAAGGCTGTGGTTCAGGACTGGCAATGGTGACTAGATCGGGAACCCTCTCTGTGGTGGTTCCCTTCTGACGGCTGTCCCGGTGATGACACTCTCCACAGACACCTCAGGGTTGGGGTGAGGTCTCAGGAACATGGACGGCCCAGGAATCTCATCTCCATATCAACATATTGGAGATGAGGGCGGTCCTTTATGCCCTGCAAGTCTTCCAGTCGGAGATTCCACAGAGTACTCTCTTGTTGCAAACAGACAATACTGCGGTGATGTATTACCTCAACAAACAAGGAGGCACACACTACCCTCTTTGCGGGAGGCCATGAGAGTGTGGGAATGGGTAATTTGACACGGCACAAACCTTGTTACTGTTCACATTTCGGGTGGACAAAACTGTCGAGACAGCCTGAGTCATTCCAGGCCAGAGTCCATGAGTGAAACTTCTACAGGAGGTGGCAGAGCATCTGTTCCACAGATGGGGCACTCCAGAGTTAGACCTTTTAGCATCCCCATCCAACACAAAACTGCCCAATTTTTGCTCGCTAGATCCAGGGCCTGGTGTTTTCTGGCCGAGACACGCCCTCTCCTGGCGGGCAGATTCCTCTACACCTTCCCTCCTTTCCCATTGATCCAGAGAGTCCTTCTCAAACTTTGCAGGAGCACACGATGCTTATTTTGATAGCGCCTTTTGGCCCAGACAAATTTGGTTCCTGCTTCTGAATCAGTTGTCCGGAACCTCCGCTTCCCTTGCCAATCAGCTCCACCTGTTGTCTCAGGAGGAGGTTCACTAGTCCTCCCGGACTTACATTCGTTGAACCTACATGCCTGGCTCCTAGAGACATAGCCATGTTGCGACACGGGTCTCACAAGAGGTGGCAGATGTACTTTCTGCCACCAGAAAACCGGCAACACACGCATGAAGTGGCACAGGTTTTGCCTGTGTACTCAAGCACGCGGTTTCTCGCCCTTAGATTGTCCTGAGAAGCTGGTTTTGGAGTACCTGCTTTCCCTTTTTCAATCTGGGCTAGCTTACTCCTCAATCAAAGTGCACCTTTGTGCAATCTCAGCATATCATGCCCCCATAGGCCATTGCATGGTGGCCCAGTTGGATGCTACTCATGCCTTTCTAAGGGGGGTCCTCCACCTTAGGCCACCCATTAAGGATCCTGTCCCTCCTTGGGACTTGCCCTTCATCCTGGAGCAGCTTACACTGCCACCCTTTGAACCAGCTGCGGATTGCGAGCTACGTTTTCTGTCGTGGAAAACGTTGTTTTTAGTTGCTGTTACTTCGGCAAGAAGAATCTCCGAATTACATGCTCTCATGTGTAAATAGCCTTATTTAATTTTTCACCAGGACAGGGTAGCCCTGAGGACAAATCCTATGTTTCTGCCTAAGGTGGTTTCAGCCCTTACCCTTAATCAGGACATTGATTTACCAGTGTACTTTCCCAAGTACACCAATCGAGGAGAAGCACTGCTTCACACCTTGGATGTTCACAGGTGTCTCAGATATTATTTGGCCAGAACCAAACAGCACCGGAAAGTGGAGCAGCTGTTCGTATCCTTCGCTGAGAGGATGAAAGGGGCCCCATTTCGAAACAGACCCTTTCACGCTGGCTCATTCAGTGCATCTCTTTCTGTTATGACAAACGCAGAAAACCCTTGCCAGGAGCGGTCAAGGACCATTCCACCAGAGGAGTGGCTACCTCCTTCGCTGCACTGAAGAATGTGCCCACTTCAGCTATCTGTGCTGCAGCCACCTGGAGTTCGGCTCGTACTTTTATCAGGCATTATAGCCTGGACATCGCCTCAAGGTGAAGGGCTGGTTTCGGCCTAGCCGTCCTCCAGGGACTTCTGTCTTAGGCTCAAAAGGGGTCTTAATCCCCGTCTTTCCTCCTCCCTATGGCTTTACAATGTCACCATTGCTTGGGAATCAGTCCTAATGGTGTAACCTGCTGCAAGAGCTGTATCTCGAAGAAGATAGTACAGTTACGTAAGAACTTACCGTAACAGTAGATCTTCGAGAACAGCTCTTGTAGCAGGTACCTTTCCGCCCACCATTCCATCTTGGAGGAAGTAGGTCCTACCTAACACCCATCCTTCCGGACTGGAAAAGTCTGTCTTTAGTCTTGGTCATCTGATGGCAGGTCCTCGGTCTCCTCTTCTGATGTCATCCAGCGGCCGGGAGTCTCCGACGGGAGAACTGGGGATTCTGGCGGGACCGCCTCCTTATGTACTATGCCTGATGTCAGGGACGGGACCGATGTCTGAGGTGGTCCCCGCTGAAGACTGCTAGCTAGAAGATTTCCATGGGGTCCTGACGCCTGCCAGCTTCAGTCCTAATGGTGTAACCTGCTGCAAGAGCTGTTCTCGAAGATCTACTGTTAAGGTAAGTTCTTGCATAACTGTACTTATGGTAGAGTTTATTTATTTTTATTTATTAAATTCTCGGATTACAAATACCTTTGAGCAGAAACTGCTCGTTTACAAAAGTTCCACGTCAAAGGATGAGGGTCAACATACATACAGAGGTAGTAAAGAATGCACAATAAACAACCAAAACAACTAAAAGAAAATAAAGATACTCAGTTATAACATACTTTGAGATAATATTCATAAAATGAGCAGCTTGAGTAGGCAGCTGGCTGCGGTAACAATAAGAGAAAGAGGGCACAACAGGCAGTTAGTATTGCAGGCATGCGACCGGGAGAGGAAGTTGGCAGGCTAATGGGCCACTGTCCGATGGTAGTGGAAAATGTCTTGTACCAGTGGAGATGTGAAGCAGGAAAGGAGTCACAAGGAAGGCCCAGTGCCAGAGGGAATGAGATTGGGAAAGGTCAGGCTGTGAGACATGAGTGAGCTGGGAGGTGTTTAGAGAGATCTCTGTTCAACAAAGCAGTCACATTGAGTAGTAGAGGTGAGTAAAGTTTGAGATTCCTTTGAAGGGTCCAAGTGTAGTAGAGGAAAGTGATTCTTTATTGAGGGAATTGAACCATTGAGCAGCTCTATAGATAAAGGACCGCTGACCCATGGAGGTACGACATCTCGGAACCTGAAAGGTTAGAGATTGGGCACCACGTGTTTGTTGAGTGCCACTGTAGGTAGTAAGGAGTGAGCTAACACAAGGTGGCATGAGACCAAGGAGAATCTTTTTGGTAAGTAAGCAGGTCTGGTATTGTATTCTGCTGCTTAGGGGTAGCCAGCTGGCCTGTGCATAGAGGTCACAGGTGTGAGTTAGTCGGGCTGCACCTGTCAGTAGTCTACAGGCTTTGTTGAGAGCAACTGAGATCCTCGGAGGACACTTGTTGGGGCAGAGCCATAGATGGCAAGGCCATAGTTCTTGCATAACTACTTTACGGTAAGTTCTTACGTAGCTGTACTTTTTGAGGACTCCAACACCATTTTTACTTGGGTGCATGCGTAAGAATCATGTGCCGGCTTGGGAGAGAAATGGGTTTGGAGGTGTGGCACTGTGGCGGCCAGTGCCCCCACTGCATTTAGAAACTTGTCCCCCTTTCCCCAAGGCCAGTGGCATGCTGCTACTGACACTAGTTTATCAAGCGTACCACCAACTTGAAAGTAAATCACCGCTGCAATGAGGGAGGGACCAATCATTGCAGGGTGGTACCCTGCCTGGTGTAACATTTCCAGTAACATAGTGGCGGATGTCGCTGTCTGCCTCTGAGTCCCCATGAAAGCTGACAGGGTGCCCAGTCCCTTGTCGCATGCTCCTTTCCAGTTAATTTGCCAATGGAGGAGGCCCAATCCCTTCTGTTCCAGTCCCTCCCAAAGAAACACGCTGGTGGCACGCTGGGAGCCCACTAAAATCTCAAAAAGGAACCTTCCCATGATTTTATTTACCTGAAAAGTAGAAAATTATCTTACATTGTCTGGTGCCCCCAACCTGCCCCACACCCCATATTTTCCTCCAGAGCCCAGGACAACAATCTTCAGTTGACCAGGAACACATCTGCACTCTTCAAAGCAGACTGCGGACTAAAGGAATGCTGGTAAGCTATACAATGGCATAAATGTTTTTTTTTCAACTTGGTGTCTTGGCCATTTATGCAAATTTTGGCACCAAATTTTCAACATTGGGTTCTTGGGACCTCTCCTCATGAATTCAGTCACTCACGTCGTCGTTCTGTCCCGAAAGGTGATTTCATGGTCACTGTGCATAATTACCTTTTGGGACTGAGTAATGAAACAACAGTGTTACTAATTTTCACTTGTCAGTCTTCATTCATTACTAGTTGGGTGTAAGCTGGATGCGAGCACCCGCCACAGGAGCTTTTTTGGAGGGAGGAGATGGTGATGCACTGCATAGTGCGCAATTGGGCAGCCGATAGGTGCAGCAGACTCCACCTCCATCCCAATTCTGTTTCTCCCATTGTCGAGGCCGGACCTGCTCGTGAATTCAGAAAGTTTTCTATGCCATTAGGCCTTTCTTCGATGCAGAGTTTCTAGACTCCACTCCTTCATCCTGGTTCTACATCCCAATGAGCTCGGTAAGACTGTTCTTTTTATATATATTTCTACAGCGTCAGGATGTTTGCTGTTTTTGATAATTGGTTTGCATAATGTCTGATTTGGGGACTAAGTGTAAATCCAAGGTGGGCCACGTCCCTGTGGCCGGCACTTCTCCATCATGGATCGACATGATGTTTGCCTTCAGTGCCTGGGACCCAACCATGATATGGATCACGACAACTGTTTTTCCATGGACTGCCGTGTGCTGGAAATCCACGTGTTGAAGATCAGCAGGGCTTCGCTGACTTTTGAAGGACTACGTCTCCCACGGGCTTCCCAGGTCAGCTGTCTAGACTTTTCCTCCGGTTCCCCTTCCGGGTCTATACAGCTCAGTGAGGAGGAGGCCTCCTCCACTTCCAGCCTTGCTGAGGAGTCAGTTTCTTCTTTGGTGCCAGAGGAGAGGCATGATTCTCCTGGAGTTGCGCCACTGGTGCCATCCCGCAGTCGCCTCCATGGAGGTGCAAGTTCCCCAGTGCTGTGGCCCTCTATTTGTAGGGCTCAGCATTAGTAAACTCTCATTGCCATTCTAGATCCTGGTGGCAGCTGTTGGCAGTGCCGATTTGGGTTCTGCAGCGCTTTGAACTTGGGTGACTCGGCCTGATTCCAGCACAGTGGCGGCACCGGGACTAAGGTGGCACCAACATCGCGGCTGTGCCATTCGCTATGCTGTCTACGGATGTTCCGGGGGTTCCCTCTCTTGAGATCATTCTGCTTGCCTCTTCCTCTGAGTGGGATGACTCAGACAGACCTGGACTGGCAACCTGATTCTTCGGAGTCTGAGGTCTCTGTAGGCTGTGGCATCAGGAGGCTCAATATTCCTTTTCCTGAGTCCCCGGAGCAGGTTGCCTCTGGGAGTCCCATGGCTGAGGGTGACCTGGGATCCAATCCGGGTGAGGGTACCCTCTTCTGCAGGGGTCCAGGCAGCTACCATTTCTGGTGCTGGTGGGGACTCCCCCCAGGAGAGGGCAGAGATCCCTGCTTTTGTTGCCTCCCTCGGGGGACCTGCAGAACGGTGAGCTCCTACGCTGGTTTTGAGGAAGAGGGCTGCCTCAGAGTCTGAGGGATTGAGAGGTCGAGATGAAGAGTGGTGGCGCATCCCCACTGCCTTGGGGGGGTGGGGAGGAGTTGCGGTGCTGAACCCCACCTTTCCCCTCAAAGGCTCAAGGGCACCTTCTGGTGGCAGCACAGTGTGTTGCCTTTCTGGACACATGCAACCCCAGTCACGTCACAGGGGAGATTCCCCTTCTGCACTGTTCTGAAGTTTGCTTTCTCAGCTTTCTTCTTTGCAACCCAGTGTGATCTCAGGGTCCCCAGTCACGGTGACATTGTTCCCTGGATCTCAGCCCCGGCAGAGGCTGGACACATTCTTTCAAGTGCCCTTCACCCATCCCTCTGCAGACACACTCTGCTCTTTCCATGTGGGTCCTACAGGGCCCTTAACTTGGGAGATGTTCAGAGCTACTGCAGCTGCCTTTTGTTCATATGTTGAGGCCATGGATGAACAGGTGTTCCGCTTGGCAATGCCCCCCCCCCAGTTGCATGAGTCTTCTGATCATTCAAGCTCCACTTCCTCCTCATTTTCCTCTTTTGAGGAAGAGGAACTTCCTGTCCACCTGTCCTCCACTGGTTTCACAGAATATTGGCGGTTCCTTTTGAGGCTGGTTCTTGGAGCTCCGTATTTCTTTTCTTAGCAGGGACAATGCATGAGCAGCAAATCGTGCATTCTTTAGTGAATTCTCTTGCTCACCATCTCTTGGTGCCTTGCTGGCCAATCCCTTTCCAGGAGTCTATCTGCACCTGGCAGACTGCAGGAGACTGTAATGTGCCCCCCACGAGTCTCTAGGTTCTCTACCTCACCCGCCCTTGGGCTTGACATCACAAGATGCTCCTTTCAGGCCTTTGTGCTTGGCGCACGATTGACCAGTTGGGACGAACAGTCTTCTCTTTGGATTGTGTGTTGTGTATAGGTTCACATCAGGCGCACCATGCTGCTTACAACAGGCATCTGTGGTCTAGGCATCTATGCCTGATACGGAGCAGTCTAGACAAGCTATTGCCCTCTCTGCACAGGGTCTGGAGCTTGCAAGGCACCAGACAAGGGTGTCTTATGACGCCAGTGAGGTGGCTTCCAGATTGGCAGGGACAGTGATCTGCATAAGGTGTATACCATGGCTTCGTCTGTCCAGACTGTCACCCATTACCTGGTGTAGGGTGACATCCTCTGCTTTCCAGGGGATCAGTCTGTCGTCCTGCAGGATGAGGAGGATTCTTCAGGGGCATCCTCTGGCCATGGGGGACACCCCCTCATCCTCAGCAGCCTTAGACTGCCTGTCTATTGGCTAGGGTCTCCCCCTCTGGCTTTTCACCAGTGGGAGGCTAAGGGATCTGTTCCCTCAGGGCTGAACATCAGGCCCCCTCCGGGCGGGGCTTGGTACTCAACCAGCAATAATGAATAGTGAAGATTGACAAGGGAAGATATGAAAATTATGTAACTACCATAATTCTTGATCTTCTCTTGTATCTTCACCATTCATTACTGAATCCTGCCCACCTTCCCCTCATGGGCCTCAGTTCTTGGGCATCTCCCCTGTCCTGCTCACCTTCTCCTCCTTTAGGCCAATTGGGGGCGGAGTCCCACTGGAACCTCCAAGCTCTGTCCCTTCCCTGAAGTCAGAGTGCTCGCTTCAGGAATGGTGAGTAGGGCCTTCACCCTAATCCTCTGAGGGAACTTCCTTTGATTCTCTTATGTACTGGGTGTCCCCTGCTTAGGGGGTCCTCATCCTCCAGATTTTCACCCTGCCACTGTTTTTTTCAGTACAGTTCTAAGAGTTCACGGGAGTTCTCCCTCCCTCTCTCTTTCCTCTTTTGGCTGTTCCATATTTCTCTCTAAATGGAACTGTCAGTACCCCATGAGGGTTCTGCAAAAGTTTTTGTCATCTACCCCTAAGTCAGGTCTCGCTCCACTTCTGAGCAGAGCTGCTCCTCTTATGGAGACAGCTGTGAGCCTAAATTCTGAGTCACTTAATTTTTGGATAAATGGAGAGGAATAGAGGTCTGTATTCAGTGGTAAGGATGTGTGATCAACCTTAGACTCTTAATCCTCAACTGGTGGGATCCTTGCTTCTTTGTCTTCAGTCCCTGCTGGGATTTGAAAAATTTGAGCCAGTGGTCATAAAAACATAGATTTTGATGGCAGATAAGGACTGCTTGGCCCACACAGTCTGCCCATTTCCCTACCTATTGGATAAGCTGCAGATCCTAGTTAACCAGCAGCCTACTTCTTCCTACCCCCAACCCCTAGAATTGCCTTATGACTGTCCCATGCATGCTTGAATTCCACCACTGTTTTTGACTCCACAACCACCTCCGGAAGTCCGTTCCATGCATCCACAACCCTCTCTGTGAAAAATATTTCTTAAATTACCTCTGAGCTGCCCCTTTCTATCTTCAAATTGTGCCCTTGTTCTTGCACATTTTTTTGAAAGATGCTACCCTCTTGGACTTTAATTCCTTGAGATACTTGAAAGTTTCTATCATGCCCCCTCTCCCTCCTTTCCTCAAGGCTATACATATTCAGCTCCTTAAGTCTCTCTTCATATGTCTTCCGGTGCAGACCCTGCACCATTTTAATTGCCCTCCTCTGGACAGCCTCCATCCTGTCTATGTCCTGGAGATTGGGTCTCCAGAACTGCGCAGTACTCCAGATGGGGTCTCACCAACTGTCTGTACAGAGGGGATAATAACTTCCTGTTTTCTACTGGTGATGCCTCTCCCTATGCATCCCAGTATCCCCCAACCCTCCTTGCTGCCCTCTCACATTGCTTGCCCACCTTTAGGTCATCTGATATGCTACCCCAGGTCCCTTTCCATTTGTTGTTAGTATCTCACCCCCATTGTGTACTCTTCCCTGGGTTTTTGTTTCCCGGTGCATTACCTTGCACTTCTTAGCATTGAATCTAAGCTGCCATGATTGACCATTCCTCTAACCTTGCCAAGTCCCTTCTCATCCTTTCCGCCCCACCTTGTGCATCAACTCTGTTGCAGATCTTTGTGTCATCTGCAAGAGACATACTTTTCCTTCAGTCCCTCTGCAATGTAAACATAAAAGACATTGAAGAGGACAGATCTAATACTGAACCCTCAGGTGCCCCACTAGTAACCCCTTTCTTCAGAGTGGATTCCATTTACTATTACTCTCTGTGTCCTATTCTCCAGCCAATTCTTTACCCAGGCTGTCATCTTGGGACCCACTCCCAGGCTGGCTAACTGCATATTAATCTTTTGTGTGGGACTGTCAAATGCCTTGCTAAAGTCTAGGTAGGCCATGTCCACAGCCCCTCCCTGATCTACTACTTTGGTCACCCAGTCAAAGAAATCTATCAGATTTGTCTGGCATGACCTTCCCGCTGTGAATCCATGCTGCCTTGGGTCCTGGCCCCTCTGGCCTCTAGATATTCAACAATTCTTCCTTCAGAAGTGATTCCATCATTTTCCCTACCACTGAGGTTAAACTAACAGGTCTGTAGTTTTCTGCTTCTGCCTTGCTCCCACTTTGTGAAGGAATCACATCTGCCCTCCTCCAGTCCTCGGTACCACCCCATCCTCCCATGATTTGTTAAAGAGGGTAGTCAGTGGTGTCACTAGTTCTACCCTTAGTTCTTTTTAAATTCTGGGATGAATCCCATCAGGCCCCATTGCTTTGTCCACCTTCAGTTTTAAGAGTTCTTCAGAACCCTTTCTTCTGTGAATGGGCTGGTATCAACTTCTGTATCCAGAGTGTTTCTACTGTTTGTTTTAGATACCTCCCACTTCCTTTGTAAATACTGAGCAAAAATATTTGTTTAGTATCTCTGCCTTTACAGTCACCCTCTGCCCACCCTCCTCCTCTTTATTAAGCCTCACTAGCCCTCCCTTGGTCTTCCTTAAGCTCCCAGATGTACCTATAAAGGTTTTATCCCCTTCTTAACTGAGTTGGCTATTCTTTCCCGGTTTGGGCCTTTGCTGTTCTGACTGCCTTCCCAGCTTCCTTTTGCTTTAACTGATACGGTTCCCTGTCCTGCTCCTTCTGTGATTCCTTGTACTTCCTGAATGCTTTCTTTTGAACCTTCACTGCCACTTCATTTGAGAACCATAGTGGTTTCTTACATCGTTTCATTTTAATTTGCTTCACACAAAGGCTTGTTGCCTCTGTGATGGCAGTTTTTATTATTCCCCATTGTTCTTCCACCCCTCCTTCCTGCCCATTAGCGAGTGCATTCCTTAGGCACTCACCCATTTTGGCAAAGTCAGCCCTCCTAAAGTCCAGTACTTTTGCCTTTGTATGGCTTGACTCTCTTGCTGGTTCTGATTTGTACATCCTGTGGATGTGTCAGTACCTTACCAGTTCTGTGATCAGTTTTTCGGTTTCTGGTCCAAAAAGAACTGACCTTTGACTCTCTCTCCCCTTGGTGCAGACCCTCCTTCCCATCTGTATGAGGCACCACGCCTGGATCTGGGTCTTGGGATTCAGTAGTACCTGCAAGACATAATCCTGGATGCACCCTTTCAAGGTCAGTTCTTTTGGCCCAGAAACCAAAAACTGATCACAGGACTCTGGTAAGGTGGTTTCCGACATCCACAGGATGTACAAATCCAGAACCAGCAACTACCAGACGCCACCCTTTCATAGAACCAGGGCAGCAGGGAAGGTGTCGACAACCAAAGAGAATTTCAAGTGCTAGGGCCCTCCCTTGCCTTAAGGGATCTAAAATGCAAAGAATGCCAGAGCTCCCTTGCCTACCCCTCTATCTTGGCATGACTCTTGCTTGCCCCCACACCTCTGGCAGTGGGGGAGATTCTCCTCTATTTCAACAGATTGTACAGCATTACCATGAATGAGTGACTACTCCATCTCAATAGAAAAAGGTATGCCCTGGAGTTCACACAGATTCCACTGGACAACCCAACTGTCCCAGTCTACTGCTCCCCATCCCATGTGGCTCTCATAAAAGCAGAAATTCAAGCTCTTTTGGACAAAAGAGCAGTGGTAGCTCCAGGTCACATGGGAGGATACTACTCCCATTTCTTCCTTGTACCAAAGAAAACAGGGACCTCTGTCCCATCTTGGATCTGAGCCAACTGAATAACTATCGAATACAAAAGGATCAGGATGGTGACTTTGCGGTTCTGCTGCAAGTGATTTACCAAGAGAATTGGCTCTGCTCTCTGAACATTCAGGACACTTACACACACAATGATCCTGCAATTCGGCCTTTCCTTGGCAGAGTCTTTAGCAAATGCTTGGCAGTTATGGCAGCAGCTGTCCGGAGGAAGGGTCACTGTTTACCCCTACCTGGACAACTGGCTAACAGCCTCTATAGAGGACCAGCTACACTGTTCAATAAAGGAGACCTTCAGTCTGTTGCAAGAGCTGGGATCACTATGAACCTCACCAAGTAGTTCCCCTTGCCTTCACAAAGTCTACAGTATATAGGGGTGGTCTAGGACACACTCCAGGAAAGTGCTTTCTCTGAGTGTGGATATGTTCATCCACACTCTCTGGCATGTCCCTTTCCCTTTAAATCTTATAGGTGTCTTCAAGCTGTCCTCCCACCCACCCGAGGAATTATAAATGCCTCTGCTGTGCTCCGTGATGCCAGATCTTCCTTTCCGCTGGAAGATGCAGGTTCCTCGTGCTACTTTAGTAATTCATAGGCCCTGATTCACAACATCAGTTTTCACCACAAATCACTCTAAAACCAGTCAGTTAACGACTCAATTACAGTGCATCAGACATGGACAAATTGTCCCCAGATTTCAGCGGTGTACCTCCAGAAGATGTCGCGCACCGATACCCACCTTTTGTGCATCTATTGCCCAGGTGTCGGACATGACACCATGTCTTATACTTTTTTCCTGGCCTTCCATCTCAATGTTCTGGATTCCCAAGGTGCACCTAAAATTGAGGAAACCAGAGAAAGAAACCCGCCAGTGAAATTGAAAGAGAGGAGAGGGGCGTTTCTGTGGCCACGGATCATGAGCAGCGCTGAACAAATGAAGGCATTAGAGGAAGCAGCTCAAGCTTGCCAATCGAAGCTTTTGTTCCACTCAATCTTGGCTCTACTTTTACGGGCTCCTTCAAGGAGCTGTGCAATCTCTCCTCACCAGGGTGAGGTGCCTCGACCCGCCTCCTCCACGCCCTCGGAAGAGGGATAAGGACCCTATGTCTTGACTAAACAGAGCGCTCCTGGGACAGAGGTCAGAATCCCAGGAACACGTGGTCTCTACTGGTCGATCGCTTCCTCGGCCGCCGGCTTTACGAACCTTCCATCTGGCCAAGGGATCAAGGAAACTGCTAAACAGGTCGAGATTACTCTCGACCTGATCGAGCCTTTGTCACCGACTCTGGTCGACAAATCTTTAGAAAGGATTCTGGTCCTCCTCTTTCCTGGTGAGGGGAGACAGCCCTCTGGTGTCCCAATAGAGGAAACTGTACTGGAACTTCTGTTTTCATCTACTCCAGTGACTCCTGATCGACTGAACTGACCCAGTCTGTCTCGATCGAGGACCAGCACCCTTTGGTCGAATGGCAAAGAGGCCACAAACACTTTTAGAAGAGGCGCCACCACAGATCTTCATCCTCCTTGGATGAGGAGAGACTTCGATGGAAACTCTGATGCTATGAGGATCTTATGTGGCAACAGCTGATTTTTACTGGGCAGAAGCCAGCCCTGACGGCTGCCCCAGCCATCACTTGGCTCCAACTTCCCAGGCCGATGCCGACCCCATCGGAACCGAAGGCCTCAGTTCCACAACCCGTGGGGCCGGCCCATATCTCGACTCTGCCTATTCCGGTCTCTCCACCAATTTTTGGTGCAGCCACCGCCTAAGCAGCCTTAGGGAGGTGCTCCCTCAAAAGAGCACAGACCAGACACCGGGCTTCCACGACGTCTGTCTATCTCTGTTGTCCCCGATCGCCCTTGGCATATCAAGGGAGACCGTTGTATCCAGACTCTTCGGACTCAGATGACACTGGATTACACACACCTCCTGGGGATGACGAGTCCTCCGTGGCAGGATTAGAGGAAGGACCTTCTTCCTTTCAGGGCAGCCTCCGCCTGATCTCTGAATCCACCAGAATGCCCCTGGAACCCATCCAAAAAAAGGCAGAATACCCCATTACGGATATCCTCAAAAGAGGGGATACCCCGACAGAGGCCTTTCCAGTGGCTGAAATGATCGTTGGCCCAGCCCTTGAGCTTTGGCAGCATCCTGCTTCCTGCCCAACTTCATCTGCCTGTATGGCCCATAAATATATGGTGCCGTGGGGTCCCTGGTGAGTTTCACAGAGACATCCTTCGGCGAAAGCCTAGTGACTGCTTCTGTGTTCAGGCGTACTGGTAAGCTCAGCCAACACTGACTGACCCCTGGACAAGGAGTTCCAAGAATATGGACCATTCTGCCCATAAGGTCTATGCGGCATCCTCCTAGGCCTTCATCAGGCCAGCTCAGCTGTTGTCATGGCACACTTCTCTCGTGCCCTCCTATGGTCATTAGATGAAGTCCTCCCTCATCTCCTGGCAGACATGCAGACCACAGTAAAGCAGGTCCGTGATCAGGGCCGTGCTGTTGCAAAACAGCAGCTCCAGATGGCCATATTAGCCACTCACCGGAGGGCTTGGCTGAGGCTGTCCTCCTTCCCGGGGGATACCCAGCACAAGTTAGCTGATGTGCCCTTCCTAGGCACCGACCTCTTCGGTCTACGAGTGGTTAGTCACCTCCAGCGCATAGAGCAGTCCAGTGCCACCTTGGATGCTACCTCTGTGAAGGGTTCTTCAGGCAAGAACCAGCAGAAGTGCAAGAAGAAGCCTTTTCGGCACTCTTCTCTGTGATTAGGCAGCCCTCTTATTAAGGAGGCCAACAGCAACAGCAGGCTCAAGCTTGGTGCCCCAGGCCCAAGCAGGGTCCTCAACAGCCCCGTAAAGGAGGCCGAGATGCTGGTCCAGGAGCCTCCTCCTCTAAGCCTGCTCAGTGACTGGTTGGGGGTTGCTGCCCCTACACCCATCACGCCAGCTCTGGGTCCTCCCATGGGGGGCCAGCTCCGCCAGGTCTGATATCACCTCTGACAGGTGGGTTCTAGAAGTGGTCGGCCAGGGACTGCCTCTGGAATTTCAGCAGTACCCTCTCAGTCGGCTCTTCGAGACTACATTGCTCAGCTTCTCTGCAAGGAGGCGGTAGCTTCAGTGCCAGATCCTCCTACAGACCCAGGCTTCGTGTCCAGGTACTTCCTGGTGCCCAAGCGGATGGGGGGTTGGCATCTCATCCTGGATCTCCACGATCTGAATCAATATCTCTGGTCTCGCACCTTCTGAACGGTAACTCTGAACCAGATCATACCATCTCTGGAGCGAAACATGTGGTTCTGTTCACTGGATCTGCAGGACGCGTTCTTCCTTGTCCTAATCGTCCGTCCCATCAGTGGTTCTTCTGCTTCAGGGTCGCGGGGACCCTGTACGAGTTCAGAGCCATGCCATTCAGCCTGTCATCGGCCTCACGGGTCTTCAAGTGCATTGCAATGGTGGTAGCCCATCTCTGGTGTCCGAGTTCGAATCTACCTTTATCTCAACAACTGGCTCTTGGCAGGTTCCTCCCTTCAGGAGGTGGAGAGATCAGGGATCTGACTTTCCAGAACCTGCTCCCAACTAGGCCTCCTGATCAGCGAGGCCAAGTCTGAGACTTAATGCCATCTCGGGTGATGGGCTTCATCGGGACAGAGCTTTACTCTCATCAAGCCAGAGCTCTGCTCCCGGTGGACAGGGCGGAGGTTCTTTCTTTCTTTGTCCAATCATTTCTGGTTGGACAGTTGTGCTCCCAGGACTTCCTGTGCCTTCTGGATTACATGGCGGCGTGCACCTTATTGGGCCAGATGGCACATGCACCCCCTTCAATGGGAGCTGGCTACTCAGTGGACTCGGTGCCACAGTTATTTTGACCAGCTGATCACTGTGACCCAGAAGATGTGGGACGCTCTCCAATGGTGGACTGCCCCAGAACGGTTGCAGGAAGGGATCCCATTTGTCTGCCCCGAGCTGACTATTGTTCTTATGACCGATGCCCCTCTCATGGGCAGGGGAGCCCACATGGGGGACAGCAGAGCCCACAGGTTCTGGAACCCTGAGGAGTCCCGATGCCACATCAACCTGTTGGAGCTCTGAGCATTCAGGTTGGTGGTCAGCTTTCGCTCCTCAGCTCAGGGGTCAAGTGGTTCAAGTCCAGACGGGCAATACCACGACCATGTACTACCTCAACAAACAGGGCGGCACACACTCCCATCTGCTATGCAAAGAGGTGCTCCGAATCTGGACCCTGGTCAGCCGGTTGGGGCGGATCTCCTAGCCATTCATGTAGCATGAGTCTCGAACCAGCTGGCAGATGCTCTCAGCCGCATGGGCCAGACATCCCACAGGTGGTCACTCCATCCAGAGGTAGCTTACAACTTGTTCTCTCATTGGGGCAAATCGATGGCAGACCCGTTTTCCTCCAGGGAAAACACCAAGCCAAGGCTGTATCATGCCCATCCCCCTCAGCAGGGCTTACTGCAGGGGGATGCCTTCTCGAGGCAGTGGACCCCAGGCCTCCTCTACGTCTTCCCTCTATTTCCCTTGATCCACAAGGTGTTACTCAAGGTGAGGTGGTCCACCTCGAAAATGAGTTATGATCGATGGTGATCACTTGGTTAAATAAAGATTTTGATTGAAGAGGGTGAAGGTGATCCTGGTATCCCCAGACCTCCTCAGCCTCAGCTGCAGGCCCCGAGTGGTTTTGTACATGCCTGGACCTGATATCTCTTGAACCGGGGAAGGTTTTCCATCCAGACTTTCAATCCTGCACCTGACAGCCTGGTACCTGAGCGCTGGAGGTTCCAGGCTTTGGGTCTTTCGAGGATGTCTACACCGTGGTGGAGGCATCTTGAAAGGAATTGACCAGGAAATGTTATGCCTTCAGATGGAAAAGATTTTCCATTTGGTGTCAGGGTAAGAGTTTGGACCCCCTTATCCCGTTCTGTGGCTAACATTCTCTACTACCTTTGGTCTCTCTCCAAAGGGGGTCTGCTGTCATTGACCCTTAGGGTGCACCTAGCAGCCATTTCTGCTTACCAGGCACAGGCCGATCAGCTGACATTGGCACAAGAGACAGTGGTCGGGCGCTTTTTCAAAGGCCTGGATCACATATCCCCTCAGGTGAGTGAACCCCCACCTCCATGGGATCTCTTCCTGGTTTTGGCAAAGCTCATGGGCAAGCCATTCAAACCCATGCACAAGTGTGAGCTTTCATACTTGTCATGGAAGACTGCCTCCTGGTGGCTATCACGTCAGCCAGAAGGACAGGGGAACTCCAGGTGCTTTCGGTGGACTCCTCTTATCTGGTCTTTCACAGGGACAGTTGTCCTGTGCCCCCACCTGAAATTCTTTCCGAAGGTGGTGTCAGTTTCACCTTAACCAGGTGCTGCCTCTGCTAGTATACTACCCTAATTACACCTTGGACACAGAGTACAGGCTCCATACTTTGGACCTGAGACGTGCTCTCTCCTATTATAAGGAGAGGATGGTGGAAATTAGTGGAGAGGTTTGCCAGCTGTTTTTCACCTACGCTGAAGCCACTTCTGGCAGACCTGCAGCCAAACAGACCATAGCAAGATGGATCACATCATGCATAGGTCTGTGCTATGAGTTGGGTAAGGAGCCTCCCGGAGGGTTAAGGGCTCACTCTACCTGCCATACTGCTGCTTCGGTGGCTGCTTCCAGGGACATCCCTATCCAGGAAATATATTGGGCTGCTACCTGGAAGTCAGCAAACACCTTCATTACCCACTACCACATCGACCTGGAGTCACGCCGGGATGCTGGTTCTAGGGGCGTGGATATGTTGTTCAATCCACACTCAGGTTCCGTGTTCCTTGCCGCTAAATCTTACCGGAAGGTCTTCAAGCTGGCTCCTCCCACCCACCGGGTGGTAAAACCCTTGGCTGTGCCCCACGATGTCAGATCTTGCTTACCGCTGGAAGCTCGGGTTCCCTCCTAGTGCTCTGTGTTTTAGGACTGGATCCACACTCTTCTGAATGTCCGAAACCAATTTTAAAATTTACAAGACTCCAGTTTTGTCTTCCTCATGCTCGATGGACAAATTGACTCCGGCTTCTGTATCTGCCCATGTGGGCTGAAGATGTCCTGGACCTCCGCACTCCACATGTGTCTACTGCCTGGGGCTTGGCCACGATTAGCAGGCTTGCGATTTGTGCAAGTCCTTTTCAGCTTCGGTCTTTGAGGACCCCGTTGCCAGACTTCTTCTCGGGTGCCTGAAAAACTGTATCTGCCGGTCAAGTCTAAGGAGGCTCATTGGATGGTGTCTGGTGGCGGGCTCCGCAGAACTGGAGCAGTTGATCACCCTTGAGTAGGAAGTGGCCCAGACCACTTCTTTCTCCTTGGCCGCAGCATTTATCCCACTCTCTTTGGCCTCCTCCTACACTGCTTTGTTTAAGGAGCTTTCAGTCTCTCTCCACCAAGGGAGAAGGTCCATTGGAACATTCCAGTTGGGCCAAGAAGGACTCTAAAGGTAAGTCCTACTGTTGACACTTGTGGGAGCGGGAGAGATCCTCTTCACCGAACCATCTACTCTCTACTTTGGTCGATGTTGTGGCTGCAGCCGCTGGTTTCAGTGTCCCCATCAGGTCAGCTGGCTGAGACATCCGTTGATGCGGTCGAGATTTTTCTCAACCCGTTGGATGGTTTGTAGACTGGAGATGCTGACAACCCTTCTTCACCGGTTCCCCCGGTGGTTACAGAGGACTTGCCAGTGCCTCCTGTGCCAAACTCCCCGGTCAAGGTCCCTGAACTAAAGGAGGGGCAGGTTCCCCCGTTCCCTCTCTGACCCACCCTCGGAATCCCCGAAGGTCTCGGTCCTCTTCCAGGTCCAGCTGGTCCCGCCGACATTGGCGGCCTCTGTCTTGGCACCATGGAAAGCAGTGTCGCCACTCACCCTCGTCCTCTTCGGATGATGGGCTCCGGCGCAAGTTGCATCGGCGCTACGAGGATTTGATGTGGCAGCAACTTCTATTGACTGGTAACAAGCAGACTCCGTTGCCTTCTCTGGCCATTAAGTGGTTGTCATCGGAGCGGCCAAAGCAACCCCTCATGGTAATCGAGGAGCCGACCCCAGCATCGGTTATTAAGCAGAAACTGGCTGCTCCACCTATTGTGGTGGAGCCTCCTCAACCAAAGACTGGGGCCCTGAACAAGGATCTCAGTCATGTCAGGGCTTGCCCCATAGGTTGCTGGTCATCCTCACTCCCAATCGTCCTTGGCAGGTGGAGGGTGGCTCAGGCACTCAGCAGCTGTTCGCAGACTCCTCCAAGTCTGACAACGACTCCTCCCTGTTCTCCAGGTGGCTTGACCTGGAGTCTGCAGGGGGCCAGTCGGTGGACGAGAGCCCATCCTCGTTTTTAGGTTTGCTTTGACTCATCTCAGAGTCCACTGGGATGCAGCTTGAAACCATTTCAAATCGGGCCAAGTATCCACTCACGGAGATACTGAACCAAGGGGATTCCCCTACGGAGGCCTTTTCCAGTGGCCGAAGCCATTGTTGGCCCGACCCTGGAGTTGTGGCAGCAGCCAGCATCTTGGCCAGGATGACTTGCAAGTACACGGTCCCCACCGGCTCACTCTCCGGTTTCTTGGAGCACCTCTCTGCGGAGGAGTAGTGACTGATAGTGTGTTCCGGGAACGGTCGAGACGTGGACAAACCGCCCGATAACGAATCCAAAAAGCTGGATTACACGGGATGGAAGGTTTACACTGCTTCCTCCCTAGAACTTTGTCAGGCTAGCTCAGCCATTCTGATGGCTCATTTCTCACACGCCCTTATGAGTTCCCTGGATGAAATGATTCCTCATCTCCTGGCTGACCTTCAGATGACTGTCAAGCAAGTGCGGGATCAGGAAAGGGTGTTGGCTAAACAGCTTCAAACTTCGTTGGACATTAGTGATTCTTGTGCCCAATCAGTAGCGGCCGCAGTGGCCATGCATCGCAGAGCTTGGCTGCAGATCTCCACCTTCACAGCAGATACCCAGCATAAGCTGGCAGACGTTCCCTTCCTAGGCACCGACTTGTTTGGGCCAGGGGTTGAAGGCCATCTCCAGAGAATCTAAGTCCAATGCCACCATGGACTATCATATCTGCCCAGAAGGACAAAGGCCGCCAGCAGCAGCATAAGCCCTTTTGCCCTTCTGCTGCAGCACATCCGGCCCAGCAGCACCAGGGCCAGCAGGCTCATACTTGGTGCCCTAAGACCAAGTCCACCGCTTCCTCTGGTAGGAAGCCTGGAGGCAAGGGTCCAGGGGGTCCCTCAGTGGGCTCTTCCTCCAAGCCTGCCCAGTGATGGGTTGAGGGGTGTCACCCCAACGTCATCACTCCCCACCAGGTTCCCTCCGTGGGGGGACAGCTCCACCACTTTTCTGTCTGGTCTGCTATCACCACGGATCACTGGGTGCTTGAAGTGCTAGGCAGGGGTCTGCCTCTGGAATTCAAGCAGTTCCTCCCTATCGAGCAGTCGCCCCATGGGCGGCTACGGTTCCACAGCCGCGCCGGCTCTTGAGCTGACATTGCCTTTGCTCCCTCCAGAAGGAGGTGATCAAAGAGGTAGCGGACCCTCCTCCAGACCCAGGGTTTGTGCCCAGGTACTTCCTGGTGCAACGGATGGGGGACTGGTGCTCCAATCTCGACCTGCATGACCTGAACAAGTTCCTAAGGCCACGCACCTTCAGTATGGTCACTCTGGCTCAGATCATTCCATCTTTGGAACTCGGCATGTGGTTCTGTTCTCTAGACCTTCAGGACATGTTTTTTCACGTCCCAGTCCATCCGTTTCATCAGCGATACCTCAGTTTTAGAGCAGAGGGATCTCTTTACGAGTTCCGGACCATGCCCTTCAGCCTCTCTCCAGCTCCCAGGGTCTTCACCAAATGCATGGCAGTGGTGGCAACATTTCTGCGGTGCTGAGGGGTCCGGGTGTAACCTTACCTGGATGACTGACTGGTTGCAGCCCTCTCCAGGTTGGAGGTGGAGGCGGTCCATGGATCTGGCTGCTCTCAGATTGTCCTCCCTCATCAAGACCAAGTCAGAACTCATAACTCGCAGGCAATTGAGTTAATCGGGCAGAGTTTCGACTCTCTTCGAGCCAGACCCCTGCTCAGCAGACAGGGCCGAGGCCCTTTCCTCCTTTGCCCAGTTATTTCTGGTTGGGCAACTGCACCCCTGCCCAGGGACTTCCTGTGCCTTCTAGGCCTATAGCAGCCTGCACCAACGTGGTCCGTTGGGCCCGCTGGCATATGCGCATATCCCCTGTAATGGGGCTGGCCCGCCAATGGTCACAGCGCTCGGTCCTCTGGACCAGCCAGTGATGGTGACCCAGGACAGTGGTGGCTCATCCCAGCTCATCTGCAGGAGGGTATCCCATTTGTCCACCCCGGGTTAACGGTCAATCTAACAGATGCATCTCTGATGGGTTGGGTGCCCATCTGGGGGAGCCCAGGGCCCACGGCTTCTGGTCCCCTCAGGAGTCTCGATGCCACATCAGCCTGCTGGACCTTCGAGCGGTACATCTAGCCTTCTCTCCATTTTGTATGGGGTCAAGTGGTTCAGGTCCAGATGGACAACAGCACGACTATGTACTATCTCAACCGTCAGGGCGGGATGCACTCCTTGCCTCAGTGCAAGGAGGCTCTCTGCACTTGGTTTCTCGAGCCAGCCTGGAGGCGGATTCCTAGCCATTCATGTGGCAGGAGCCTGTAACAGTCTGGACGATGCCCTCAGCCAGATAGGTGCTGCACCTACGAGTGGTCTCTCCTGCAGGAGGTAGTACAAGATCTGTTCTCCCATTGGGGCACCCCTCAGGTGGACCTGTTTGCCTCCAGGGAGAATGCAAGCTGAGGCTGTTTCATGCCTGCCCTCAGCAGGGCTCACTGCAAGGGGATGCCTTCTCGAGGCTGTGGACCCCAGGCCTCTTCTACACCTTCCCTCCACTTCCCTTGATCCACAAGGTGCTTCTTGAGGTGAAGAGGACAAGGCGCAGGTGATTCTGGTAGCCACAACTAGCCCGCCGAGTTTTGGTATCCAGATCTCCTCAGCTTCAGGCTCCCGGGGTGGCTTCCAGCCTGCCAGGACCTGATCTCAGTTGACAAGGGGAAGGTACTCCATCAGGACCTGCAATCCCTGCACCTGACTGCCTGGTTCCTGAGCGGCTAGAGTTCCAGGCCTTGGGTCTTTCCGATGAGGTCCTCAAAGTCATTGAGGTGCCCCGTAAGGAGTCGACCAGAAAATGCTATGCCTTTAAATTTAAGATATTCTCCATTTGGTGTCAGGACAAGGGGTTGGGCCCTTCTTCCTGTACATTGGCTAGCATTTTGGACTACCTGTGGTCCCTTTCTCAGCTAGGGCTTCGGTGGATGACCCTTAAGGTGCACCTGGCAGCCATCTCTGCTTAGCTGGCGTGGACTGGCAAGCAGTCGGTGGCGCATGAGAAGGTGGTCGGGCACTTTTTTAAAGGCTTTGATCACATATCCCCTCTGGTGCGAGAACCTCCACCCAGGGGAAGAATACACAATGGGTGGGGAGGTAGTAACAACAACAAAAAAAGAAAGGGACCTGGGGGAATCATATCAGATGACCTTAAGGTTAGCAAGCAATGTGAGAAGGCAGTAGGGAGGGCTGGGGGTATACTGGGATGCATAGGGAGAGGCATCAGCAGCAGAAAACAGGAAGTTGTTATCCCTCTGTACAGACGGTTGGTGAGACCCCATCTGGAGTACTGTGTCCAGTTCTGGAGACCCCATCTCCACAAGGACATAGACAGGATAGAGTGAGTCCAGAGGAGGGCAACTAAAATGGTGCAGGGTCTGCAAGAGAAGCCATATGAGGAGAGGCTAAAGGAGCTTAATATGTATACCCTTGAGGAAAGAAGGGAGAGGGGGGACATGATAGAAACTTTTAAGTACCTCAGTGGAATCAACAAAGTCCAAGAGGGTAGCATCTTTGGAAAAGAGACTTGCAAGAACAAGGGACACAATTTAAAGATAGGAGAGGTTCAGGGGCAATGTGAGGTATTATTTCACAGAGAGGGTAGTGGATGCATGGAACATAGCCTTCCTGAGGAGGTTGTGGGGTCTAAAACTGTGGGAGAATTCAAGAATTCATGGGACAGACATAAGGCAATTCTTGTGGGGGGGGGGGTAGGAAGAAATAGGCTGTAGGTTAACTAGGATCTGCGGCCTATCCTGTAGGTAGGGAAATGGGCAGACTAGATGGGCCTAGCGGTCCTTATCTGCCATCAGTCTGTTTCTATGGTCTTCCACAGGAACAAGGTTGTCCTTCGCCCCCAACCGAAATTCCTTCCGAAGGTGGTTTTGGAGTTTCACATTATTCAAAATCCACACACAAACAAAAACACTTGATTTGAGCACAGGAGGGTTTCCTACAATCGATGAACTAAAGTTTGAGCAAAATAAAAAATAAACTCATGCTTTAACAGCTTTTAGAAGGTTTGAATCAGAGACAGCTGTCAGAGCACACTGTCTCCTATAGCTTCCTACACACACTACCCTGAACTGAGGCTGTGCAGATCAATATAGAGCCCATGTAACCTGAAATCCCATGAATCACTGCAAAATTCACCTTCGGAGCTTAAAAACAAGGTGAAGTATATTGTTTCTAATGCACTTCACTTTTAAAATTGGTGGAGTAGTGGTCTGGGAAGGCGGAGTAACGCAAAGTCATTGTTTTCAGTGGAATTAGCTTTACCCCTCATAACGTGAATTACTCCGCTTCACATTGCAGAGTACTCCGTGAATTCACCTTTACTCCATGAATCGCTCATGAGCAGAATTGTAGCCCACTTCACACACTCACTACTCCTAGCAGCCTAGACTGGCTGTACACATGCTACGGACTCCTCCATGGCTAACTGGAACCATTCTACAGCATATTTTATACAAAGCCAGCAGCTGGGAATCCTAATAATACAGGGCATCAGTAATTATTTTCATAAATATTGAGTGGCAGCAAAAGTAAAAGAAAGTTTGCCACTCTGTTCAAACAGTTCTTGCTTCGATGCAGGATTTCTTTGGCATAACATTCTACATAACTGAGTGGCAGCAAAACAGTTCAAACAACAATCATAATACTGCTTTGTTTGTATCCATACTCCACCTATCAGTGTGGATTTTATTTTGTATTTAACTATTATTTTAAACATTTCCAAACATGTCTGCACCCTATACATAAAAATGGCATGAGCATTAACTTTATTTAAAAAAAAAAATGCACTTTATTCAACCAGCACCTTACATCTCTTTAAAGGCACTTTATATCTTTTGGCATTAAATGCACCTGTGGTGGAGTACCCCCCAACCTTATGTTTGTATTTAAATAGGTTTTTGTATTTTATTTCCACCTTTTCTTCTTGTTTTTATACAGCATAGTTCAGAACCTGAAGTTATTTCTCTCTCTCTCCTCTGTTTTGTATTTGGTGGTCGTTTTTATCTAGTCTATTGCGCAACAGCATTGTTTGTGCATTTAAATGTGAAGTCTATTTCTCTTTTCTTTCCTTTAGTCCCGCTACAGCGTGTTGGCTGCTCGCTATAGCGGGGCACTAATTTTCAAAATGACTGCAACCATTCTGGAACTATGCTGTGTAAATCAGAAGAAAGATTAAGGTTCTGAATCAAAATAATAGCCCTGACAGGACCTCTGCTGTGCGCTAATAAGTAGTGTCTAAACAGACTCTGCCGTCTGTTTAAAACCGTGTCACAAAACTTTATGTATTAATTTTTCACACAATTCTCTGACATAAAATGGGTAAAATATATATGTTGGTCATCAGTTCTTTCATTGTCTGCAAGAAAAAGCTTAAAACCCTGTTTAGGAAAGTAAGTAAGTTTCCCTTAGTTACGAGTAACTCATGTGTTCCATGTTTTACAAATGGCACTTCCGTGTAAAGGAGGTTCATTAATGAATATACTCTATCTCGGTTTATTTTAACACCCTAAGGAGGAAACAAACAAGACACGATTTACGTTTTCTAATCCACATAGCTAACACAGCTCGACAATTGGGGAAGTGAAGGAAAACATCCTTACTTTCCTTCACTGTATGCTAGCTGAGGGGGTCTGTTGCTGTAGAAGAAATGCAGAGTAGCCATCAGGTGAATCTGTATAGGAGGAGCGGCATAATGTGTGCTGATTTTATTTTTATTTTTTAAAACCTATGTGAAGCTTCCCTCCTGTCCTACTGGACCATCTGTTAATGCAGCCCACTTTTCAGTTTAGTATACTTTACAAACTCTTCAGAGAGATACAGTATGAGTGAAATATTGTAATGCTGATTATTATGAAATGTGCATGTAAATCGTTATTACAGTAAAATAACTGCAGTAATGAGAAGTGTTTTTCTTAATTACTGGGAACGGTTTCAGACTATGGGAGGAGTTTTCCTCCCTTTTTAAAGAGCAGACTGAGACTCCCAGGTCAGATAGTCGTTGGGAGAGGACCTGTTTAGTTCTTCCAGGAGATCTCTGAGAGGTGTCAGGCACAGTCTGATTTTGGCAGGATAGCTCATCTTGTTCTAGTCAAAACTGTGCTTTTGAATTATTTTTTCTATGTAAAAGTCATTTACCTTTTATTATTTTGTTGATTTATTTTCAATAAAAATCAAACATATTAAGGTATGTTGTACCTTATATACTATTTCCTGTGAAAGTTATTTTATTACACCTGATGCTCCTTATTTCATTCCTGCCAGCTAGCTTTAGCCTGGTACATGATTTTGGGAGGAGCTGGTGAGGAATGTAAATTAGAATTAAAGGCAGTAGGAAAAAAAACTTCGTAAGAAATAGAAAAGACTGACATAGGTGGCCAATCTATGCCAGGGGCTGAGAAAGGTAAAGTATGGTATAAGAAGATACTGTTGCACAACGGCTTTCAGTAGGGAAAAGACAGGAAAGGCATCCCTCCACCGGGGTCATCAGACTGGCAGAATGCAGTTCTACCGCACTTGCAGTGTTAAGATTATACAGGACCCAAGTTGTGGAACTCTCAACGAGCTCTTGTAGAGTTAATGAGTTAAGGGCATCTTCCCTGAACCATCTGTAATAGCCTATAAGCAGCCCCACAACCTCTCGAAAATACTTTACAACAAATGCACAGCAGATCAAAGTAACTGGGGAAACAAGGACAACACCATGCAACATGACAAGATGCAAGACCTGTACCCACATATGCATACAGACCACCATCAAGACGAGCCAGAACAGCGCAATAAAAATCATGGATCCTACACATGTCAATCCAGCAATGTGGTTTACCTAATTCAGTGCAAGAAGTACAGAAATAGATGCCCTATCAGGGAAACTAGGCAACCATTGCAAACCAGGATGAACCACCACTGACACACAACAGTAAACAAGATTAGCAGCACACCTGTAGGACATCATTTGTCACTAACCAATCATTCTCTCTCTGACTTACCTGTCCTGATATTAAGAAGCAACTTCAAAAACACAAGGACAGAAGGTATAACATGGGTTCTGTCTGTGAAGTTTCTCATTGAATGAGAAGTGTCACATGGGGCATCCATTAATCATTGCTATACCAACAGCTAGAGTAAGTCTTAGCTGAAATCCCTACTCACGTCTGGCTGTAAGGTATATGGATTGAGTAGTCCAAACTTGTTGACATCTGGGAGTCTCCTCCTTTTAGCTGAACTCTTGAACTCCATCACTTGTCTATGTGAACTGAGTTGAAGTTGTTCACAGTGACATGGCAAGCTGCTGGACAAGAGCAGCCCGTTAGGCGGGGCAGAATAAATGGGTGCCTGACAGAACGGGAGCAGTTCCCACCCACCCACCCAGCTATATGGATTGTGGAGCATGGAGTGGACAGTACAGTTCCTACAGAGAGCTGTTCATGGTGGGCGAAGGAGCGTTACAGAACTGCAATGTGACTAGGGTCCATGATGTTAATTTTGCAGGCTCATGGGATTCACCGTACACACTGCAGCCAGCAGCTCATTGGTACCATAGTTCACTTGTAAAAAGGGCGATTGGAGCCATGGGCCAAGTTCCCTCTCACCTACAATAGGGAAGGAAAAACTGCCCTTCCTTCCCACAACACCCCTACAGAGATACTCTTCCCCCGCCCCAGAATGTTCAGCACTGTGAACGCATAATGTTGACCGATCGCCTAGTACCAAGAACTGAGGTATATGTGTTTCTTTAGCTTAATAAAAGTGTACAAGGACTCAAGTGTTAAAACTGAGAAAAGTGTGTTAGGCCAAGAAAAAACTAAATTAAGCAAAGAGAGCAACACAGTCACTACAGGGACTACTTTATTCGCTGGCAATTTGAGTGGAAGGATACCAAATAAACGGGACACTTTCCGATATTTCTCAAAAACTAAACATTTTTGAAAGTTGTCGGAGCCCATGTTATAAGTGCAATAACACACTCCAGGGTGTGGGGTTACTGGGGATTAATCAACACCCTGGGTGTATTGTTTCAGATTAAATATTTGAGGACACTTGGGCTTTGCACAATACACCCAGGGTGTTGATTAATCCCCTGTAACTCCCCACACTTGTTATGGGTTATTGCTTACTTAAACAATTTAAATCTAATATTTTTGGACTGAATCAGGACATTGGATTTGACACATTATGGTAAACTGTAATTCTTTTACTTGTTACCCATGTTTTTTCTCTCTCTTCTGTGTTCTGCCTCACGGTTTATAATTACCTGTTCCTTACTGCCTCTTGTATTCTTTTCAGCTTCAGTCCTGCCTACCCCTCCCCACCTCACACTTCACTGTGTATACTAACCTTACTTTGTTTATCCAGGTCTTTGTTGCTTTGTGTTACAGTATTTCATCCCTTCATAGCTTCTTTTCATTTCTTAACATTTCCCACATTCTGCCTTTCCTGCTAACATCTTGTATCTCTAATCTTTCTTATCTGTGTTCTGTCTTGTCGCCTTCTTAGCATCCTTTCATCTTTACATGACTTGTTCTTGCCACCCCCCTTAGTTCTTTTTTTTAAACCTTATGTTTATCCACCAACTAGTACCATCCTTCCACTCATTCAGAACTCCTCAATTCACCGTCCGATGTCCCATGGTGCCCCCAGGAGTCTGCTCCTAGAGTGTCTGTCTGCTCAGAGAGATCCTCAGGTAGCCCGGTATACCCACTGGGTGGGGTGGGGGAAGGTAACCCCCAAGCCTTCCTCCTACTAATGGCAGAGCGAGCGGGACAGAGTGGAGTCTTCCCCCAGCGAGCATTGGTGACGCGGTCTGGCTGTGGAGGAGTTGTCACCTAGGAGTGATGGGCTCCATTTTCTCCTGTTCTGGTCCCTATCCCCTGCAGTTACCAGCACACTAGGAGAGCCAATGAGGAGGCACACGTAAACGCTGCTCCTCCCTGGGCTCTCGGCCAGCACTGCCCCTCCCACTGTGCGTCCTGATCTGCATCGTCATTCCTGGGTTCACCCAGAAGGTGGCAATATAGCGGCGGGATGGACCTGTAACCCTTCCCAGAGAGGGAGAGCCACCTCTGGGTGCTTGATCCCTCTCTTCCCCAGCCGACCCCCAACGGTCCAGGCTGGTTCCCAAACCCAGGTCGCCGGCGTGGAGTGAGGTGTTGTGTCCGGCGCCTCAACCCTCTGCACCACCTGGCTGGCTCCCCTTAGTTCTTCTCACACATCCTATTGTTTATCACTTTGCAACTTTTACAGACTCTTATCTCAGGGCTTAATTCCTCTGTGTTCTTTTCTTCACTTCTGTGCTTCACACTGCCTACCATTTTTACCCTTCCTGTAATTCTCTTCTATTTTTATACATTGCTCCACAACATCTATAAATACTGCTTATGTTGCTCAGTTTTATCATCCATCTGAAGAAGGGACCTGTAGCCCCCGAAAGCTTATGTAGAATTCCATCTTTGTACAAGACTCTTATTGGTCCAATAAAAGGTATCAAACCTTCCAGCGTCTCCTGTTTAAAAACTACAAAGAATACTGATATAAGTTTTGATGATGATTGTTGTGAGATGTTTCTGTTGCTCTCTTAATGTATATTGTACAGTGCTCAGAGCCCACGTGAATGAAGGCTTTAGAAATAGTTGTGCTTGCTTGATAAAAACCTGGACAGTTGTATTAAAGCAGCAGTGAAGATTTTGACCTATACTTTTTTTATTCTATGTTAAATTACCCATTCCATCCTGACTTGCATGATACCCTTGTTTTCCCCCATTTTGAGTCTGCATTAATACTTTTTCACATATGCTATCTGGTGTATCCAGAAGGCTGACCTGATGACTGAGATCCCCTTGAAGATTTACTGTTACGGTAAGTTCTTACATAGAAGAGCACTATTATTTGAGGTATTGGGGCAGGATAGATGTGCCAAAGGCCATTGTCTAAGTTTCTATGTTAAATGGAGCACTCCTTTTAGTATGGTGTGGATCAGGTTTCCATCAGTATTCTCAGCTGTTTGTGTACACCTGTTCTAGGGACATGGATATGGTTCACTTTTCCCCACTTCTGGCAGTCTCCATTTAAGAGTTGATTTTCTGGACTGTCTTCAAGAGAAGCGCCTCCCACCACCCTATTGGTATATTCCTCAGCTCTGCTCTGTGATGACAGATCTTCCTTTCTGCTGGAAGAGTCAGGTCTCCTCCTTCACAGGTCTGCACTCAGTGTGGGCCGAGCTTTAAGTGTGCAATTTGACTAACTTTACTTCTAGTTCTTTCCAGCTGATATTATAATCCTTGGTTCCATTTCCATTTTCGACACATGACAATGGACCATGAGGATTCTTAGCCGGCTCCTGGCTTTGTGCCCAGTGCAGTTAGAACATGTCATGGATGGATCCGCATGAGTTGTGCATATATTGCTTAGGTGAACAGCATGACATTGCTGCCTATGGCCTGTACCAGGCTATGCTTCCTGCTTCACTTGAAGACCGCTATGCGTGGCTTCTCTTCTGCCAGCCGCATGAATGGGACCTTCAGGTGAAGTCCATGCAAGCTCATAATGCAGTCTGTGTGGATGCAGGGTTCGTGGCCCAGCTGGCAGCTATAGAACAGGCAGCAGCCAAAGCTGTGGCAAACACTTCCTCGTTCACTGTGCTGCTCCTGTTAAGGCACAGAGTTGGCCTTGTTTTCATGCATGATTTCCATGAGTTGTGGAAGACCCTTCAGACTTGCTGGGAGAGCCCCGCCCACCATGGTAAAATGAAAAAAAAAAACTGAAGAAGTTCTAAGATCATAAGAAAGTTCTGACTGAAGGGGACCTTGTGATCCATCTAGTCTGCCCATGAAAGCTACCCCTCCCAGTTTCTTTACTGCCTTAGGTTTCCACAGTGCCTGTCCCATGCTAGCTTGAACTCTCCCACTGTCTTTGCTGATACAGCCTCTGGGGGCAGACTGTTCCAGGGCTCCACCACCCTTTCCATGAAGAAAAATGTCCTGCTGTTTTTTTTTTTTTTTTTAAACTACCTCCCTTCAGGCACATGTTGTGCCTGTAGTAGAGCTCTGCTCTACCCAGGAAATTGGTGTAGCAGATAGGGACATTTTTCTATCTTCTGCCCTTCTTTCTGTACAATCTGTTACAGTACCTCTAGAAAACTGTCCTGTTCTTTTTGTAACACTGCAATAGGTTGGCCATCTATAGCAGTCTCTCTGTATCCTCCCTAAATTTCTTTTTTTTTTTTCTTCCTTTCTTTGCTTCTTATTCATCATTCTGTCCCTCACCAGAAGCCATCTGCCTTTCTAAGGAAATAACAGATATGGCTATGAGCAAATACAGTAGCTGACTGTATACAGGAAGAAGGCTGGAACCTGAATATGTACATCTTCATAAAATGGCAAGCCTGCTTGCTGTTTAATAAAGTACTACATGTGCTTTATATGAAGAAAAATAAAGTGCTGGCAGTGCATTAATGAAGTTCAAGGTGCTTTATAAAATGAAACTTCATGTTGTTTGAAAACAGTGCCTTACAAACCCTGCAATGGAAGGGGATTGATTTAGAGTGCTAGATTAAAAGAAACTCCTGTTGTTTAAACTATTGTTATTAAGTGTAGTCAGAAATGAAGTGCAGCATGCATTCCTGAATCCTGCTTGAAGCTGAGCAAGCCTAAAATTTTGTGGTGATTTGCATATACATCCCATGATGCTTTGTATTATAGGATTATGTGTGATTTTGTATTTCTTTGAAACTTGGCTTATTGCCAGTGCCCTTTGGGGGTAACCTTTGCTTCAGTGCTTCTGTACTGAGGTTCTTTGTCTTTAGCTTGCTTTTTTTTTTTATATTTGGGCTCCCCATCACCCAAAACACACAAGACCAACATAGGGGATAGTTTATTTACACAGGAAAGATAGATCAGCAGATCAGTGGGTTAGCAAGTGCTGACCATGTGCAGAGTAAAGACACACCTTGTCTGTTACTGAAAGCTAAAGTATCGAAGAAGGAATATACCATTGCTTAAGGTTATCCCCTGTGGTCACTAAAGAAAGTGAATTACCTGCAATTCTTTAAAGAATTTTGCAGTTAATTATTCCTGACTTTGAAAGAAAATAAAGCCACACTGTGGTAATTTGCACCGATCTGCTGTTGTCTGTTATCCTTCACCCACACCCGGTCACAGTGCCCCCTTGCCCATGTTTTCCTGAAGAGATCCTGTGTTTGTACTGAGTTGATACCTTTGAGGTATTTAAATGTCTCTATCATATATCCCCTGTTCCTTCTCTTCAGTGAGTACATCCTAAGATGGTTTAATCTCGATTCATACAGCTCTTCATGTAGTCCATGTATAATCTTTGTAGCTCTCTTCTGCACAGTTTCCAGGTGATCCTTGTCCTTCTTGAGGTGTGGTCTCCAGAACTGGATGCAGTACTCCAGGTGAGGCCTCACCAAAGACCTGTACAGCAGGACTATCACTTTGCTTTTCCTACTTGTGATACCCCTTCCTATGCATCCGAGAATGCTGCTAGCTTTTTGTGCCACCTTTTCACGCTGCCTGGTTGCCTTTACATTGTCAGATACAAGTACCCCCAGAACCCTCTCTACCTTAGTTTTAGTCAACTGTTCTCCTCCTCCTCCCCTGGGTATATTTCCAGCATAGATTCTTCCTCCCCAGGTGCATAATGTCAGTCTTGGTAATGGGGAAAGGGCAAGCTGTTCCCGCTTCCTCAACTCCCCCAACCACAACCACTTGACGTCTGTCAAGTGTTCAGCTTTGTCTGGACCTGCCTTGGTCAAGAGTCAAGCCTCTAGCTCTACTGTGTCCTCATTAAGCTTGTTGGCCTTGACACAGGTTGAACAGGCGGTTGAGATTTTTCTCGACCCGCTTGAAGATGATTCAGTCTCCAGAATCCCAGTCCTGTCCAGCTTTCCTCAAGAGGGTCAGGGTGAGTCGGTGAACCCAGCTGTCTCCTCTCATGAGTTACAGCCCTCCGGGGTTGAATGGTTGAACTCTGTGCATGTAGTTTATATTGCCCCTCCAGTCATACCTCCTCATTGTCGTCAATCATGTTGATGTTTGAGGTCAGGGGATTCCTCACATTCATGGTCTTGCTTGATTGGGAGGTGTCATTGTCGGCACTTTTCTTCTTCATCCTCTGATGATGAGAGGCTTCATCACTGTATGTGGTGCACTACAAAGAGCTCCTTTGTCAGCAGTGGGCCTTGTTTGGGCAGGTAGGGCTGTACCCTTGACACCGGTTCAGTCCGTACCAGTCACTCTGAGACAGCTGTCACTCAGATGAGTCTCACCACTGATTCAGGGGGAGACACCTCCATGACAACCCTTGCAGGGAGCCCCTTCTAATAAGTCCCATCTGCCTACCTGCTTGCTTGGTGGAGATCGTGCACTTGGCTGAGTCCTGAGTGGTGCACAGTGGCAACAGCCTAGGGGCGTGTTTGAAGATTCTTCAGCTGACTCCGAGGAGTCCTTAATTCAGTCTTTGAGGACTCATGCTTTTGACCATGATTTGAAAAGTTGACTACTGATGACTGGTCGGTGTCCTTCGGGGCACTTATCAAGCTCATATCTAAGTTCACGGAGGTTCCCTTGAAGCCAGTCCAGAAATGGGTCAAATACCCCTTTACTGAGATCCTGGATAGGGACAAATCCACTAGCATTACCTTTCTGATGGCCAAGGCCATCTTGGGTCTGGCACTGGAGCTTTAGCAGCACCCAGCTTCCTGTCCAGGATCCTCTGCCCATATGGTCTGCAAGTATGTGGTCCCTACTGGTACATTGTCTGGATTTTTGGACCACCCCTTGGCTGAGGGTCTGGTCACAGTCTGTCTTCTATAAGTCCGACAATATGGGTAACGTGGACAAGCCCCCCAACAAGGAGTTCAAAAAGCTTGACCATTCAGTGAAGAAGGTCTATGCTGCAACCTCCTTTGGTCTCCATCAGGGAAACTGCAACCTGATGATGGCCCACTTTGGTCACTCCCTGATAGGAGTCCTGGATCATGTCCTCCCATACCTCCCTGCCAATCAGCAGCTGGCAGTAAAAGTGTTCCTAGACCAGGGTCAAGCACTGGCTAAACAGCAGCTTCAGACAGCCTTGGATGTGGGTGATTCCTGCACCTGTGTCATGGCAATGTGTCACAGAGCCTGGCTGAGGATTTCTACCTTTACGATGGACACCCAGCATGAGTTGACCCATGTCCCCTTCCTGGGCACCAACTTCTTTGGCCCTGGGGTAGAAAGCCACCTCACCAGAATTAAGAAGTCCAATGTCACCCTGGATTCTGTGAACTCCTCTCAGAAGGATTTGAGAGGGCAGAAGCTGAAGGAAAAAGCCTTTCAAGTTTTGTCTCTTTCCTTTGCAGCAGTCTAGGTAGCAGCAGCCTCAGCAGGGGCTGTCATAGGCTTGGTGCCCCAAGACCTAGTTCCCTGGTCAGGGCCCCCAAAAAAGTTGTGGTAGGGGTGCTAGTGCCCCCTCCAAAGCTGCCCACTGATGGGTTGGGGTTGTCCACCTCCCACCAGTCCAGCCCCTACCCCAGCTCCCCAATGGGGGGGTCGTCTACACTACTTCTGGCACAGTTGGTCCATAATTACCTGAGACAAGTAAGTCCTAGAGGCGGTGGGTAGAGGGTTGGCTCTTGACTTTGAGGCTCTCCTGCCTTACCAACCTCACACACACCAAAGGAGCCTGTGGTGTCTTCTCTTTAATGTCTTTAAGTGACATTGGAGAGCACCTGGAAGGGAAGGTATGTCTCTTTGCAGATGACACAAAGATTTGCAACAGGGTTAATACACAAGGTGGGGTGGAAAGGATGAAAAGGGACTTGGCAAGGTTGGAGGAATGGCCAAATATGTGGCAGCTCAGATTCAATGCAAAGAAGTGCAAGGTAATGCATCTGGGAAACAGAAACCCAGGGGAAGAGTACACAATGGGGGGTAAGTTAATAACAACAAAAATCGAAAGAGACCTAGGAGTAATTATATCAGATGACCTAAAGGTGGGCAAGCAATGTGAGAAGGCAGTAAGGAGGGCTGGGGGATATTGGGATGCATAGGGAGAGACATCAACAGTAGAAAACAGGAAGTTATCCCTCTGTTAGACAGTTAGTGAGTCCCCATCCAGAGTACTGTGTGCAATTCTGGAGACCCCATCTCCGCAAAGACATAGACAGAGTGGAGGCTGTTCAGAGGAGGGCAGCCAAAATGGTGCAGGGTCTGCACCAGAAGACATACGAGGAGAGACTAAAGCAGCTTAATATGTATACCCTTGAGGAAAGGAGGGAGAGGGGGGGACATGATAGAAACTTTCAAGTATTTCAAGGGAATTAAAGTACAAGAGGGTAGCATCTTTCAGAAGAAGAGATGTGCAAGAACAAGGGGGCACAATTAAAGATGGGGGGACGGCTCAGAGATAATGTTAGAAAGTATTTTTTCACAGAGAGGGTTGTGGATGCATGGAGCAGCTTTCCTGAGGAGGGTGTGGAGTCAGGAACAGTGGGAGAATTCAAGAATACATGGGACAGGCATAAGGCAATTCTAGTGGGGGGGGTAGGAGGAAGTAAGCTGTTTAACTAGAGTCTGTAACTTATCCATCAGGAAGGGAAATGGGCAGACTAGGTGGGCCAAACGGTCCTTGTCTGCCATCAAATTCCATGTTTCTATGTGTCATAGGACATGCTATCTGTTCTCAGAAAGGATATTGCTCAGCTCCTAGAAAAAGGAGCAATAGCCCATGTCCTAGATTCCATGGCAGGTCAGAGCTTCATGTCCAGAGGCATCCTTGTCCTAAAACAGATGGGGGGTTGGCGCCCCATACTGGATCTCCATGATCAATCCATTTCTCAAGAAGCACAAGTTCAGGATGGTCATGCTGAACCAGATACCATCTATGGAGCAGGGCATGTGGTTCTGCTACCTGGACCTCCAGGATGTGCTTTACCACATTCCTGTCTGTCTGTCCCACTGGCGATACCTTCAGTTCCATGTAGAAGGGGTTATCTACCAGTTCCGGGTCATGCCATTCAGCCACTCCTGGGCACCCAAGATCCTCACCAAGTACATGGCAGTGGTGGCAGCCTTTCTTCGGCAATAGAGAGGCAGGATATACCCCTACCTGGATGACTGGCTGCTAGCTGGGGCATCCAAGGAGGCAGTGGAGTGGTCCAGAGACCTGGCCCTTCAGACCTACAGAGATTTAGGCCTTCTTGTCAATCTGGCCAAGTCAGAATTGAACCCCTTGCAGGTGATTCACTTCATCTGGGCAGACCTAGACTCTTTTCGGGCCAAGGCACAACTCCCTGCAGACCGGGCACTGTATCTTACCTCCTTTGCCCGATCATTTCAGATTGGGCACTTGCACACTGCCTGGGACTTCCTCTGGCTGCTGGTGTACAGTGTGTCCTGCACTAGCATGGGCTGGTGGGCCCACTGGTGGATGCATCACCTTCAGTGGGAGCTGGGTCAGCGGTGGTCCCAGTGCGTAGGTCACTTGAACCAGCCGGTCTGTGACCCAGCTGATGTGGGACGTCATCTATTTGTGGCTTGTACCAGAACATCTGGAGGAAGAAGTCCTCTTTGTCCACCTAGAGCCGACTGTGATTCTGACAACAGACATGTGTGTGGCAGGATGGGAAGAGCACTTGAGGGACCACCAAGCCCATGGGCTTTGGGCTCCCAGGGAGTTCCATCACCACATCAACCAGATGGAGCTCCACCCACTGCATTTAGATCTGTTGGAATTTGCTTCTTTTGTCTTGGGTCAGATCATGTAATCCAGACAGACAGACATGCCTGTTCTTCCTGAACAGGCAGGGTGGCATGCACTCCCTTCCTTTGTGTTGGGAGGCCCTCTGCATTTGGACCCTCATGTGCAGTTTGGGGTACAGCTCTCCAGGTGATTCATGCTGTGGAAGCTGACGGTAAACTGGTGGGTGCTATCAGCCAGGTGGGCGAGATGTCACATGAGTGGTGTCTGCATCAGGAGGTGGTGAATCACCTGTTCTTCCTGTGGGGCACTCATCTAATGGACCTCTTTGCTTCCAGGTAGAATGCAAAACTGAGGTGATTTTGTACCCACGCCCCTCAGTCTGGAACACTCCTGGGGGATGCCTTTGCGAGGCCCTGGACTCCAGGTCTCCCGTATACCTTCCCTTGCTTCACAAGGTGGTGGTCAAGTTGTGGAGGGACAAGGTGCAGATTATCCTGGTAGCCCCGGACTGACCCCACCAGTCCTGGTACCCAGATCTTCTGAGCCTCGGCAGCAGCCCTCCATGGTAGTTTCCTCTGCACCCAGAATTGCTGTCTTGTCATCAGAAAGATCCTACACCCAGACCTTAAATCCCTGCACCTTACTACCTGGTTCTTGAATGGCTAGAGTTCCATTCTCTGGGACTTTAGGAAGATGTGCTCCACATTGTGGAGGCATCCCAAAAGGAGTCAACTCATCAATGCTATGCCTTTAAATGGAAGAGCTTTTCCATTTGGTGTTAGAGCAATGATTTTGATCCCCTTGCCTAGCATTCTGAACCATCTTTGGTCCCTTTCTCAGGTGGGGTAGAGATTGACTACCCTCAAGGTGTACCTGGAAGTCATCTCTGCATTCCAGGTGCAGGCTGGTATACTGACGGTGGTGCAGGAGAAGGTGGTCAGGTGCTTTTTCAAAGGCCTTGACCACTTGAACCCGCCAGCGCATGAAACTCCACCACACTGGGACCTGTTGCTGGTTCTGGCAGTACTTATGGGCAAGCCTCTTGCGCCTATGCACAGGTGTGAGATGTTGCCTCTTGTGGAAAACTACCTTCTTGGTAGTTATCACATCTGCCAAAAGGATCTGTGAGCTCCAGCTGTTCTCGGTGGAGTCTCCATACCTGGTCTTCCACAAGGACAAGGCAGTCCTTTGTCTCCACCTGAAATTCCTGCCAAAGGTGGTATTGGAGTTTCACCTTAACCAGGTGATTATCCTTCTAGTATACTTTACCAACCCTTCTTCTGAGGCTGACAGTAGGCTCCATACTTTGGACCTGCGGCAGGCTCTTTCTTATGTCAGCGTATGGCTGGAGTTTAGCATGAGGCTCACCAGCTCTTTGTAACACACGCTGAAGCCGCACCTTGCAGACTGGCAGCTAAGAGGATGATTGGCAGGTGGATTGTCTCCTGCATCGACCTTTGCTATAGGTTGGCTAGCAGGGAGCCTCCCATAGGGCTCATTCCACCAGACGTATCACTTCCTTGGTGTCTGCTTTCAGGACGTCCCCATACAGATCATCTATAGGTTGTCTACCTGGAAGTCAGCATACACCTTTATCTCCCATTACAGCATCAACCTTGAGTCATGCTGGGATGCTAATTTTAGGGCCTTGGTTCTTCAATCTCTGATCATCAAATAGGGTTGTGCACCTTGCCCCCGTCCTTCCTATAAAAAAAATAACTACTGCTGGAAGTCTGCCAGAAGTGTGGATAAGTGAACCATATCCAGATCCTTAGAAATGAGGCTTACTCACCTGTGACCATAGATCTTCCACGGAGTGGTCTCTTGCAGCAGGTAATACACTTAGGTCATCACCAGGGGTCGCTGTGATGCATGGCAGCTCTTCTAGCAGTCTTTTCCATGGGCTGCCCACACATGACATTAGCTTTCTGTTTCCTATATAAGTGTGGGAAGTCCCTGGTATCCTCCATTCATTTTCCCGCTGTCTTCAGCTCGCACGCACCAAGCTAGAGCAACTTCAACAGCAGTCATCGATGAGAATTTGAGCAAATGACGAATGTCCAAAGAATCTTCAAGCATAATAGTGCTATTTCGTTCCTGCCATTGAGGTAGAAAGATCTACTGCTGGGACCCACACACGACACCACTTCCTCCATACATTGCCAAGATTTCAACCAGGCAACCCATCGATGATGGCTACAGGAAATCAAAAAACATTTGATGGAGCAGAAATCATCTCTCATAGAGAATCAGGGGGCTCATCCCAAGAACTCCCCTCCACTGATTCTCATAAACGGCACAGAAAGGAGAAGAAGCCCTCCTCTACCTCCATGCTCGTCAGCCACCATTACAGGTGCCCCACCGTCGATGATGCAGTCTCAGACTGCCTTCTTGTTGACAGGAGGTTATACCTTCTTGTCAACAGTGCTTTCCAGCACATTGATGGCAGTCTATGATGAACCTCTCATGGGTTCCTTAGATGTCCCTTCGGGGTCTCATCTCCCATTGCCGGGGACGTCATCTTCACTTCATAATACTGTTTCCCAGGTGGCTCCATCGATGAGGAACTGCATTCCACTGGGGAAAACCACTTGCATTTGCTATGCATACCATCCCTCCACCCTCACAGGTGTACACTCACAGGGGCCAGGTGGACAGGGATCGGGAACTTGGACTTTACCACCCAGGGGCAAGAACTGCTCAGGCTACATGTACAATCACCTCTACAATCCCTTTAGTTCAGCAGGTCTTGTGTGCTATGCAGCATACTCAGTCCTCCAATCCAGGAGTGCTGAGCCACCTATCCTGTTCCCCTACTCCTCCGCCTAAATGCTTCCAGGGTGGCAGAGACCCTTCATCACCCTGGTCACTTCCCTCGTATGTGGATGACTACCTATCAGATGAGGCTGAATTCTGGTAGATTTTACTGGAGATCTGGAGGATGAGGAATTCCAGGACATGGATTTTCAATCCCACTCACCCCCTATCAGAGATTTCCTCTCTAAATGAGGATTTATCCAGGCAGGTGGCTGCCTCTCCTCCAGATGACCCATCCTTCCATGAAATGATAGTCCGAATTCAGAAAGTCATGGGATTCTCTACTACTGAACATGACAAACAATGTAAGGATATGGCAGACTATCTAGAGTTACCAGAGGATCCAGTCTTAGTGGTACCCCCACTAATCCAAACCTATCAAAATGCTATGCTTGCAGCCTGGAACCAGCCTTCTACTGTTCCGGTTATGCCCCGCAAGGCGGATTGCCTCTACCAGGCTCCTCTTGATCATCCTTTTCTATCCACCACTCCTGAAGTGGATTCAGTGATGATTACTGCTGCTCATGATCATACCAAATGACCAGAACATATGAGTTCCTTATCTCCAGACAAGGATTCCCATAGGCTAGACTAGCTGGGGAAAAAAGGTATTCCAAGCAGGTACCATGAATCTCAGAATCTTAAATTATATGGGACATATGGTCAAATACCAGCATACACTCTGGTCCTCGGCCATTCAGTTAGTCAATAAACTCCCTCCTTCTCAGGAAAGAGAACAATTATGGGCTACAACATCTACTGGCAAGCTGGCCCGGAGGTGATGAAGGTTGAGGCACTGGATGCCATGCATCGCGCCATGCCAACGACCCATGTTCAGGAATGAGCATGGTCCACTGGTGGTCGACAGGAGAGAGAGAAAGAGAGGATCGAGCATCCAAGGACAGCTCTCCTCTCTCTCTCTCTCTCTCTCTCTCTCTCTGGGTAGGGATCCAGGGCTTGCCTGGCACAGCAGCGGCCCCCTAGTGGAAGCTGGAGGCACTGCTCAAGCTTAGGACTATAGTGGAGGGTTTAGAGCTACAACAGATGGGGGATGTCATTGCATGTCCGAGCTCCAGGGGAGGGGGAAAAAAACCCCACCATTGGTAGGCGAAGGCAGGTCAGGCATTCACACCATCACGTCCAACATCGTGCACCAGGACGCTCGCTTCGGTCCTTCCTCCAAGCAGGCAGCTTTCCAGTACTATAGATAGAGTGCCAGAAGGAGTGTGGTGGTCCTTCCTTGGGGGACTCGGATCCGGGGGGGCCAGGCTAGGTGTGCTGGAGGAGGGTCCCCCCTCACCAAGGATGAGCAACATGGGCCTTCAGGCAAGATGGGATAAATCACAGCACCAAGTGACCACGCTGGAGAGAGGCCAAGGTGAGGGGTGCATAAATAGAATTAAGAAAAAAAATCTACTGGCAACTCCATTTCCTGACACTTACTTCGTTCGGGATATGAGGCAGTCGATACTTTGGCCCGCATGTCAGCAACTGGCATTACCTTGCGTTGCCATGCTTGGCTTCGGGTTTCAGCTTTTACACATGACGTACAACATAGAGTGGTTAATGTCCCCTTTAATAATGCCAAACTATTTGGTCCAGGTACCCAAACACTGATAGATGATCTCCAGTCTCCAGGAAGAACTCTCTGCACGGTGCAAGGCATGTTCCATACCTCCCAGCCATCATACCGTTCTCAATCCTCCTATTCCAAAAGAGGTGGAAAATACAGAGGCTCACATAGGAGCAGATTCCGAGGTCGTTCCCAGTCTACCAGAACCAACACTTCTGCCGCCAGGGGCTCTCGCTCCCACCCTTCTTGTGGGGCTGGGCAGCCCATCTCCCAGTAACCAACTAGGGTTCTGCCCACGCTTCCTCGACCAGGCCTCAGAAGCAGTGGGCAGTCATTTTGCCCTTCACTTGAATGCCTAGAAAACAATCACATCAGATGAGTGGGTACTTCAGATTATTCAGAGAGGTCACACTCTAGAACTACTTTCCAAACCTCCCCCTCATTCCCCCCCGCTCTGTCCATTACCCACCTGACCATATTCCTATTCTCCAGGAGGAACTGCAGGCCCCTCTAACCAATGGGGCCATTTACCCGGTACCCCCTACAGAACACCAAAAGGGGTTTTACTCTCACTTCTTCCTGGTACCCAAATGAACTGGAGATCTCAGACCAATACTGGACCTCAGACAATTGAACCTATATGCCCGGTACAAAAGGTTCCACATGGTCACCCTAAATTCCATCATGCCAATGTTGAAACAAGGGGATTGACTATGTACCCTAGATATGAAGGATGCTTATCTACAAATCCCTATCCATCCTGCCCACCACAGATTCCTTCATTTCCTCCTGTTGGGTCAACATTACCAATTTTGAGCACTCCCATTCGGTATCTTATCCACCCCGAGAGTGTTTACCAAGTGCCTAGTGGTAGTAGCAGCAGCACTACGACAGGATGGGCACTTTGTCTTCCCATATTTGGAAGACTGGCTAATCAAGGCAGAGTCCAAAGCCCCTCTGTTTTTCTCCCTAGAAGCAACCCTAACTCTGTTCCAAACTCTAGGGCTAACGGTCAGTTGGCCGAAGTCCAATCTGACTCCTACACAGTCGCTCCAATATATAGGAGCAGTTCTAGACACTGTCTCTGCCAGGGCCTACCTCCCGGCTGGCAGACAAGACAAGCTTCTGTCTCTGGCTTCTCAGATACAAACCCAGAAAGTAGTCACAGCCAAATGCATGTTATGTATCCTAGGACACATGGTTGCTACCATCCCTATGACAGATTTTGCCCATCTTCATATGACACCGGTCCAGTGGGTTCTGTAGAACCAGTGGTCTCAAAGAACAGGAAATTTTGAAGACAAAATCAGAGTCACTTCACTGTTGTGGTCCGCCCTAGTATGGTGGACCCTCCAGGCCAGCCTATGTCAAGGCATGCTCTTCCAGTCCCCCTCCACCCCAGCAGATGTTGACTGCAGATGCATCCCTGGAAGGGTGGGGTGCATGCCTGGGTCCTTACAGAACACAAGGCAAGTGGACCAGTTCTATCCCTCATCCTCACATCAATCTTCTGGAGATGAGTGCGGTTTGCTTAGCCCTCCAGGTCTTTCAACCTCACTGGTCTCAGGGACCATTGCTGATTCAGTCAGACAACACTGCAGTAATATTCTACCTCAACAAACAAGGAGGTACGAAATCCCATACTCTATGCAAAGAGACGCTTGCAGTCTAGCATGAGGCCATTCGGCAACACCTTGTACTGACAGCCGTCCATCTACCAGGATGTCACAACCTCCTGGCCGACCTTCTCAGTCGCCAGTCTGCACACAAATGGACACTTCATCATGAAGTGCTTCAGAAAATCTTTCATCTGTGGGGGCCCCTGCAACTGGATCTGTTTGCCTCCCCAGTCAACCACCATCTCCCCAGATACTATTCCATTATCCCGTGCAAAAAGGGACAGTCTATAGATGCCCTGTCCCAAGCATGGACTGGACTCTTCTTATATGCTCCCCCCATCCTACTCCTGCAACGGACTCTACTGAAATTACAACTCGAACCTGCCACCATGATTCTCATTGCCCTCTGTGGCCTCGGCAGGTGTAGTTCCCCTCCTTCAACAGTTCTCAGTGAAGGAACCCATTCCATAGCCAATCAGACCACATCTCTTGACTCAGAATCAAGGAACCCTTCTACATCCCAACCTGAAGGCACTACACCTTCATGCTTGGCTCCTGAGGATGCTTTCATAGCACGCTTACAAGTGTTCTCCCCCTGTTGCCAATATATTACTGGCATCATGTAAACCAGTGACCTGGGGAACATATAATGCCAAATGGAAATGCTTTTCCATCTGGGCTGCTTCCTGGTCATATCACAATTTACATTTGCAGACTGCAGCCGAAATCCAGCACATGCGCTAAGGCAGCATGTTCTTGCGCATGTGCGGGATCTTCGCCTGTGTCTCTTTTGCGCATGTGCAGGATTTCAGCTGCAGTCTGGAAATGTAAATCATGATATTCAGAGTGCTTGGTTTGGGTTTTTAAGCACCAGGAGTGATTTGATTTACTAGACTTCACAGAGGGATTATCTTGTTGGTGTTGTCATGCTATGAAATTGCACTTCGGGACAGCGAGCGTTCATGGTGCGCGTTTACAAACACTATATGCTTCCGGTGGCGGGTCAGTTATCGGCAGCCCGAGTGAAAGGGGATTTTGATTTGAGTTTAATAAAAACAGGTACAATTGGATATTTTTACATCTATGGGGGCATTCTACTGTACATGTTTAATAAGTATGTGCCTACAAGCTTACGGATTAAAAGTAGTCAAAAACATAGGGGAAAAGCTGACAGTGCCCCTTTAATGAGTTGTTAATCACACCTGGCCATCTAGAACACTGAGAGAGATTAGCATGAGGACTAGAGAATGCTAAAGTAGAGACTTTTTTAACTTCATTAACAGCCATGAAAATCTGCAGTAGTCAAAACGGGCAAGTAGAGAGTTAGCCGCACTAGCTCTGGTCAATTTTCACTAGTGTTTGGGCTAGTAAAACAATGTTAAGATCGACCTCTGTACAGAGTCTAGTACCAGTGACTAGAAGCTGTTATTGATGTAAAGAGCAGTCACCCACCCTGTGGGAAGGAAATTCTCTAATGGATGCTCCTAACATCCCTGGCTTGGGGCGCACACCTTGGCCACCAGTGTGCTTGCATTTATTTTAATATGAAAGACAAAGAACCTCTGTGTGCAAGTACTGAGGCAATGGTTACCCCAAAGGGCATTTGGCTGGGAAGCTAAGATTCAAAGAAATAAAAAATCACACATGCCCCCACAATGGAAAGCATCAAGGGCTGCATATGCAAATCACCACAGAATATTATGCTGGTTCAACTTTAAGCAGAAATGCATGGTGCCGAAAGGCCTCTCACACAGTTTGCAAAGGGTGCTAACAGAAGACATAGACACGTGTTTCATCCTACCAGAACTCATCAGCATGCCTCGTCTGTTTGACACCCCAGTGGAATGAACCAGCTACCCTAAGATGGTCTATCTGGGTTATGTTCTTGTGAACCCAATTAAAACAAAAAACAATTTAAAAGACAAAGAACCTCTGTGTGCAAGCACTGAGGCAATGGTTACCCCAAAGGGCATTTGGCCGGGAAGCCAAGTTTCATGTCAACCTCACATACAAGTCAACTCCCCCATGTGGTCAAGTTAAGCAAAATTACAGACAGTATTTTGCTGCCAAATTAAATGGTAAAATGTGTTTGATGAACGTCAAGCACAGAATTTGCCTTTGTGGCCAGAACTGAACAAATAAAAAAGGTTACACATGTGCCAAAATGGTACGCCATTGTTAACCCTACAGATAAGTCAAGTCCCTCTTCTTCAGGGCCTAATTTTAGCATCAAAAAATAGACTTATACATGAGTTTATACAATGAGCATGATGTTAAAAGTGGCAAGATAAAAGTGTTATCCCAGGTGATGATGAACCGACTCATAAGACAGCAATTTTGCCTTATGAATTAGGTACATCACACCAGCTATCTTCACACTACAGTACGTCATAATCCGCACTAATGCTGACTTATGCTACAGCAGACCCATTGCTTCAGACACGAGGGTTAAAAAAAAAAAAAGGTCACGCAGCATTTTAAATCCATTACTGGAAGATACATACTGATTGTATAAATAGGACATGTTATTTGTGAGCATATCATATGGTTGTTTATCTTCTTTCAAGGTCTGTGACCTCTTGATCCCTCACGAGTGGCGTGGGTCACAGACCTCTCATGAAGATAAAAACCATATGACACTCACACATAACATATTGGGCTGGATATTCAAACTGCGCCATTCTGAGGCGCATGCCCTCTGCGCTTCTGCGCCAAAATAGTTGCTGAGGGGTGTGGCAGGCGATATTCAAGGAGTTGCTATTGAGCAACTCCTTTGAATCGCACCCAACCACAACCACTGTGCGTAAGCGCAGTGGAACTTGCGCCACGCCAAGTTGTCAGAGTGGAGCATTCAACTTGCGGTGGCGCCAAGTACCATTACGCCATGCGCAAAAGCATGATATTCAAAGGTGACATGCAGATGGGGCCATAATTAATGCAGCAGGTGGGGGGCCATTTGCATGTGATTATAGCCCATTTGCATGCCATTAGCATGTAGGTGCACCGATCCCGAGGACTTCGCCTGGCGCCCTGCCAGAGCAGCAGCCGTCGGGGACCGATGCCTGCAACCCGATCGTGGGCATAGTGTACTCCTCCCCACCAGCCCGATCACGGGCAATATCAACCCCAACATCTCCCTGGTGGTCCAGTGGACTGAAATGCGATCGTGGGCAGAAAGTAAACTGAACCCCGAACATCTCCCTGGTGGCTAGTGTCCCCCACCCACGGCCCCACCACCCGCTCCCAGCAGCGGGCGGCAGCATCCCACCCGCCTGCCGCCCGCCGCCGCCCAGCGTGACTGCCGGTGAACCTGCGCCGGTGGTGCAGAGCAGAGCCAATGGGCGTGCAGCCGTGGCGACAAGTCGGCGGGCGCGGCGACTGGCGAAGGAACTGCCGCCCGCTCGGGCCGCCGGGGAGGTGGTGGGGCTCAGGTGGGTTGTGTGGGGACACTAGCCACCAGGAGATGTTCAGGGGGTTTCAGTTTACTTTCTGTCCGCAATCGCACCAGGAGATAACGGGGGTTCAGTTTACTTTCTGCCCGCGATCTGGCATTTCGTCCACTGGACCACCAGGGATGTGAACGGAGGGGGATTTATTAAACATACTTGGGTCCACTGGACCTGCAGGGATGTGAATGGGAGGGAGCCACATTGATGCCACGATCGGGCTGGTGGGGGGCACAGGGACTGAGTTGGGCCAGCCACAGGTGGCAGCTGCTGTGTTGCGCCCTGCAATACAGCAGCTCACCTGTGGGTGGCCCTCGACTCAAGCCTTTTTGGCTCAAAGTCCTGCAGGCGCAGGTTGGGGGTTGCGCCTGCACAACTCTGCACAGCCCGGCTGAATATCGGGCTGTGCAGTTTATGCATGGTTCCTCCTCCTCCAGTTCAGCATGCATTCATTTGCATTGCGCTGTTGCTCAGCATGTTTTCTGTGGCACAACTGCCTCCTGCTGAATATCGCAGAATGGAGCAAGTTTGGACTTGCGCAGGCGCAACCCTATTGCGCATGGCGCAACCCTTTTGAATATCTGGCCCATTCTGTATAGACACAGTAATGTAAAAGAATGGGAGCTAACTGCTGTATGTGAAATATATGAAATATGAGCAGAACTATCTCCAGAACTTGTTTTTCTAAAGTTTCCTCCGTGACTCAGGAGCTCTTTAAATTGAACGTCGTACTTTACTGACACCATGCAGCTCAAGGCTCACTAACAGCTGGCATCCATTAATGGTTTATTATGAAACAGAACAGTTTTCTTTGCTTCAGTCTCTTGGCTTTCTTTAATATTCAAAGATAGCTGGCCATGGAAGGTGAAGACATTGTAGCTAGAAAATAATGACTTTTTTCATCTATTCTTAGGCTATACTCAAATGCAGCTGATTATCTCTTTACCCTTTCAGTGAACAAAGTACTGGTACTCGTTTTACTGCTGAACTACAGCTAAAAAGAATGCAGTTTTTTTTATATATATATATATATATATATATAAAATACTAGTTTTTGAACCTTGAATTTGGGTGATAAAAATTGGGAGGACTATCAAAGGAAATATAAAGAAGCCAGAAGTACAGTTTGGAGATCAAAGGTCTATACAGAATTAAGAATGTTGAGCATCCCAATGGATGCTCTCTAGCTCTGGCGTGGAAGGCCTGCTCACTCTGCTGTGACACTGCCACCTGGATGACCATGAGTGGTAGTGCAAGTGGAGCCACAAAGGGAGGGTGGGCGCCTCCTGCCTTGGATGCATGCACATGCATGTGTCCGTTCAGTCCTCTCCCATGGGGCACTTGAGGGAAGAAAATGGCAGAGAAAGCTAGGCTATTGCCAGATGATCTGACACTCCTCCCTTAGGCTCTGCACCATCCACTGGGCTGCCCACTGCCACATCCATTACCTACTGGACCTGGGGAATGAGGGAGGCTCCATCACGCCGGGGGGTGGGATCCTGTGAGGCAGTGCTAGGCAGCAGGGCTGTAAGTCCCAGAGACAACAGGTAATAGGGTGGGGAGAGTAGCAAGGCTGAAAGGGGGTCAGCTAAGGAGAAGGGGAAAAATAGAAACAAACAATGGAGAAAAAGTTATTTAGATATAATGTGAAAAAGGAAGACAAAGGGAGGGACTGTCAGGCTGAAGGGTGTGTGTGTGTGGATGGAAGATGATGGGCAGAAGTCAGATGTACTTATCTGCTATTTCTATTCAATACGTACTGTTGAGGAGGGGGATCCCTGTAGAAAAGTAACTTATAAGCATCTGCAAGGGGAGTGACAGACATGGAGTCTTTCCAGATAGGTTGAGAAGGGCTTGCAGCTCTCTGGATGGACAAGGCACCATGTCCTGACCAATTGCACTCAAGGATCCTGAAACAGCTAAGTCTGGAATTGGCAGCACCCCGGATGGATCTGTTAAGTGCTCCATAGAGACTGATGGGGTACAGTGGGACTGGAGGATGGCCTCTGTAGTACCACTCCACAAGGGTGGTGACAAAGAGGATGCAGGGAACTACAGACTGGTTAGCCTTAGCTCAATTATTGGTAAACTCATGGAGACTATAACCAAAGAACAAACAGTGGAGTACCTGGAAGTGAGGGGGTTACAAGATTATAAACTGCATGGGACTGTTGCAGGAAGATCATGCCAGACTAACCTGATAGTTTTCCTTGACTGGGTCACCAGGGCAGTGGACAACAGACAAACATTCAATATACCATACCTTGACATCAGCAAGGCCTTTGATTCAAACCCGGGAATGCCTCACTTATGGTTCCACTCTGTGCATCATTCTCCGTAGAAACAGATGCCCCGGAGACACACCCCAGTCTAAAAATGAAACTTAGAATGGGTGTTTGAAAAACTCTGCAGCCACCTCCTACCCTAGCAGTTGAATGATGCATAGCGTGAAACCATAGTGAGGGATTCCTGAGAAGAAACAATGAGCAATTCTTTCCTCTGTTTCACACAGCAGACTCTTAAGGTAAATAGAGGATCTGAGATTTGGGGAAAGGCTGACCAGATGGACAAGAAGCTGGTTAAAGGGGGAGACAACAGAGAGTGGTGGTAAATGGGATGGAAGCAGAGGCTAGGGGGGTCCCTAGTGGGGGTGCAGAAGCGGTCTGTACTGGATCTGTTCTGTTTAGCATGTTCAACAGTAACATGGGGAAGGTATACAGGGCAAGCTATGTCTCTTGGTGGGTGACAAAGTTATGCTGCAGGGTAGGCAATGAAGAGGGTGTAATGGAATGGATAACTGATCTGGAGGAGCTGGACAGGTGGTCCAAAATATGTCAGTTAAGGCACAACGTCAAGCAGTGCAAGGTAATGCACATTGGCAGGAGGAACCCAGTCATGGTGTGGTGAGAATAACAGAAATGGGGATGAGCTAAGGATATTGGGGTAATTCTCGTGATAGATTCAAACTTTCTGAGCAGTGCAACAAAGCATACAACAAGGTGAATGGGGTGTTTGAGATTATTGGCAGGTGTTTTACAGCAGCAGAAGTGAGGTGATTTTGCCCATGCAGGATCCTGGAAAGGCCACATCTCAAGCACAGTGCCTAGCTCTTAAACCCACACCTGAAGAAGGACAGGCTGGAAACGGTGCAGTGGAGGGCCACCAGAATGATCCAGAGGCAGTAGGGTCAGACATATAAGGAAGGGCTGCTGGCAGACCTCTACAAGTACTCATTAGAGGCCAGAAGAAAGATGTGGGGATAATAGAGATGTACAAGTCCCTGAGGTGTGTGTGTGTGTATATATATATATATACACACAATAGGGGTGAGTGGTAAATGAGTGAGATAAAACAGCGTATCATCCACTGCAGTGTGATATTTTTACCCTCTGCTCTACTGTGATGGTACGAGACATTTACACACACAGGTCACAAAAGGTCACTGATATCATCACCCTAGGCAGCTTTCCCCTCAGCATGAAAGAAACACCTGTGCTGTTACCATAGACACAAATGCAGAACTACCTGAGAGGTCTCACTGCTGCCTACAGCTAACTCAGTGAGCATTACAAAACACACCTATCCCCCCCCCCCCAACTTCCAGCTCATTACTGTGATGCTCTCAACTTGATGCAGCCAGAATTCCAAACAGCACAGTTTCATAGAACAGCCTAAACTACTGCCTGCAGCTAACTCAACTACCACTGAAACACACTCACTTGTTCCTCAAACTCTGATTCTCACCCATTACAATTACTGTGACAATTTCAACTTCACTGCAGCCAGAATCCTAAAGAGCACAATTTCACAGAACACTCTGCCTGCAGCTAACTTAATTACCACTGAAAACAGTATCAGCTGTTCTGATACTCTGCTTCTCAGTTCATTACAATTACTGTGATGCTTTTAACTTCACTGCAGCCAGACTGCTAAACAATACAGCTTCACAAAAGTATGTTTCATTCCTATCTAAAACTAACTCATTTAGCATTGCAAAACACACTCATGTGTCTCTCAGAGTTTATAACACTGCCAGCCCATTCAGAAAAGCTCACACACAGAATGAGCAAACACATTAACAGGAACAGAACACAAGACAGCATAACAAAACTTCTGAAACTCTTGGCCTTATGTATATATTCATACATGATGGCAAATCAGAAGAGCAGAATATTGTCACTCCTGCATCGTGAGCTTGGATACCTTACCTGCAGGAGTGACAATATCTGCCATATCACACCATGTTCATCATGTATCCCATATATATATATATATAGAGAGAGAGAGAGAGAGAGAGAAAGATTAGAGGTAAAATGAAGCCATCGACAGTTAGTTGTTCCACAGCGACAAAACGAGGAAATTTGTAAAGATGAAAGCCCCTGACCCCCAGTTCACCTTCAACTAGCATCGGAGTGCACATTGGGATCATCGGTTCTAACTCACCCCATCACAAGTGTGAAGAAGCAGAGGTATAGAAGAATGGGGTGAGAGTTAGATCAATGACCCCAACACGCACCCCTGATGCCGGTTGGGGTGGACTCGGGGGTCCAAGGGGGGCTTTCAACCCTAACACCGAATTTCCTTGCTTTTGTCACTGTGGAACAACCCTAACTAATGCATTAAACAGAGTTTTTTGCCTCTAATTTCCCTTCTGTTTGAGAATGACGACGAGAAATAGTGAATGTAATGTAGTGGTGGGAGTGCGGAGCCCCTCATAGTAACAGGAACAGCAACATAAACACAAGGTGGAAATAGAAATGGTAACAGTAAGGAAAATGCAAGCGCAAATGACAACGCAAAGGGTAACGCACACGGTGGCGTACATGGGAATGGTAACGCAAATGGGGACATAAACGCAAGTTGAAACAGTAAGTGTAACAGTAATGGAACTGCATACCCTGTTTTTGCTGGACAACTGCATAGAGAAACACAGTGTGCATAAAGAATGTATGCATTGTAATAGGAATGGAAGTTTAAAACTAGCATTGGAAGTACTTAATTGCAAATATCTCAGCAGCCGTACGACGTAGAAAAAAAATTAAAATTTCACAGAAATCATTATTTTACTGGCTACCGTTTTGTGTTACATGGCCCATAAGGCTATGCAAGTTGTGACGAAAAATCTGTATCTCGCACCGTTTTCGAGATACAAGCCCTGAAAGGCGCGGCGTACGCCACCATGTTAGTCTATGGGAAAAAAAAGTCAACTTCGGAGAACCATAACTTGAGAGCCGTGCAATAGTTTTTCACCAAAGGCACCTCTGTGAGATGTTGGCTGCCTTCCCTCCAAATTTCAGTTCAAAAGACCAAACCGTTTTTTGCAGCAGGGTGGCAAAGAAGTGTTGTCATTTGATAGCCTGGAAAAAGTAGTGTGTAATTCGCATTCAATTTTATGAAAGTGTCATGAGTGCGAAACTACTTTTGCAACACTACTTTTCCAGAAATTTTGAAAACATATTTCTAGGGTGTTTCACCCCAAAATAAAGACATGGCTAGCATCCTCAGGGTCCGACTAGGTGAACACAAAAAGAATTGTGTCCCTAGTGGGTCCCAAATTTAAATGCCTAGCATTTCTGTGATCACTAACTGAAAGAAAATGGCTGCCTCACGACACTACTGGGGTCATTTGCAACACTAAAAACTGCATGTATGACACTTTCGCTCTTTTTGTTAACTTTTCCCATTGACTTATAATGGGAACTTGTTTTTGAATAACTTTTGAACCGTTTAATATTTTTTCACGAAATCTTCAAAAGGTACATTGGGGACCCTGGCCGCACGTTCCCTGATGTGTTCGGACCAGTCGCGAAAACCGTGCGACCTGTAGGCGAGAGCAAAGAATTTGCAAAAAAGGGTAAACGCACATTTTGTTGGTGCTTAATAACTCTGCAGCCGTATATCTGACTGGTACAAAACTTAATAGATCCCAAGATCTATGAGGCCCAATTATGCTTACCAAATTTTAGGCACATCTGTTGAACAGTGGCAAAGTTTGACCCTTTAACCTTAAAATGGCTCCTCTACCATAATATATGGTATGTATGTATGTATGTATGTGTGTATATATATATATATATATATATGTATATGTAATAGATATACCACTCTGAGGTGTGCGGGTCGTACTCTGATATAAGCATGCCTTTGTGTCCGTCAACCATGGGCGTGCGTATATCAGGCGCGACGCACCTCAGAGTGGTTTATCTATCTTATAAAATGTCAAAATTGTTTTGGAGGAGGGGTAAAAGTGCAGGTGTGCGGTCGCGCTCTGATATACGCATGGTCATGTGATGCTGGTCAACTAATGATATTGCTGCAATTTCCCTACCCATTTTATATATATATATATATATATATATATATATATCTATATATAAAAACAGTGGATAGAGAGGCCTTGTTCACTAAGAATGGCAATGCAGTAACAAGGGGGCATGATTGGAGACTGGTGGGTGTCAAGGTTTAAGAAGGATATTGGGAAGTTCTTCACAGAGAGACAGTGATATATTAGTGGAATAGGCTGCCAAAGGGGGGTAGTGGAGGCAGGGACTGTAGCTGGATTTAAAGTTTGATGGGACAGATTTTGGTGTCTGGTGACTCTGAAAAGGAAGGTAGGAAGGGCAGAAAATTAGACCCCACTTGGTGGTAGGTCAGCAGAGGCTACAGGTAGCAATGGTAGTAGGTCTACGAGACAACAGGTAGCAACTTAAGGGTAGACTAGACGGACTTCAAGTCTTTTTCTGCCATCGTCTATATTTCTGACACAATTCATTTCTCTCAGTTAAGTTTAAGGGAGACATGAGGAAGTACTACTTCTGAAAGAGTGGTAGATGCTGGAACAGAATGCCAGTGGAAGTGGTGAAGGTGAAAGCAGTAGGGGGCGTCAAGCATGCATGTGATAGACACAGGAGAATATTAATAAATAGGCAGGAAGGAGGGAGGGTCACCGGAGACCAGTTATGGTCTACGGAGATAGACTAGGCAGGGCCTATCTGGGCAGATGGGGTGGGTCAAATGGCTCTTTTCTGCTGACAGATTCTATGTTTCTAAGTTTTTAAAGCAGCACTTCACGTTAGCTGTAAAAAAATTAAAAAATATATAAATAAATAAATAAAAAAATTGGACTGGCTCCTTCCATTCCTTCCAATTCAGAATGGGAGTGTCTAGGCTGAAACAGATGCCAAGCCCTACTGGTCTAGCATAAACAGGAGCGGGCCCGATTCATAATAAGCTAAAATACTGTGAACTATTTTACCATGGTTATTTTTATGGTTTGTAGGGAATGCCCTTTCTCTCCCACTCCCACTTAGCACAGTTCTGGCTCCTGCTAGCTAGAGAAATTCATGCTCCTACAAAACCACTTGGGATCTGTCTGCAAGGTAAGAGCTGAGCCAGTTAACCACAAGATCAGAGAGGCCAGCCCTTGATAGCTCGTCAAGGAGAATGAAGCAAACAGCAGTGTTAAAAACCTTGGTAAAGGCAGCAGATACCTTGAACAAAGGAGACTGACAGAAGCCATGAGGTCAATCTTACAAGACTGAACATACTAAGGTGTTTGATCTTGTGACCTCCAGCAGGATGCAGGGTCACATACCCTGAAGCTCAGAGGTGCTAAATCCAGGGGTAACAGTATAAGTTAGTTCTCCCCAGGGCCCGATTTACAGTAACGCAAACTACGCCCATGCTTAGGACCCTTTGTTCTGGGGGGCCCCATTCTGGCAGTGTTTGTTGTGGGATGATCTTATCTGTGTCAATCTTCACCATTCATCACATTTGGGTATGTGGCCTGAGGTCATGACCACGCGGTAGCTCTTTTTTTTTTTGGGATGGGCGGAGTTGATGTACCGACGTCGCCACCCCAAGGCCGATGCACTGCATGGCGCTAGCGGGTTGGCCATTAGGTGTCGTCGACTGTGCCCTCCCGGAAGTTCTTCATCTCTTGTCATAGAGGTCGCACCTCATGAGGAGTTCCAAGCAACTACGTCGGGCCTAGTCTTCATCTGTCGATGCCGAGTCTACCTGTGGGTTCCATTTCACCCTACTTGACGCTGCTGTTTATTTATTTATTTATTTATTTATTAGCTTTTGGTAACCGGGTAAGTGCGCTAGGCAACAGACCTGCCTATTTTCAGGCACGACCCAGGAGAGCACAGGACATTGGTTACAATATGCAGAAATGCACAGACATAATATAGGTGTACAGGAGCAAAACAAGATATACATTGGGTAGCACAGTAATAGTTACATAAGGGTACATTTTAGGCATAGATCATAATAAGGATGTAAAATAAAGCAATTAGGGTAACCATAAGACAGCTGAGGACAGTAAAGACATCAAGGTTCATAGCCACCTAGACAAACGTATTGCATGGGAGAACATTAGTGTAGTACTCAGGGTCAGACCCGACAGCCTGCAGTGGGACAAAGCAAATTAAGAGCATTTGCATTGGCCAGAGGCTAGGAGGTGGGTGAACAGCGAGTTTTTGAATTCTCGATGGGAGGCTGAAGTTTTCACCATAAGGGGGAGTGAGTTCCAGAATTTGGGAGCAAATGTGGGCAAATAGTTGTTCACCCATTTTTGTCATGCAAGGTCTAGTGAGAGCATGGGGCAGAGGAAGACCTGAGGGTACGGGTGTGTGAGGCAGGAGTCAGGAGGTTGGCAAGATAGACAGGGCAGAGAGGTCTAGACAGGGAGACGATAAAGCAGCCCAGGAGTAGGCTTGAATATCCTTAGGTGACAGCCAATTTAAGCCAGCGTAAAGGAGACAATGATGGGTAAGACGTGAGCAGTTAAGGGTGAATCTACAGATGTTGTTGTAGACAGTGTCCCATTTGTGGAGTGTAGCAGAGTTTGCAGCAAAGAGGAGGGGCAGAGCATATTGGAGCTGGGGTAAGAGAATACCTCTCGCAACAGAAAGTCTAGCGGAAGGAGTGAGGGAGTGGCGCACGTGATAAGCTCCGCCAATTTTAGCATTGTCGGCATGGCACACCATATTGACATGTTGAGACAGGTCAAGTGTGGGATCCAAAGTGACCCCAAGGTACTTGAAGGACTCAGTGTTTGAGATGAGGGAGCCATCAAGGCATTGAACCCGGAGCCTGTTCGCAGGGGCAGACAGTTTCTTAGAGGATCCGAATAGCATAGCACAGGTTTTTTCTAGGTTCAGGACTTGGTGGTTGCTAGAGAGCCAGGTCTGCAGGAATTGGAAGTCATTAGTGAGAGTGGAGTTGATGGCAGCAACCCGATTTTGACCCAGAGTAGAGAACAAGGTCATCTCTGCATATAAGAGTGCAGCTATGCCGGGACATGGTGGGAATATCATTTAGGAAGAGGGAGAAGAGTAGAGGTCCAAGAGTGGATCCCTGGGGAACTCCACGGAGATGTTTAGGGGAGGAAAGGGCCTTGTGAAATGCTACCACCTGAGTCTGATTGTCAAGATAGCTGTGGAACCAGGAGAGGGCTTGGTCAGATGCTCCAATGGATTGGAGCTTCTTTAGCATGAGAGGATGGTGTACCATGTCGAAGGCTTTAGACAGGTCGATAAAGATGGCCCCAGTGAGTAGGCCACGGTCCATATTATTTCTGATGTCATTTGTAAGTTGTGTAAGTGCAGAGGTGATACTGTTTTGTGGTGTGTTTGGTAAGACTGTTCCTTTATTATTTTCAGCGATGTCGGCTCTGTTTTTTCATTGTTTTCCATTGATCATGTCTAAGTCAGATGGCAAAAAGTCACTGAAAGTAGGGCGGCCTCCTGTGCGTCTGTGTCCGTGCGGCTGCAAGTACTCCATTACTGACCAGCATGATTGTTGCCTTATATGACTTGGCCCATATCACAACATGGATTCGTGTGATGCCTGTTTCTCTATGGATCGTCATGTCCTGGAACAGCACACGTGGAAAGTTGGACAAGCTCTGCTGACTTTCCGGGGATGCGTGACCATTCGTCGGGCCAAGCCACGGTCTCTCAGCCTTTCCTCTGGGTCCCCTCCCGGTTCTTTACGGACCACAGAGGAGGGATCTTCTGCTTCTTGTAGCCTCACTGTGGCAGAAACCCCTTCTGTGGTGCAGGAGGCCCAGTCCGTTCCCCCTTGGGGGCAGGCGGGAGGCACTGCTCCAGCAATTGCCCTTTCGGGGGCGATGGCTCCCCTTGTGTCATTTCCTTGGGCTGGAAAGCCTGGGTCAGCACCATCCTCGATGCCATCCATCAGTGCTGTTTTGGGCCTTGGTGCCGTTCATGGCACCATGAGCCCTGATGGCACCATGGTCGGTGCTGGTCCGCTGCTTGGCGCTGTCTCTGCTGTCGATGCCATTTGTGGTGCTGATAGCACTGGTGGTGCCGTGGGAAGTTCTACAGCACCATCTTTGACTGTTTCTCATCTCTGCGCCATTTATGGCGCCGAGGCTGGGGACGGCGCCGTGTCTAGCTCCAGTGCTGCTTGTGGCACCGAGCAAAGAAACATCACCGTGGGAGGTGTCGCTCTCACCACCACTCACGGTGCCAAGGGAGCTGTCACTGTTGGAGCCGTCCCTGACTCCGGTGCTGTTTGTGGCACCATGGGGTGGCGACAACCATGGTGGACATCAACTCCAGTTCTGCTGCCACTCTCAGCACTGTCTGTTCCTCGGGCACCATTCGCGGTGCCATGGGGGAGTTCGGTGCCGGCTCTGGTGTGGACACTCGGACTGGCACTTCTGTCTGACCAGACAGGAGCGGGCATCCACGTATGGTCTGGCACCGAACTTCAGTCTTTACCTCTTTGGAGGTGGACTCTGAGTCTGGTTCAGACCAGCTGTCTGACTCTTTGGAGTTGGCAGCCCATGTGGACACCCTGATGGTAACTTCAGCTGACCAGAACCAGCCTCCCTCTGAGGAGCGGGCGGTAGCCCCCGAGTCTGGGGTCAGAGGTGCTGACCAGTAGGCAGTGGTCCAGGCCACTGTTGCCCTGCAGCCTAGGCTTGGAGGGTTTTCTGCCCCTTCAGTCGGATTACCCCCTCATGTTGTGTGCCTGGATCGCCCAACTTTAGGGCCAACCAGAGCACCCTCAGGAGGGGAGGGTGCTACTCCCTTGGTGGTCTCCTCGGGGACTGACCAGGGATGTCAGCTGCCCAGGCTGGTGTTTGCAAGGCAGAGGGTTCTTTCAGACTTTGAGGGGTCGAGGGGTCAAGATTCGATGAGATGACTCTTTTCTGGGACCCACCCGGGTTTGGGGAGGAGTCGCAGCGCGACCCCCGCCTTTCCTTCTCAGTCTTCTCGAGTGGGCACTGGTCTTTGGAGGGAAGGGACTGTCCTTCTGGGTTTACACAGCCCTGGTCACCTCATGGGAGGGATTCTTCAGGGCACAGCCTAGGCAGTTCCAATGTGGTTGATCAGCTGTCGGCTGTTGGGCTTTCCGGATTGCCTCCTTCTTTTGAGGTTTCCAGTGCGCTCTCTTGCCCAGACAGAGGAAGGTCCCCTTCTGTTGTGAACTTAGCCCCCATTCCTCTGTCGCTATCTCCTGCTCTCTTCAGGCATTCATGGTCCTACGGGATCTCTCTCCTGGGAACAATTCAGGGGTGTGGCTGCTCACTTCCCTACTTATGTCAGGACCATGGATGAGCGGGTGTTCTACCCTCCCCCTGAGCAGCCAACCTCTGGATCTCTGAGGTCTTCCGCTTCCTCATCCTCCTCTTCTGGGGGAGAGGAGCCTTCTGTCCACATCTCCCTTGCTGCTGATCTAGCTGAGTATCAGTGTTTCCTTGTGAGGATGATGGAAGACCTGCATGTCACCCCACTCACTCATCACAATCCGGAGCATTCGATGCATGCCTTCTAAGGCGACTTCAGTGCGGCCACCCTTGTGGTGCCCGCCAGGCCTGCTCCTTTCCACGAGGCATCATAGCGGTTCTGGCAAAGATCCTTTTCCGGAGTCCCAGCCCCTAGGGATCTGAGCCAGCGGTATTGTGCTGCCCCAGAGTCTCCACATCGTATGCCTCATCCTTAGTCAGGACTGATGCAGTTGGACACTCCTGATAGGCTTTGCGCCTCCACTGTGACTGGACCCCAGATCAAGATTCTCATGGATTTTGACTTTGGGGAGGTGATTACCTTCGCACGCGTTGTTACTGATTTCTGCTCATCAGACCCACTGGGTTAGGTACTAAATCCCGCGTGCTGAAAAATCCTGCCTAGTGTAATACCATGCACTAATATCCCGTTTCGTTATGTTACAGAAATTAAATATTCCCGTGTCTGTAAATACCGCCTGGTGTGTAAATTCTGTGAAATTCTGCCAAATTTTTAATTTTCAGTGAACTAATTTTAAAAGAACTCATTCACATCTTACCAAATTTAGCAAGAATACAGGCCTGGAGGTCAGCATAAGGGGTGAGAGTTTGGCTTCATCTGTGTTGGGACCCCCCTCTACTCACAAAGTGCAGAAGCACCCAGAAGTCCGACCATAACGTGCTCCAGAATGGTATCGCTTTTTTTAAAAAATCAGCAAATGGCCAGAGCCATATTCTCAGAAGCCTGGGACCCAGGAAACTGTATGCTGCATCAGCCAATCAGGGCTGAAGGTCTGCTGGCACCGAAATTTGAACTAAGCCACAGTCAGTTTAAGAAGTGCACTGGGAGCTCTCTGAGTTTGGAGAAGGTCAGCATCAGGGGGTGAGGGATTGGCTTTGTCCCAGCTGGGACCTTCTATATCCCTGAAGTGCAGAAGCACCAGAAAGGAATTCATTTTTGAAAAAAAGCCGTAAATGTTCAGAATCGTATTTTTGGAAGGCAAGAACCCAGGAATCGGCCAATCAGAGTCGAGGGGTCTGCTGGTGCCAAAATTTGAACTAAGAATAAGAAAGGTGGGGGAAGAGTACGGGGAGTGTGTGAAAGATTGAATTCCATTATACCTGTATACTAAAAGCTCATTGTATAGACATTAGTGAAAAAGCGCAACATGAAGTTTGAAGTGGGATATCGGTGTGGATTTACTTCGCCGCAGGAAACATTGGTGACTAGATACTTGATCTAATTCTATTCAGGACTGTGATTTTCAGGATTATGAGAGTGCTGTCTTTTGTAAATTCTGAATTTTTTTTTCGGGAATAAGCAACACGGGATTATGGTGGGAGAGATTTAGGACAGATCCCGGCCCACTATGCTTCCTATGATAGGTTCTTGTGGTCCAGGCTAGGTCAACTCCTAGCCTCCTTGCCTGACTTGGAGGTAACCAGACAAGCCATTGCATTCTCTGCATGTGGCCTGGAGCTAGCAAGGTGTCAAGCAAGGGCATCTTAAGATGCCAACGAGGTAGCTTCCAGGGTCATAGGGACAGTGATCTGCACTAAGTGGACGGCATGGCTACGTCTTTCCCGGTTGTCACCCTTGGCCCGGCGAAGGGTGATTTCCTCCGCTCACCAGAGAACCCATCTTTTCTCCCATAGAGTGTGGCAGCGTCTGTCAGGGCAATCTCCTGCTGTCTCCAGGGGGTCCCCGTCTCATTCTCCCCAGTCTCGGGCCTCCCAGGACCATAAAGGTTCTCCCTCTCAGTGTTTCCCCCACTGGGAGCTAAGGGACTTAGTTCTTTAGGATCTTGGGCCCCCTTTGGGGGGGGGGCTCAGTACTCACCCAAATGTGATGAATGAAGATTGACACAGATAAGATATGAAAATTACGTACCTACCGTAATTCTTGATCTTTCTGTGTATCTTCACCATTCATCACAAATCCCACCCTCCATCCCCCTGGGGCCTCAGTCTCTGGGTCCCCCTTCCTCTGTGTGCCCCCCTCCCCCCTTCCTTCTCACTGGTCAGGAGTCGGTGACCTTGGGCACACAGGGGGGATGTTTCCTTTGCCTTCTGGCTGGGGGGAGAGGGATCAGGGGAGGGGGGGCTCCCTCCTCAATGTCTTGGCTCCACCCCTTTGGGGTGGGATTTGGTGGCTACCTCTCTCTCTCTCTCGCTCTGTCTCTCTCTCTCTCTTCTTCCCTCCTTGTCCTTAGGGACTCATCCCTCATTTTTAATTAGGGAGGCTTGTTTTTCTCCCCTATTCCAATTATTTGGTTTCGGAGGAGGACAACCCTGGATTCCTGTCTCCTTCTGTCCCATGATAACCTCTACTGCTTCTGCTGGAGTTAGTTGCCAGTAATTCTGTGCCTTGAATTCTGGCAATATAGCCTTCTGGCTACTCCTTGGCAATTCTTAAACTCAGTTTGGGAACAGTTCATGAGTCCAGGGTATGTCCTCTCCCCTCCCACTTCTTGTGTCCCTCCCTCCTTCCCTTTCCTTTTCTGATTCCAGAGATTGGGGCCCTTTCCCAGTCCCTTTAGTTATTCTCCATCTCCTGTCGGTCCTCTCCATCATTTATTTTTCCTTTTAAATCATATATCTTTTCCTTTGTCTGTCCCTTGGACTTCCTTGTCACCCCCAACCCTTTGTTACTTTACTGCGACTCAGAACTGGCGGGAGGGTGGGGTCGATGACACCTAATGGCCAACCTGCAAGTGCCACTCAGTTCGTCTGCCTCGAGGGTGGTGCCATCGGTGCGTCGACTGCGCCCATCCAAAAAAAAAGAGCTCCCGAGGGGACGTGACCTCCGGCCACATACCCAAATGTGATGAATGGTGAACATACACAGAAAGATCAAGAATTACGGTAGGTACGTAGTTTTAATTTTTTTCATCTACAGTTGGAGGACTTGGAGCCTGATGTGTGCTTTTCCTTTGGGGGTGGTGTTGGGATGATAGTGGTGAGATGACTGAGGTGGCTGCTGCTGAACTGCGATACATGCACAGTGCTGCTGCAGACAGTCTTACCATCCGTAAATTCATGCAATAAATCAAGCCATCATTACTCCAAGGCAAGCAGCTCCAGGCCCAGCTGATTCCCCCCCACATCTCCTGCTTAGTCATTCTCCTCCAACAGCCCCCCCATCAGACAGTGCATGCAAGTAGTGGCAATTGACTACAGACCGGTAGCCTGATAATGAATGTGATTGGCTAAATTGGCTCATATTGAATGTTGCGCATGTGCTATAGCTTTCTCATTGGTCTCAGCAAATGTTTGGTGCCATTCAGTCCACATTTGAGACTCACAGAGAGTGGTGAATCTGTGGAACAGCCTACCAGTGGAAACAGTAGATATCACAACAGCACAGGTCTTCAGGATAAGCCAGGACAAAATTCTGCTTACTGAGGAAATCAGTGGGCACACTGCATAGTAGAGTGGGTAGGGCTATTAATTAATACATGTTATCTTGGACTACTTTCTTTTTTTTTTCCATCCCTTCTGATGAAGCAGATGATGGACACGATGGACCTAGAGACCCTGCCAACCCTAAACTGCTATGCTACTATAGTATCTGACAAAGACTAAGACCCTGACTATGCTTAAGATCATATTACCTGTGATCCTGGGTTTGTGATACTGTCCATCTCTTGGGACCGACTTGCTTAATCTTCATCAGGTAGTCAGATGCCAGGGCAGGCATGATGTCCTCAGGCTGCATCATGGCTACGCCTGTTGCCATGGACCCTGCCAATGAGCACCTTTCTTCTCTCTCCTAGGGGCCCTTTGCTGAATAATGAAGCTAATTATTCATTCAGAATTGCATCCATCTCCCCTGCCTTTCTCCTAAGTTCTTTCCCCTGTTTTCAGTGGTCCAATCCCCTCCTTCACCTTCCTCCTTTCTTCCCATTTATGTGGTCAAAGAAGGTTTTTGTGCTCTATGCAGCTGCTACTTTCATCTTGTTTTCCAGCTCCAGCTTGGCCTCCTTCATTCTAGTCTTGAAGTCCTGCAGTTCTTCTCTGTACTCATCTCTGGTCTGGAGGCAACCTGCCTATTTTTAGCAGTTGTAGACCTTTCTGTTCAGGATCTGTTACCTTAGATCCCTGACGGACGGTTGGATATTGGCATTATTGGAGGTTGGAATTTTGCTGCTCACTCCTGCATCTGAGGAGTGGGCACTGGAAGCAGGACTGCATTGCTTGTTTTTTTTATAAAATGTATGCCACCTACTGCTTAGAGTTTGCATTCTTTTCAGACCTTCTTACTGCATTTTCCAACTGGTTTGGGCAGTTGTTTCCCTGCTGCTTTTTCTTGTCGCACACAAGAGGAGAGCTGCGAGGAGGTGCTCATATTGCTGGAGCTGTGTGGGAACAAGGAAGCCTGTCAAATGGTTGTAGCAAGGGATGATATGAAGTGGATTGATATAAACTGATGAACCCTGTGACGGAGTGTATCTAATGCCTAATGCCTAAACTTGTACAGAAGATAGACAGAGACTCATACTGGACAACTTTTAAGGGGTGTTTATTTCCCTTATAAAAGTATTATAGAGCTGTGTGTTGTTTTGACTTGCAGCACTGCGGTGCTTGTCCCCACTTGTTTTAAACTTGATTGTTTCTGTGGCTGTTTTGCACTGAAACTAGAGATAGCGCTTATAGATGTTTTTATTTTATATGCATCTGGCATATAGTCTTATATTTTATTAAAGCATAATGATACCATACACATAGAATATAAATTTATTTAAGCAGGATTTAATTTTTGCGCCAGTGAGAGTCACATGATCATGTGGTACATTTGTTTAAAACTGCGCAGGTCCAAGCTGTGGTATCTGGAGCCTTTACTCACTATTCAGAACTGTGCCAGTGCGGTTGTGTGGCATCTCACTCTGCGCTTGTCATTGTCTATGTCCTGACTCTGGTATTTGTGACTGTATTTGGAGATTGTATTTTTTTTTTCGAGCCAGAGTGCTTGTGTTGCTTTTTTTCCGGCTTCTATTTTCTGTGCTGCTATTTTCTCCCGTGACCCCATTAAAAGGTTCAGGTAGAGACAGCTAGATAATTTGATAGCGTTCACAGTATTCACAACACTCGTAAAAAACCCTGTAGTTGCAGCGCTGTAATTACCGGCAATTACTGGCATATTTGATGTCCGGTGAGCTTTGTACTGCGATAATATACATTTTTTTAAACGGAGAAGTGGACCGTGTATTGCTGTACTACTACTACTACTACTACTACTACTAACTAACACTGTGGTAACTAAAGCCCAGAGACTATAATTACTCAGCAAGAATCTAAAAGTAAGATTTTATTTCTTAAAGATAAGTAAGCGCAGACACAGAATATCTAGAGCGTATACATGGCATAGCATAGTGCTTAGTATTTTTAGCTGTATTTTAATTTGATTATTGTATTTGGCTCTCTCTGGTTTTTAACTTATAATACAAGCTGAACTTTTTATTGAGTCAGTGTTCTGATAAATGCTGAGGCATTGAGTTATTGAGTTTATTGAGTTTAAATGTTATGAGGAGAATTGTACTGGTTCTATATTTTAAAATCTAAAACAAAATATGATTTAATGATCAATAAGGCCATGTAAATTGAACAGAGTTGGCTCATTGAGTTTTTCTTTTTTTTTAATTTAGTGGGAACTCTGATCATATTTTTTGCACTTGTACTTAACACCTTCACCTTTTGCTTTGAACTACTATGTATTCTGTCCCTCTCAAAGAAAAAACAAGGAAAAAACACTGGTCAAAGCATGGGGTTGGCGTGACCTGCGACAACAGAGACACTGAAGATTCAGGGTGGATATTCCAAATGGGTTGCGCATGGTGCAACAGGGTTGCTATGCAACCCACTGATGCACCCTGGTGCGATATTCAAAAGGAAAGGCAGACAAATCCCGATGCAGTCAAGATCTAGTAATGTATAAGAAGTAGGGGGCGTGCCCATGATGATTATTCTGTACATCCCGATATCTCACCCCCGGATGGCTGTGAATGTGCAGGAGCAACTCTACATGTGCTGCACACAGTTGAGCCACAAAATAATGGAGCAACAGCTGGCCACCCACAGGTGAGCTGCCGTAATGCAAGGTGCAACATGGCAGCTGCCAGCAGTGGGTGGCCACCTGAACTCTGATGGCACCATCCGGTGGTGTAGTGCCCCCTCATGCCCGATCATGGGCTGTATAAATGTAGGATCTCCCTGATCGGGCATTGGAGCATGTTACTGGTGGGGGCAGGGGTCGTCGCTCCCCGACGACTGCTGCCTGGCAGGGCGCCAGGTGCAGGTTGCCGGTGATCAGTGCACCTGCATGCAATGAAAGAGCACGATATGCAAATGGCCCCATTTGCACCTTTGCATGCATTAGGGCCCCATTTGCATGTCCACCACTGAATATCACGTTGGATGCCTCTAGCACAAAGGCACTTGTGCTAGCGCATCCCCCTGCTCCTCTCTGGCCACTTGTGCTGGTGCAGTGCCACTGCGCCATGCGTTATGCGGGTGGCCATGGAGCAATATTCAACGGTGCTGAACCATGGCGCAGCACCCTTGAATATCACCCTGTCAGTGCCCTGGCACATCCCAGTTGCACTGCACCCAGGCCTGCGCCACAGTCTGAAAATCTCACCCCTACTGTGCAGTAAAGTGAATACACACAAACTGATCAACATAAACCTTTCTCCTTCCCCCGTGGATAAACTCTGAGGTTTTTGAAATTTCCTATGAATCTTTTTTCTCTATCATACTTGGAATTCTATGAGATCTTAATGACATCTAAACGTGGTAGTATGGTAACAGCTTTGGAGTCTGGATTAAGTAACAGCTCATGAAGATTTGTCCTAAGTGGGAAACAACTGAAGGAGACATTTAGTTGTGAAAACATCTGTATTTAATTGACTATTACTTAGGAGTTGTAAGGAACTGTTAGAATCTGTTATATATTAATGATCAAAGAGTCTGATTACTGTCTAATTGCTACTAATTAGATTATCTCTAATACTGAGAATTGTATTCATGTGGCAATTAGTAGGCATTTTTAGGGAATTAGAAGTATTGTGCTTAGGGCAAGAAGTCAAGTTTCTTTTTAACCTAATTAAGCAATTTCTTACCTAGCATTCAATCCCTGGTATTGTATAACTGTCTTTAGTACATGTTGCTCTCTTGTTCTTTTATTTTCTAATATGGTTAGCTGTTAGATAATTAGATTAGCAATTTCTGATTGGTTAACAAGTTACTTGTGCCGAATTCTGTGAATATTTTTCTTACATTTTTTATACTTTAATAAGTAATTACCTAGATCTTATAATTAATTAGCTAGATCCTACTGGCCCTGTAATTTAGCCTCTCTACCCTCTGATATTATTTGATATTTTTATCATGGTTAATACACGATTGCAAAGAATGCAGAATCCAGACTTATCTACCTTAACAATAGCTCTTACAGAGAAGAAAATAATTCCCCACCAAAAAAACAGATAAAAAAACAGACAAAAATAATGGATCACATGTTATTGATATCTAACAGAAGCAGAGCTCTACACCTAGACTAGAAAGTTCCTCAAATAGCAGCAGGAAAGTGGACGATTCATCAGTTTAATGTACTGAGAATGTTAGCTGTTATGAGGAATGAGAAAGTAGTGATCAGAGGGCTGAGCTGGAGAACTTGGATTCTACTCCAGTTCTCTGGCCCTCTGATTCCAGTATCATAACTGTGGAGCTGTATAGTAAAATTAATACTCTGGGTAGTATTATGGAAGCTCTACAGGCCACAATTAATGGCCTAAAATAATATGAGATTAGAGGGAATGAGAAATTTCCAGAAGCTTAGGAAGCAGCAACCTCCTGGGGAGTTGATTTAGTAGAGGGTGAGCAAAATCTGATATACTTCCCTATTCATATTTCTGAGGAAACTGTAGAGTTATTAAAAAATCCACATCAGATTAGCCTCATGATTATGGATCAATTAAGGATAAATAAGGACATCATGGAAAATGTGAGAGCTGATGTTGCTGTAACTAGAGCTAAACTAGAACAAATACTGGCTATACTGCCACAATCTAAATATGAGAATGAAGCAAATTTGAAAACACAAGAGGAAGGTCCAAGCACTCCACTTAGATCAGATTTTAGCACCGTCAGTGTCCCAGTTATCCCTGAAAATAAACAAAAAGCTGGGAATAAAAAGAAAAAAAGAGAGAGAAATAAAAGAAAAAAAACAACAAGAAGAAAAGTAGAAAGAATAATAAAAAAAATTGTATTATGGAAAAGGAGAGTAAAAAATGAATAAGGAAGATCTATTTGAGGAAGCAAGTGTAGCCCCCCCATAGAAATTGATGATAAAATGACTAGAGAAACTACACCTGTAGGATCCAATAAGTTACATCACTTAAATATGGAAACACATTTAACATTTCTGGTAGTGGAAATAAAATTGCTAAATCAAGAACTACAAACATCATCAAACAAAACCCCAGCGTTGTAGAATATAATATTTTAAATACAGAAAATAAAGAAGAGAATAGTAATGTAATCCTCCATGAGACATCTGAATGTGTTATATCCAACATGAATGGTATTCTTGTTAACGGTCATAAAGATACACTTGGATCTGCTCAGGTAACAGACAATAAACCCTTTATTAGACTTTTAGGACCTTCCAACTGGGGAAATTATGTTACTTCCTCTAGAGAAGGTGTACTTAACTTCTTGAAAGCTGAGTTTGAGATAAATATAGATCTGGATGATGTGGGTGAGGTAATTGCGTGAAACATGTTTACCTGAAATTGAATTCCACTCACCAAGATTGGCCAATTATGTTTGGGCAAATAGTGGGATCTTGCAAAATGAAGAGATATTAGTAACCTTTCCAAATAGGGGACAATTCAATCAAAAATCCGATACTATAGTTAAAACACATGATAGTCAAGTTCAGGATCCAGTTCAAGCATGCTTATGCATATTTGGCATAGAGATTATGGCTCAGGAAACTCACCCCAAACTAACTAACCTGGTCAAGGAGTTATTAGTGAACATCCTAAAAATATCCTTTGGATATGAGGATGATAGTGAGGCATATATGCAGGATGGTAGTACACAATTAGATATCTACACATCTTCTAGGAATTTGGCTGATGATATTCTCTGGAAAAGAATTATTATGGATGGTCTTGGTATTAACATCTGTGATAGTAATAGCTTCATTTTTGTATCAAATACTGTTGATAAGATCTCAAATGGCCAGATCTCAAACTTTCCTTTGAATAACACATTTATGGCAATAGCAGAATACGAAAATAACTGACTCTCCGAATGTGAACCACATAATGATTCTTGAGAATATCATATAGCCAATATACTATTAGTATCATGGAATATTGAAGGGTGGAATACTAGAACTGCAGATAGGGAGTGGAGAAATTACATTACTAGCTTTGATGTTACGTCTACAAGAAGCATGACACAATGAGACAGACTTGATTATTTTGAATAGTTATGAATGTTTTCAGGTCTTGGGGAAAAGAAAATGTAACTCTGGTAGATAGTCTGGTGGGCTGCTGGTTTTTTTATTAAAATAGGAATCTTTAATCTAGTATATTGTTGGAAAACAGAATCATTTTATATCACTTTTACTAGGATATGATAAAAAGATTTTCTGCCTTATTAGTGGATATGTGCCTCCAGAAAACTCAAACTTTAATTCTTCTGTCATCTGGGAGGAAATGGGTGACTTATTTATTGAAGCACTGTTTAAATATCCAGGAGCTGATATACTGCTTATAGGGGATTTCAATGCCTGGATAGGGTTTTGGGATGGTATGTCCGATAAAGCGATCTTTCAATATACTCTGAATCCCCTATCTTTGTTGCCAGGATGTTCCAGGGATACCAAAATGAATGCCTCAGGGAAAAAAAATAATAGATATTTTGAATAATTTTGACCTATATCCACTTAATGGTAGACTCTCTGGGGATTTATGTATATTGCTATAAGAGGCTCTTCTGTGATTGACTTAGCTTGCTGGTTTGGGGCTATTGAAACATGGAGCAGGTTACATGTGGAGGTGCGACCCAAAAGTGGTCACTTCCCTTTAATTCTGGAGTACTCTGGACAGAAAGTATTTGATGTGCCTTCAGATAATTTAGTACAGTTTTCAGATATTAGGTCTTCTAAAAAGATTAAGTGGTACAATAATGCTGAGAATGCAGTTTTACCAATATTAGAAGCATTTAATTTGTCTGTTAATATGAGTAAGTTATATAAAAATACGATTTTCTGAGTTGACTCAAATGATGAATAGTTTATTTTCAGCAATAAGACTGAAGTTAGAACAACCTATTAAAAATAATAATCTCAAACAGAATGGTTGGTTTGATATGAGTGCCAAAAATGTAAATCTGAAATAAGGAAATTATATAAAAAATACAGGAAACATCCAACTAAAGCTATATTAAAAGATCTAAATGAGAAACATAGCAATTATAAAAAAGGTTGTAAAAAATAAGAAACAACTTTATTATGAAAAAAGATGGGAAATGATGCTAGGGGCCATGAAATCAAATAACGCTAAAACATTTTGGTTGCTTGTGGCTAAAGGGACTAATGTCTCTAAAGACACAATTGATACTTTATATAGAAGAAAATGTATGGGTTAAACATTTTACAGGTATCTTTTCTGATTTAAAAGAAGAATTAGAGATTCCATCAACCTGGAAAAATAATAAGAATGAAATGTATTTAATTACTTCTGATGTCTATCTGGCTATTGGTTCCCTAAAAAAAAATAAAGCTGCAGGCCTGGACAGTATTCTGGCAGAGGTATATTTAAGCCAACCTAGAGTCTGGTGTAGATTATTAACTTTATACTTCAACAAATGTATCAGAAATAATGACGTTCCTCTTACTTGGGAAGGAGCAAATATTATTCCTGTGCATAAGAAGGGCAGCATGACTGATCCTGCCATGTATTGCCCAATTAGTCTCCTGGATATAAGTTTAAAGATCTTCTCTAAAATTATATTAGACAAATTAAAAGTTCAGGATGAGAAAACTGGTGGAATTGCAAAATATCAAGCAGGATTTAGAACAAATTATTCCACTACAGACTAGGGGTGGGATATTCAAAGGGGTTGCACATGGCGCAACAGTGTTGCGCCATGCACAACCCACTGATGTGCCCCAGCGCGATATTCAAAGGAGTAGATTGCACTGCGCAACCCCTGATGTGTGCGGTGCAAGTGCGGGGGCGTGCCCATGCATATGCAGCATATCTCAATATTCAGCCCAGGATATGCAGTGCATATGCAGGCACAAACCCACCTTGCACTGCTCAGTGGGGTGCAAAGATGTGCCCGTAATAAACAGGAGCATGCCGGGGGACAACCACAGGTGGGATCCCATATTGCTGGGTGCAACACGGCAGCTGCCTGCTGTGGGTGGTCACCCGACCTCTAGAGACACTGTCTGGGCATTGTTCCCCCCCTTGCCTGATCGCGAGCATATAAACATAATAACCCTGGTGGTCCAGTGGACCCGCTCCCTCACCCGATCACGGGCATATCAAAGAAATATCCCTGGCAGTCTAGTGGACCCTACCCCATCGCCCGATCATGGGCGTAGTCACTGACAATCCCTGGTGGCTAAGTGGACCTGCCCCCCTGCCTGATCGTGGGTATATGAATAATGTAATTCCCTGGTGGTCCAGTGGACCCAATGTCCAGCTTGATCATGGGCATACGTGTTAGATGTTAACCCTGGTGGTCCAGCGGTATTCCCCTCCCCACCCATCCACTGAGACCCACCACCCCGCACCCCCATGTCAGCGGCGAGTAGCAGCTCCCCACCCACAAGCCACTCGACTGCCTGCTAACTGACAGTGTACTGCACGGCTGTACGCTTATTGGTCCATCACGTGGGCCAATGGTCGTGCAGACTGTACTGTACCACACAGTCTCGAAATGTGAATGGTTCAAATTAGCATTTCGCTGGCCACATCACTTTCACTGGCAAAATGGCATTTTGACAGGTCCCCATCCTGACCTGACATCATCCTCTGATTTGGATCGGGAAGGGGACCCGATGCTGCAGCGGGAGCACACAATGCGCTCCGCCGCATCATCACAGTAAAATATTGCCTTACAGTACCTCCGTTTATGGTACCCTCTGTACCAGGAGGTACTGCAGGCACGATAGGGCACTACTGGCATGTCTCTACCGAGATGTGTCAGTTGTTCTTTAAATTACTGGTTAAAAAAATCACAAGTCTACCCGAGCATATGGTGATCAAACAATGTGTTATTGAAAAAGAAAACTGGTTTAAACTTGAATATAAAATTGGTTATTGGTTCACCTTAGTTATGAATTTGCTGAAGAAGCATTTTCTCCTGAGCCTAAAAAAGTGTGTAGATAAGGTAACAACACTGAGTCTTCAATATAAAAATTACATTGGAAGAAAAATAATTACTGGAAAACTCAAGATGTAACTTGTATTTCAGAATCAAAATACTCACGTTGGTTTAGTAAACATAATTTTTGTTTTGGCTTTAAGTCATATCTAGGTATATTAGTGGATAAACAATTAAGATCAATTTTCTCAAGATATAAGTTTGAACAATTTGACAGCAATGTTTTAAAGAGAAGATATAATAAGAATAATGAGGGTTCTGAGAACTGTGACTGTTCTGATGGCAATAGAGAAGATCTTGAACACGTCCTTTGGAACTGTACATGTTATTCCAAGGAGAGATTATATTGGCTTAATACATTTATGCAACCTTAATATTAGATTGATCACAGAACTCTTATGAGTATACTTATCCATACTGCGGATATATTTACTGTCCAGAAGCTATCAGGATATTTTAAAGTGATTAGTAAAGTAAAGAAAAGAAAAAGGGATCTTCGGGGCCCAGCGGGCTCACCCGATTATCAAAATGTAATAAATAAATAAATAAATGCTGATAATAGTGTGATGTTAATCTATGATCATTATAGGTAAACAGAAAAATGTTGTATTGTCTAATTTCATTGGTGGACATGATGGTGTTTTATTTGTATCTAGCAGTAGAAATAAGCTCTAGAATTATTTATAATTATGAATGTGCAACAGGACTGGCATTTGTATAGTTTTTTTTAAGTTTCTCCTGCATTTTATTAATGTCTTTTGTATATATGATGTGATATTGTAATAGCTAGCTGCCAAACAATAAAAATGTGATACTTACTAGGTCCCTGTTACGCTGGAGTATAGCTTACAGGGATGCAAACATCCACTGATGCTTCAAGGATGACTGTGAAGAAACTCTACATGTCCTCTGCCTGACCAGACTCATGTAGCTGGTTTAGTCCTTGGCCACCAGGTCCTTCATCTAGGTAAAGTCCTACTTTCTAAGGTTCTAGGTTCTGATGGCTGAGGTTCTGCTAGTTTTCCCTATCACCTGGAAGAAGGTCTCCCCTATGTGGTCACTACCTTCCACCAGCTCTTTGACATTCATAATGGAGATTACCCCAGTCCCATTGCTATGTACAAGGCCAAGGATAGCTTCAAACTTTGTTCCATGTTGGGCATGCTATTCTTGGGAGCAGTCATTGATGGTGGACAGAGTCCCATTCTTGTCAGTTGCATTCCTTTGGAATAGTCTGGACTCTCCATCCTGGTGTTCCAGTCATTTGTTTTATCCCCGCCAGGTCTCTACGACTGCCACTAAGTCTTGCTTTTCAAAGTGCATCAGGTTGTCCTGCTCACCCATGTTTCTGGGTGGGCTCCTCACATTGTTCTGCAAGTAAATGTAGTTGCCCCTCTGTGCTTCCTTTCTAGCCTGCAGTACTTGTTTTTCCTTTGGTGATCCCCTGTACCACATTCCACACCCTGTTCTCTAGTTTAAATTCCCCTGACTAGGTGGCACATCGGCAGAGCGGTAATGCTACTGCTTGCAACACCGACAACAAAGATTTGATAATGAGCTGGGAGAGATGAACTGAACATCCCAGAGGACAGTGTCCACTTCAGAGAGGGAGGGTGGAAGGATTCCTCTGCACTATCACCACCTCTGTGACCACAGGTGGTGGTGCAGGTGGAGCTGCAGAGCTGGGAGGAATGACATAGATGTACTCTGACATGCAGCGCACGCGCATGAATGCACACATGTTGGGAGCCCTTCTTGGCATCCTATAGGGCTGAGAAGAAAAAGAGAAAATACTAGCTGATGCAGGAAGCATCTGCCTATCGCTGCAGGCTCCTAACTACCAAACATGGTGCTCTCCTTCAAAACCGTTCACCAAGGGGATAGAGCTCCCCCCCCCCCCAACAGCCCCACTCTGGGGAGTAAGCCAGAGTGTATGTAGGAGGACAGGCAAGTCCCAGGGAAGGCGAGTGATGGGGATGGCTACCTGGCAAAAGGAGAAAAAAGAATACTAAATAAAAAAAATCCCCCCTGACTGCCAGTCCATTCTTGTGGTCAGTACCCCTCCTCCTAGTATAGCCCATACTTGGCATAAAGGTGTCCCTTGTCCCAGAAGTCCCTCCATTTGGCCAGAAAAAGAATAGCCTCTCATTTGCACTGGACCTTTAGCCAAAGTTTAATCTGCCTGGTGGTTTTGTGCTGCTTCTCACTAGCCCCAGGACCTCTAGATCTCTGAAAAGATTCCACTGGATATCTTTCCCTTCAATCCCACTGGATATTTTTGCCATCAGGAACACTTCTAGTTCCCTAAATGAGCTCCTTGTGTCTTTGGGACTTGTGCTCCCTATGTCGTTCCTGCCAACATGGATGATGACAGTCTGCTGTCTTGTGGCCATCCAGGCCTATGGTGACTGCAGAGTTCGGGTTGCTGTCTGGTGTTTATACAGTACTGGGTGATTTTTTTACCTTCTGGAGACAAGAGCAGCCATACAATTCCCAGTTGTTTTGTGTTATTCTCTCTGCTGGTTATTTCTCAACTGAACTGCCTGATGGTTACTCGACAGGTGGGTGACATCCAGATGGCTAGTTCACTGACAGACAGTTCGCAGCTGACCAGCAGGTAACTGAGAAGGTGACTGTTGAGTTTGTTAATTTCTATCTCGCCTGTTTCATTACTCTTCATTTTCACATCACCCCTTCTTCCTCCTCTCTCTCCCCCCATCTCTAATGTTTACTCTTGTTATACTGTCAGCTTCTTATTTTTGAGCCTTAGGACTCTTTTTCTCTCTGTTTTCTGAATTTACCTGTTTATGTGCTACATTTTTCAGTCTCTCTCCCTTCCCTAATTGAATCTTTTTGTTTATTTCTCTTGTAAAGTCTCTCCAGTTTCTTCCAGCCAGTGTTTTTATTGATTTTTTTCCCCTTGCCTGTTCAGCCTCTGATGATCATAGCATCTGTTCTGTAATGTAAATTGCTTTTCTGTCTTGTGACTCACTTTAGTGTGATTTTCTCTGGCCTATTTCTGAATCTTGAGACATCTTTTGCCAGTTTTATTTCTTGACTCTTTAGCTTGCTGCTTTAGTTTGAGTCCATTCATTTTTTAATGTTTGTTTTCTGGCTAGTTATAGTAGTCCCACTGGCCTCCCTCCTGCCTACTGACAACTTGACCCTCTTGCTGGCCCTCAGGCCAGAGTTTCTGTTGATGAAATCACCAGAATGGCAGTCTCTTCAAGTTGAATTGCTAATGTTGTGACACAGGTATCATATATTTCAGGGCATAATTTTTACAGTGGGGCTCAGTGTGCCTGTCTACCACCATAATGCTGCACTTTCTTATGAAAATGCATTTATTTTTTTGCTCCTCATCACCCCCTACCCCTCCATTCTTAGGGATCCCTCAGTGGCGCTGCTGCCTCTGGCCTCCCCCCCCCCCATCACAGCTCATTGTCATCTGTAACATTTTCAGGTGGTCAATGTTCTTGGCTTCCAGTGCATCTCTCTTGTGGGCGCTTCCTCAGTTACCATCAAAGGGGGAGGAACCTCTTCTGGGGGACCTCCTCAGTTACCATCAAGGGGGGGTTGGGAGGAAAGAAGGTGCTTTGAGACAGGAACGATGGCTGATAGAGTCAGGTGATGTGGCAATGGACTTGGGGGGGGCATAATCTGGCATGCTGGGGTGGACCTTTTCTTCCATTTTTTTTTCCTTCACTCCTCATCCTACCTCCTTCACATGTGCACATGCCATGGCATCTGGGGAGGGTTCATGACATCATGTGGTCCCCATGCCATCAAGTGCATCACTGCCATGCGCCACTACCTAAGCAGTACACTGCTTAACCCTCCCTAGAAGGAGAGCATTCTTTCAAATGATCTGTCTCCATGCATTTTGTAATCTAGGGCTTGGGGTGCAAACATCAGGTTGTCAAATATGCCAGGCAGCCTGTTATCGCCTGGTGTCATGGAGCCAGCTATAAAGGGAAATTAATTTATTTATTTAAGAGTTTCACCAGGAAGGGCACACTGAACAACAAGTTGCTCATCTCACGGTGCATCCTGGGGGGTAGTGGATTTGGAAGGCATACAATAAAACGTAATCAACACAACAGTATACATTGCCAATATATTGGAATTTTCTTGCAAGTGGCCATAATGGGTGCAAATGGTAGACGTGTCCTGTAGACATACACAGTACTGGCATCAAAGTGTCACAAGTGTAGCACTGTACTAAAATTCCTGGCAGTTTCAGTGAGCATGCACAATACAAAACCTTTGAAAATCAGGCCCCAGTTGGCTCTGTTTGCAATGTATTGCCTTAATCCAGTATCAGTGTTTCAGAAGTTTGCATGGTTGTCTCTGGGACTGGATAACTGGAAGGTTGTGGGTTCTAGTTGCGCACCATGAACTTGGGCTATTAGTACTGACACTGTAGGGCAGCACGGGGGGGCTGCACTTTTGAGGAACCATCCTTTAGATGAGATGTGAAACAGAGGTCCTTTCTGCCATCTCTGGTGGCTGTACTGGTGAAAGTTACAGATCTTACTTTGAGAGGGTTCCTTTAATAGGTTATCACATATAGGATGGCACCACTTGATGTCTGACCACATGGCAGACTTTTTTAGCAATCCCTGATGGGGGATCGCCCACACGATGTCACATGACCGACATCAGCATGGCTGTATATAGTGGGTGGTCCCCATGCCCACTCACCAGTTCTTTCCCGCCATCGCTTCATGTCAGTCGCATTGCAGACTTCCATACAGCGATCGTCGTGTAAGTTCTTGCATTGGAATTTTTCCTTCACCCTTTTTTCCTCAACTTTTGTTGCTAACTTGATGTCTTCACCTGTGCTAGTCCTATGGCATGCAGATCCCGCATAAGAACGGTCACCTTAAGTGTGCCATCTGTCTGGGCCCAGACAATCCTGTTTCCTCCTGTCCTGAGCACCAGACCTTCAGCTAGGCCACCAAGGAGCAGAGCCAGCAGGCTTTGGAGGCCTACCTCTTAAAACCCCACTTAGCATTTCTGGAGAACCAGATGGACCATATTCAGGAATCCTCTTCCGAAAAATTGTCTCCTTCGAAGAAACACCATAAAGAGAAGTCTAGGGAGTGGGAGCACTACTCAGAAGAGGCCATGTGGCCCTCGACGAGCAAGGCCCATCCTCCACTCAAGAAGTCAGATGGTAAGTCTGGTAAATCCTCCATGGGTCAGCCAGTCATTGATCCCCTGACAACCGCACCGCGATGGCCGCTAAGTTGATCCCCAGCTCCTCTGGAGACCACATGGCTGCTGGTAAGCTGGCTCCCCAGCCTTTGGGGACCCACCCGGCGCCCATCGATAAGTCATCCGGGGGCTCCTTCCCCACCTGCCTGATGCCGCCTGCTAAGACGCCCATCCCTGATGGCTGCTCAGGCGTGGTTTGCCTGCTGGGGCCTAGTGGTGCCACACCCAATGACTGGCCAGACCAGGGGGACAAGGCTCCTCTCCCCCTCTTCCTTCACCTGTACCCTCCTCTTCTCCAATGAGTACTGCTGGCGAAGACAGCGCTGAACCCTTTGATGCTGTTGAGGCCTCAGAGTCTGTCCCGCACTCCCCTGATGGGGTTACAGAGCAGGACGCTCCTCCTCGGCCATCTGGCCTTCCAGTGGAGGCCCCTCCTCCTCCCTCTGGTGGGATTCCTATAAAGCTGACACTGGCTCCAATCCCTCCGTTGGACCCGGTGAACCCTTGGCCAACACCGGACATTCAGACAACTGTTCCACAGCCAGGGCCCAATGGTTGGCCCCAACTGTTGGCTCCAACACCAGACCCAGTCCCACCGTCAGAGCTCTGACGCTGGCCCCTCTGACGCCGGATCCCTTTCCAGTACCAGATCGGGTGGTGTCGGTCCTGACGTCAGTCATCCTGATGATGGCTATCCCGATGTCGGATCCCCAGCCTATATATACTTCTGCGGGTCTGACGTGGTTACCCCCACCGTCAGATCTGATGACGGAGATTTACACATGACCCCAGACTGTTGCTCACTACCCTCTTGGGTATCCTAGGGACCATTTCCCGGCTGTTTCCCCTCTGTACTGGAGTTCATATGGGAAGTACTACCCTCTCTACCATCCATACCAATACCAGGGGTGCCAGGGTTACCACTACCACACACCATCGGTCATACCTCCTCCTCCTCCGACTCAGCCCCAACCTCCTACTCCACCCCTTCCACCTCCTCCTCTGGCTACACCAGACTTTAAGACTCTGATTCAGTCTTGGTGGCAGGGGGCATGGTCGGAGTTGGTGTCTGACCTGGAGATGAGACTCCCTGTTGCCATGGTCTCCAAGGCCTCCATCCCTGAGCAGCTCTTCTGTAACCACTATGCACATCTCTGGGAAAACTCATTAGGACATTACACTTCCAGATGTCCACCACCGTCCTGATGAAGGGGCAGGCAATGATGACGATGATGATGATGATGAGGGGGCCAACGATTCAGTGGAGGACGTCCTGGAGGAGCCCGAGGGTCCAGCAAGCAAGGTTTTCCCTAAGTCCCCCCCCAGAGGATCCTGCCTTCTCAGACCTTCTGAGGTTCATGAAGGATTTCTTTGATTGGGAGTCAGAGGAACATGACCACATGAGACACAGACTGGCTGAGCACTTGGACCTAGAGTCTCTGTCTCCGGTCCCTATTCCTCCATGGATTGAACCCCACCAGGACCTTACCTCTACGGTCTGACAGATGCCTCATTCCCTTCTGGCTGTCCCCAAGCAGGCAGACAGACTTTACCCAGTGCTGAAGGATGTCCCTTTTCTTAAAGTGCACCCTAAGGCTGACTCTGTGGTCATCTCCGCTGTTCATGACCACTCCGCTACACCTAAGCACATTAGCACCTCTCCTCCCAACAAAGAGTCAAGGCAAATGGACCAGTTCGGGAGAAAGGTTTACGCTTCGGCCACATGCGCCCTTTGGTCCCTCAATTATGTGGCCCATATGGTGTCCCACCAGAAAGCTACTTTGGCCAGGCTGGAAGCTCGGGTCCAGGCTATGGAACCCTCGAGCTTGAAAGAGGAGCTTGCCAGGGATCTACGCCTCACTCGTTTTTCTTGAAGGCATGCTTTGTGAGCCACATATGTCTTGGTTGATTCTGGGGCTCACACCTCAGCAACTGCCATTGCCCTCAGACCGCACTCCTGGCTTTGCCTTTCTGGACTTGCTAACGAAGTTCAGTCGGCGATTCAAGATGCCTCCTTTAGGGGCTCGGTACTCTTTGGTGGGGACACCAAGAATATCATCACAGACCTGCAGGACAGCGGTCTCACTCTCTGGTCAGCGAGGTCCATGTACCAATCGGGCAACCATACAACAGTGGCCCTTTCAGTAAAGGATCTGGAGGCAGAGGAAGCAAGCCCCGGTGTGTCACCAGGACAAGCGTAAGGCCACGGGTACAGTCACACCTCCTTTCTCCAAGAACTAGAGACGTACAGGGGGGCCCTCCACCTGAATGTCCACCCACTTCCTGACTTGCTATCCCCACTGCCTCCTCAGTCTCTCAAAGGGGAGCAGGTTGGGGGGAGGTTTGTCTGCCATGCGTTGGAGTGGAGGGCAATAACCTCCGATGAATGGGTCCTGCAGCTAGTGTCCGTCAGACACACGACAGAGTTTCTGGACTTTCCTCCAGAAACTCCACCAGAAAGATCCTCCTATTCAAGGGATCAGGCTCTTCTTATCCGAGAAGAGGTGCACAGCCTCTTGCTCGAGGAAGCAATACAGCAGGTTCCCCTCCGGCAAAGGGGAAGGGTGTTTTACTCCCATGTTTTCCTGGTTCCAAAAAAGACCGGGGATTTCAGACCCATCCTCAACTTAAGCAACCTAAACCAGTTTGTCGAGTACAAAAAATGTCAAATGCTGACACTCCATAGCCTCCTTCCTCTCCTTCTGGAGAATCATTGGTTGTGCACTCTGGACATGCAGGATGCTTACTTGCATATCCCCATCTTCCCCAGCCACCGCCGGTTCCTGTGGTTTCAGTTCCAGGGGGAACGCTTCCAATTCCAGGTGCTCCCCTTTGGTCTGTCATCAGCACCCTGGGTGTTTACCAAGTCCCTGGCAGTGGTTGCGGCCTTCTTACGCCGCAGGGGTATTGCGGTTTTCCCCTTACCTGGATGACTGGCTGTTTTCAGCCCCGTCCAGGGACTCTTTACTAGAGGCTCTTTCTTTCACCTTGGACCTTTTCAACAGACTAGGGATTACTGTCAATATTCCCAAGTTCTCCATGACCCTGTCCCAGAAACTTCAGTTCATTGGGGCTGTATTGGCTACGGTCCATTGCAGAGTCTTTCTTCCTCCAGACAGGGTGGAGACACTGATCTGTCAGGTTTCTCAAGTGGCTTCTTCCAGAACTATCCCGGCCAAGGAGATCCTTCGCCTTCTCAGCTTGATGGTGGCCTCCATCACCACTCTTCCCTTTGCGAGGGTCCACATGAGGGTAACTCAGTGGTCCTTGCGCGTGCAGTGGGATCAACTCTTGGATGACCTGGGCCATCCGGTACTGGTCTCCTTGGTGGTTCAGAAGGAATTGCTTTGATGGAGGGATCCCTGCAATCATTCTTTGGGTCTTCCCTTCTGGAACCCAGCTCCCTTAACATCCCTAACCACAGATGCCTCGAACATGGGATGGGGAGCAAATCTAGGGGAGCATCAAGCCCAAGGACTGTGGTACAGCTTGGAGGCTACGTTACATATCAATGTTCTGGAGATTAGGGCTGTTCTGTATGCCTTACAGGCTTTCCAGACCCTCCTTTTCAATGAATCACTGCTGGTCCAAATGGACAACATGTTGGTAGTTTGGTACCTCAACATGCAAGGATGAACCCGCTTTTACCCCTTGTGCAAGGAGGCGATGCAGGTGTGGAACTGGGCGGTCCAGCACAATCTGGTCCTTGTGGCTGTGCACGTATCAGGCATTCTAAATGTCCATTTCAGCAGATCTCAGACCCTAGCTCATGAGTGGGAATTACATTAAGAAGTGGCAGAATCCATCTTCCTATGTTGGGGGTATCCGGAAATTGACCTTTTCACCTCCCAATTCATTGCAAAACTTCCCAGTTTTTGCTTGCTCCTTCCAGGGCATGGTGCTTTTTGGCATGATGTGCTGTCTCTCTCCTGGACAGGGAAATTTTTGTATACCTTCCCTCCATTTCCCATTCTCCAGAGGGTCCTCCTCAAGCTTCAAGCAGAGAAGGCAGAGATGATTCTCATCGTTCCTCTCTGGCCAAGACAGATTTGGTTTCCGCTGCTGCAACAACTTTCCAGGGAACCACCGGTTCCACTTCCAGTGACCCACAACCTCATGACTCAGGATCAAGGCTGGCTACTACATCTGGGGCTCAGGACTCTGCACCTTCACGTATGGCTCCTGCAGCCATAGTGATCTCTCGCTTTGGGGTCTCCTTCCGGGTCGCTCAAGTCCTCATTGAGGCCAGAAAACACTCAACTTGATCCACTTCTGCCATGAAGTGGAAACTGTTTTCCATCTGGGTGACTGCCATGGGTTGGAACCTTTCTCATATTCTGCCCCTCAAGTCATGGAATACCTCCTTCATCTGTCTGACTCCGGTCTCTCATGTTCATCATTGAAGGTCCACCTTTCGGCAATGTCGACGTACCATGAGCTAGTGGATGGTAAACCCGTGGCTCAGTTGGAAGTCTCTAAAACCTTTCTGAAAGGGATTCTCCATCTGAAACCCCCCATCTGCAGCCCAACTCCACCTTGGGATTTGAACTTCATTTTGGAAAAGCTTACCCTTCCTCCTTTTGAGCTGGCTATGAGCTATGACTTGAGCTTCCTTTCCTGGAAGGCATTGTTTCTGGTTGCCATCAAGTCAGCCCGGAAGATTTCGGAGCTTCATGCTCTGGTTTGCAAGGAGCCCTATCTTATTTTTCATAAGGACCGGGCAGTCCTTAGAACAAATCCGAAGTGTCTTCCTAAGGTGGTGTTAGAAGCCACACTGAACCAATCAGTAGAACTTCCTGTGTACTTTCCATCCCCTCTAATAGAGGTGAGGCACTACTCCATACCATGGACGTACATCGGATTCTTCAGTGTTACACTCACCGAACTAAAGAATTCCATAGCTGTGATCAGATTTTTGTATCTTTTGCCCCCAGATCAAAGGGCAAACTGGTTTCTAAGCAGGGCCTTTCCAAATGGTTAGACAACTGCATTAGGTATTGTTACCAGAAGTATGAAAAACCTCTGCTGGGTACCATAAGAGGTCATTCTACTAGGGGCATGGCTGCTTCCGCTGCCTTTTTACGAAATGTCTCTGTGGCTGATATCTGCTCCGCAGCTACTTGGAGTTCTGTCCATACCTTTACCAAACACTACAGTCTGGACATTGCTTCTAGGTGGAAGGCTGGTTTCAGCCTAGCTGTGTTAGAGGGCCTTCTGTCCTAGGCTGGGTCCATTCTGGATTCCAGTTTTTTCTGTTGGAGTTATTTCTCCTCCTCCCTAGTTTCTCTCAGTCTCTCTTTGGAGGGACTGCTGGGGACTCTGTCCTATATGTGATGACCTACTGAAGGAACCCTCTCGAAGTAAGATAGTACATTTACCTAGGAACTTACCGTAACAGTAGATCTTGAGAGTGGTTCCTTCAGTAAGTCATATTTCCCTCCCTCCCTCCTCCTTCCCCTCATTTTATGTTCTACAGGGACTCCAATTCCTGATCGCTCCTGCTATCAAGACTCTTCCTGGCTCCGTGGGAGAACTAGAGGGCGGGCGTTGGGACCGCCCACTATATACAACCACGCTGATGTTGGTCATATGATGTCCCCCATCAGGGATTGCTAGAAAAGTCTGCTGTGCGGCCCAACGCCAGGTGGCACCAGTCCTATATGTGATGAGCTACCGAAAGAACCTCTCTCGAAGATCTGCTGTTACAGTAAGTTCCTATGTAACTGTACTAACCCATGGCATTTACCATAAGAGATGATGATTTTCCCTGTTGTCCTGAGCATCGTTCCCTCTGTGAATAAAACTGGCCCATATAATCCATCCTCCAGGACACCCCTGAAAACAAGCTCTTACAGATCATGTGCCTTTCCTGGTTAAAAAAAAAACAAATAATAAAAAATCCAGTTATTGCCACAGCTGGACATCAGAGAAAGACGTGTGTTTGTGCATGCGCGCGCATATATGCGGCACCATTTTTTCCAGCCCATGCCAAAGTCCCTCTGACTCCTACTAGTCTCCCTCTCCCAGACTCCGAGTGTCACTCAGTTGATCAGCAGATTGCAGGATAACAGTGCTGTGTATTCTATAGTAGCTGGCACTTATGTCTTTAGGGAAAAGTCCTCCTTACTGAAGCCACCTTTTAAAGAAAAATACTAACTGTACTAACTGGAAACATTTGGAGATGAGAAATGTTGACCTTGAGTAAAAAACCAAAAAATAGTCTTTGTCATTCTTTAAACCATGTGCTCTCCCACTTCCTTTGTTTGACATGGTTGTCTCATAGTATGGTAGAAATTAAGGTTGGAAGGGATTCCATCATATTTACCACCACCCCCCTTCATAAGCAGCGATAAATAAATATTCTGTGCAAACATTTGCTAATTTAAAGGAAAACTCAAAATCCTCAGCTCCCCATCCCCCAAAGCCTTACCCCAACCCCCAGTGGCGGAGCCAGGATTTTACATTGGGGGTGCTGTGGTGGTGAGCCTACTTGATATGCAACTTTTTATAATGTTTTTAGTCCTTTATACTATCCTTTTCATTACATTTGGACTGAAAATATAAACATAATCTATAGATTTGAATGCATATTTTCTTACAATACTTCTACAGCAATGTGAAATGCAGCAGCAAGCAAGTTACAATGGGGGGTGCACCTGCACCCTCTAAAACCCTCTGTATCCGACACTGCCCCCCCACCAATTAAGCTTTTTGCAAGGAAAGCCTTTAGTTTATGTGCTGGAACTTACTGCATTTTAATTTTGTAAAGTCTGGGAGTCGAGAACATGGTGGAGGCTGTGCGGTTCCATTGAATGTGAAAGTTGCAGTGCGGTGAGGGAGGATGCTGGCAACTATAGGATGGTCAGTCTGACATCAGTGGTGGTGAAGTTGATGGAGTCACTTTTTTTTTTTAAGTTCTTTTTCCCTCTGGTCACTGCTAATGGGGACTCTCTCAGGCTTCCTGGCCTGATCCTGCCCACTTGAGATCCCCCCCAGCCTGAGTCTCCCCCGTGGCCCTTCTACCCCTTACACCTACCTTGCAGCTGGACCCCCTGCTTTGTACCCCCAAGGGTGGGGCCGCCACTCCATCTTTAATGCTCCTTGAAGACAGTATCTGCTGCAGGCAGGGCTTGGGGAAGACAGAATTGAGAGACTGGGTGGGCGGGATCCGACGGAGGGCATGGGGGTCAGGTGCCATCACCTACCCCACAGAGAAGGGTTTTTCCTTCTTTGAGATTACTCCCCCCCCCTCCCTGAGGTGTGGCTGTGCAATGATGTCCAGCGCAGTCGTGCACGCTCTCGCACACTTCTGTAGGTTGTCTGCTAACACCTCTCCCTTTCTTCCAAGCAATCCGTAGGCTGCGATGCACCCAGCCTCCACTGGGTGTCACTAGCACTGGGAAATGCTCCCTGCTCTCCTCCAAGGAGAGGAGAGCCATCATCAGATGCTCAATCCTCTCCTTCCTGGCCAACCCATGGTGACCTGAGCTCGCTTCTGAACCCGAGTCACCGGCGTGGTGTGAGGTATGGCGTCCAGTGCCTCAACCCTCAGTGCCACTGGGCCGGGCTTGATGGAGTCACTTTTGAAGGAAAGGATTGTGGAGTATCTTGAATCCAGTGGGTTACAAGACCTGAGGCAGCATGGATTTGTGGGGAGAGGTCATGTCCGACAAACCTTGTAGATTTATTTGACTGCGTGATCAGGGAACAGGGGGATGGTGAAATTGTTTAACCTTTAGAGGCACACAGAGCCAGAGCTTGTTTCCAGGTGCAACCTGGGAGCACAAGGAAGTTAAGTGTCTTGCACATGATCAAACAGTATGCAAGTGGGAGCTATGAGATTCAAACCCAGGTCTCTAGGTTGGCAGCTCAGTGCCCTTATGTTACTCTATCCTGCCTCCTTAGAGCCTTAGATCATGGTGGAGTGGTGGATGTGGCTTACTTAGACTTCACCAAGGCCTTCTACACCTTATCACACAGAAGGCGCGTTAGGAAGTTGGACAATTTGGGGCGGTGGGTCCTGAGGTAGTGAATTAGGTACGAAATTGATTGATGGATAAGTGACAGAGTATGGTGGTAAATGGGACTCACTTAAGGGAGGGTAACCAGCAGGGTACCTCAAGGCTCAGTACTGGTTCCTGTCCTGTTTAATGTCTTCATGAGTGACATTACAGAAGAGCTGGAAAGAAGGCATGCCTCTTTGCATATGACACCAAAATCTGCAATGGGGCGGACACTGCAGAGGGCATAGCGAGAATGTGCAGAGACCTGAGAAAACTCGAGAAATGGCCAAGGGTATGGCAGCTGGGTTTCAATGGGAAAAAGTGCAAAACCATACACCTAGGGTACAGAACTTCAAAGGCAGAGTATAATATGGGGAGAGAAGTATTGATGGTCACCAAACAGGAAAAAGACTTAGGGGTAACCGTATCTAATGACCTCAAGGTGGCAAAGCAGTGCAACAAGGCAGTAGGTAGGGCCAGCAGGATGCCAGGGTGCACAGGAACGGGTATCTCCTGCAGAAGGAAGGTGGTGTACCATTGCGTAGATCGTTGGTGAGACCCCATCTGGAGTACTGTGTCCAGTTCTGAAGACCACATCTCAAGAAGGACATAGACAGGGTGGATGATGCCCAGAGGAGGGCAACTGAATGGTGCAGGGGCTGCATCAGAAGCCCTATCAAGAGAGAAGACGGCATCTGAATGTGAATTCCCGGGGGGTGGGGTATGACAGAGACCTATAAATACCTCACAGTGCTGAACAAGGTACAGGAGGGGAGTATTTTTCAGAGGAGAAAGTGCACAAGAACAGAGGCACAAGCACTGAAGTTGGAAGGGAGAAAATTTAGAAGGGATGTGAGAAAGTACTTCTTCACTGAAAGAGTGGTGGGTGCCTGATATGGTCTTCCAGCAGGGACAGTGGGAGTAAAAACAGTGAGGGGGGGCCTTCAAGCATGGGATAGGCACAAAAGAATCTTAGTTGGGGAAAACGTGGGGGGGTAGCCAGAGATTAGGTAGGGTCTGCTTTGAAAGTACAGGCAGGGAAAGAAAGGGCAGACTGTGCGGGCCTAGCAGTCCTTATTTTCCGACAAATTCTGTGTATCTAACAAAGGCACCATAGTTTATGCAGGGTAGAAGGATACCCCTGGCAATGGCAAGGCAGGCTTCAGGGGTGAGGAAATGTCTGGTTCGATAGGCTAAATCCAGTTTAGCACTGACAGCTTTGGGAGTAGCCATAATATAGATGGAGAAGTCAAGGGAGGGATTTGATCAGCCACACTTGGAAGCAGTCTCTTAAACCAAGGCCCTTACTGAGTGGTTGTCCCTTACTGAGTTCCTGTCCCTTACTGTGTGCCTGTCCCTTACTGCGTGCCTGTCCCTTACTGAGTGCCTGTCCCTTACTATGTGCCTGTCCCTTACTGAGTGCCTGTCCCTTACTATGTGCCTGTCCCTTACTGAGTGCCTGTCCCTTACTGACATATGCCAACCCCCTGCTGCATCATCATCTGTTATCGCCCACGTGGTGGTAGCATTGTCGGTGTTGCTCTCCTCCCAGGCATCCTCTCTGGGAGACTCAGCCTTCGTCCCCCCCCCCAGCCAACACCCCTCCCCCCATTATCTGTGCTAATTCGCAAGCCCAAGTTGCCGGTACCATGAGTGGTAAAGCTGCCACTGTGCCGACAGGACAGCTTTGGCTCTGCTCTTATACACATTGTACTCCTCAAGCAGGCAGGCAGCTGAACCCTTTTAAGCACTCCTCTCCGACAGTATCTGCCTATTATTCTCTCTCTATGGTTTGGCAGACTGCTTGCAGTAAGTAAGCAAGTTGAAATAGTTCTGGGTCACAAAGGTGGTGACAGCTGTGACATTAACAGTCGTTGACCTATTACCATCCTGTCAGCAGCTGTCAACATATTTGAGAAAGAGGTCCACAAACAGATCAGTGACTTGATCAACAAAATGAACCAATTCCCACTGATGCAGTCAAGTTACAAAGTGAGTTTTCTCATTTCATTTATTTCAAGATATATCCTTGAGCAAAGCTCATTTGCAAGGATGTCCTGTAGGAGACTTACAACTAAAAGAGCAACTGACACATCTCGGTAGAGACGTGCCAGTAGTGCCCTATCCTGCCTACAGTACCTCCCAGTACAGAGGGAACCACAAATGGAGGTACTGTAAGGCAATATTTTACTGTAAAGATGTGGCGGAACACAATGCGTGCCCCTGCCTCAGCATCAGGTCCCCTTCCTGATCCAAACCTGAGGATGATGTCAGGTTGGGATGGGGACCTGGTGAAATTTGATTTTGCTGGCGAAAGTGCTGTGGAATTAGCATTCCACTGGCGAAAGTGGCATTTTGCTAGTGAAATGCTAATTCCGCGGCACTTTTGCCAGCAAAATGGAATTTTGCCAGGTCCCCATCCCGACCTGACGTCATCCTCAGGTTTGTACGGGAAGGAGACCCGATGCTGCGGCAGGGGAGTGCATTGCGCTCCGCCACATCTTTACTGTAAAATATCGCCTTACAGTACCTCCATTTGTGGTACCCTCTGTACTGGGAGGTACTGTAGGCAGGATAGGGCACTACTGGCACATCTCTACCGAGACGTGTCAGTTGCTCTTTAATTCCAATACAAAATCATTATAAAAATAGACACACTTTCCATAGACTGCAACCCCATGACATCTCAAGTGGTAAAGCCATAAATGATGTCACTGGGGTCATGGATTACAAGTACAATATCAGTCATACTTTATTGTGCCCACGGTTTGTATGTCTCTGCAGCTCCAAACTGCATGTGTGTTGGGGGGAAGGGACAGCCGTTGCCAGTATCAGCATCTTATGCACAAGAAATGTCAGAAATCATGTCAATAGTGTATTTCTGACATTTCTATGTGCATAAAAGCAATCACATCTTGATAATTTGTTGGGGACTATTTTTCCAGGTGGAAGGATACAGTGACTTTTTTTGTATATAAACAGGCAGAAACCCCCTTTATGTTGTTTTCTCCTTGTTTTGAACATAACCCATGTTATAAGTGCAGTGACCCATGACAGGGTATGGGGTTATTAGGGATTTATTAACACTCCAGGTGCTGTGTGGACAACCGGCCTGTGGCCTTGTGCCTCACAATGCACCCGGGATGTTGGTTAATTAAGCAATATACCACAACAGGGTGTGGGTTATGGCAGGATTTTTATTGTTTACATATATTACTTTGTAATTCAGTCAGAATAGCTCACCTGTGAGGAACTGTCTCCAGTGTACAGCAAGTCCTGCAGAAGCACTCCTGCCTTCACCCAGTTTATATTGCTGTGAGGACTAAACCACTGAGAGGTTGTTACCTGTTCAAGGTCCCGAAATGAAGCAGTTGCCACTGTGGGATTCGAACTGGGGGTCTCTTGGTTCACAGTGGCTCTAACCACTAAACCATCCTGTAGACAGTATGCGCTCCTTCTAGAGTACACAGGACACATGCTTCCTGTACAGCACACAGGCCGCACTCCCTGTACAGTACAGAGGACACATGCTTCCTGTATAGTACATAGGACACATGCTTCCTGTAATTCCATACAGCGGCTGGCTAAAGAGGTGAGAGGAGGGCTGTACCAGTCACCATATTGTATCCACAGCACCAGTGACAGTGGTGGGGGGTGGCAGAGTGGTTTGCATGGTGCTGGCAGTGCAGGAGTCACTAGAGACCAGGGACAGCTTGCTGGACACAGCGGCAGGTGATCAGAGGGAGGGGTGTCACTAGACACAAGGGAAAGATTGTACATGTATGGGGATGGGGATTGGAGGGCAGGGGGTACAACCAGACACCAAGGATTATTTAGATTCATATGGGGATTGGAGGGCAGGAGGTACCACTAGACAGCAGGGAGTACTTTATTCATTATGAGGACGATTGGAGGGTGGGGGTTGCCAATAGACACTAGTGAGAAAGTGTACTTTGATGAGGGTGAGGATCAGAGGGACAGGGGTGCCGCCCACTAGACATCAGGGAGTGGTTGTGCTTTTATTGGGGTGGGGATCAGAGGGTGGGGTGCCACTAGACACCAGGGTATACTTCCAGTATTACAGGATGGGCGATTGGAGTGGGAGGGCCGGTCACAGGAGGGGTGCAAATCTGCCACAACTTTCCATGCAAATGAGCACATAATGGGCATGAAGATGGCCCTATAGTACCTTGAATGCCCAGTGGGCCCATTTGCATGTTAACTGCATATCACGCTGAGGGCTCCTGGCACTAACAGATCTGGGGGCATACCAGTTCTGTACACTTTGGTATAGGCTGCAAACAGCCAAGATCCATGTTGGGGCAGTGCTACTTAACTTTGCGTTGCCCTGTCATGGCCCTACATTTAGTCAGATAGCGCTGGTGCGTTATCCGACTGAATATCGTGTCTTTGGGATTGTGGACAAGGGCAAGCGAAGCACAAACCTTTGCTCTCTACTTTTGCACATTTTCCAATATTGGGTCCCTGGACTGAATATACTTATGCAAATCTTGAGCTGAAGAGCACTGCAAAAGGAAGCATCACGGGCCTGTCATAGGAAGAAGCCACTGTCTGTCTGTCACAGCCCCTGACTTGGCTGTATAATATATAGTAACAGTCAGTAATACAGTCTAGGAGCTTATGTTTTTTAATAGCATTTTTATTAGAATGTTTAAATAGTTAAAGCAATAACATTACCATCCAGTTAAATACAGCTCATAGATTTCATCAGGTATTTATACAATATGTAAAAACATCTCATTTCCCGATTTGAACCTCCCCCACAACTGTTTAACCTGCTAAATCTGAAAACATTAACCATAAATTTTATTTTGTTGCTGTATTTTATTCAATTTACTTACCAATAGGTAAGCATTAATCCACGACAAAGGAGGGCTCTACTAGGGAATTAATGTCTGGTTGGTGGTGGTGGTGGGGGGTTGCCAGTGCCTCCAACCACCAGCCAGGGATTAAAAATTCCCTAGTAGAGCCTCCTTTGGAATGGATTAATGCACGTGTAATATGGCAAGTGTGGTCTCCCATAGTGGAACATATTTTATGGACAAACACATGCATTTTATTGCTATACATACATATAATGGAAATAAACAAGAAAAGTATGTTTTCAGTGGAACCATATCCGTTTATATGGTGGTGTTTATCAAAAATATTACAATATGCCTGGTTTTAAGGGAACTGAATGAATGTTGTGATACCATGTTTTCTGAGAGAAAACATATGTACTGTTAAGTTTTAATACACTTGAGAAACCTTGCTGTCGACTCTTTATTATGCATTCTGGGATTCAAGAACACTTAATTTGCATAATCAGCTCGTTCCTGTAATGGTAGCACTACGAATACTTTCACACTAGTTCTATTGTAAAAACTGTCCTATGCTTTTAAACTGCCTAACAAATTTAAAACAGCCACAATTTCAACACGACTAGAAGACAGTACTACATTTTGCTGATGCTTCGTTTTTGCAGAATATTTCGAAACGGGAGACGGGATGTCTACACCGTGATCGTAGAGCACACTGACATGCTCTACCTGCAGTGATTATGTGCCCACCAAGTCATACCCCATCACTCAGTAATGCAAAAGGTAGTACTGCATTCATACATGTTGATTGTTTGTTTGGGCTCTGACATATATGTGGATAGACAGAGTTCCATGGTGTGGGTGGGTAATGACTGTAATATTTATGAAGTCTGCAATGTGTGGCCGTGATTATTCTGTGGCTTCTGGAGGTACTGTACTACACAAGCAGGGATTATTGCATGTGATCAGGGGTTGGATGTGGCTGTGGCAGGTATTGCACTAGCGGCATTACTGGGGAATTGATCCCTGCTTCAACTTGCGTCATGTATAGTGCTTTAACCAGTAGACTTGTGGTATTATCGTATGTTTTTTTTTTGCCATGTTACAACTGATCTTATCTACTAAGGATATAAGAAGGAAGAAAAATGAAAACTAGAAATGGGAAAGAAAGAGGACAAGAGAAGTTAATTTGGTGCCATCAGTGTTAGAAAGTTATCCTGAACACCCCTTGACTGTATACTTTGCTCTAAATCCTATGAAGTACAGAATTCAAGGACTGTCTTCTATTTTTTTGTGGAACTCTTTTTTTTTTTTCCCTGTAATCCATAGGAGCTCATGATTGACTGGCCAAACTGAGAATGTGCTGTTATGAACTGTATCTGTGCTGGGACAAACTGTACCCAGGAGGTGCTAAGCGTGGGGGTTTTCAGAGATCATTATTATTTGACCACTTGTTGTTGCTGGTATTTAAGTGTCTGGTGATACAGGCATGCAAGGGCTGGTAAACCCTGGAAGATGAAACTAGTTACAAATCTCCCCTGAGCTTCTTAGTTGGACTGTGTTTACAAAAGGGGTTCTTTGCTAGGTTTTGATCATAGATCTCTGCTGGAGCATGTGTGACAGAGTGATTATGTAATGTGTTGCTAAGCAACAGCTGGCTCCTGCAACAGTGCTTCTAAAAGTGCACTTTAGTGTAATTTCCAGGATGGTAACAGTAAGCTTTAATTTTTTGCTTTAAAAAATGAATGGAAAGGAAACAGTTGTACCTATGAAGTCTGTTTTTTCCCCCCCTTGGATCTGTCCAAATTTAACAGTTTGTAAATGTCAACATAGAGATTTACTTAAAAAAATACTTGTTTTTACATAAAAGAAACACATCACACACACCTCCATGATGCAATAAATGCATAATGCCCACTGCCACCATGCATTCCTGCTTAAAGCAGATCCAGCCTAGATTTTCATGGTGATTTACATATACATCCCATGATGCTTTACATTACTGTGGAATGTGTGATTTTGTATTTCTCTGAAACTTGGCTTCATTGCCAATGCCCTTTTTTTTTGAGTAACCCTTGCCTCATTGCTTTTGTGCTGAGGCTCTTTGTGTTTTTAACTAGCTTTTATGTATGCTACTTAAGCAGTAAGGCACGACAGGGTGTGTGTTATCGTGTAATAACAATACTCCTGGGGTGGGTTGAAGCACGAGGCGCAGCTGAGTGCTTCCACCAACCAGGAGTGATATTATTACACAATAACATGCACAATGGCGTGCCTTATTGCTATTGTACAATGGCTCATTGTTATACAAAATAAAAAAAAGTTTTTTAATGTTTTTAGTAGATTTTTAGTGAGGCAGTATATCTTTTTTCTTAAGAGAATAGCAACAAAAGCTAATGCTAATCAATGGCAGTGATGTTATACTGAGATATCTCACTGTCTCAGGCACACACACTGACCAATCAGAATACAGGATTCTGTCTTGCCACTGTATAATTTAAAATAGCAGTTTGTAAATATATTTTTGCTAACGCAATTTCCAAGATAATGCATTCTTTTTTTATTTGTAGTTGTGTTTCCCAAGGTTCATTTATTCAAACGTTTTCCAACCAGGATAACCCCATGAGATGCAGCATCTTGTTTTCCTCGGGGTCCCAGGGAGACAGCAGCTGGCAACTGGCAGAAACATTGATTCTTCATAGTACAGATGTTAACCCTTGCTGTGCTGTGGATTGATATATTAGTCCAGAATTCCTATACTATGTATTCTTATTCAGGTCAGCAGCCCAAGGGTTAAAATACTGAAACCATTCAATGCTTTCATCTACATTTTGCTATCACCTGCCAGGAGTTCATTGCTAAATCCTGCAAGTGACTGACAGGGAAGCTCTCTTCCCCCAATTCCCGTACTAATTACAGGGATGTACCTTATATTAGCTAAATCCTCTGACTTCATTACTGGAGTTCTTCAGAATGTGCTGTATGTTTAAAGCAGCAGCCTTTGTTAGTGGGAAAAAATGTCATTGTATAGTTTTTTAGTGATATTATCATCTCTGTCGCAAACATCAGTCTATTTTCCTTGTGTTGTGTTTCAGTCACGAACTGAAATTTGGGTTTTGACATTTTTAAATGTAACTGCTCTCTGGCCATGCCCACTATCAACAAACTCTGATCAGAGCCGGTATGGCTGCTCAGAGCTTTTATGAGTGCTCGCTGTGCTGGAGTCTGCCATGCTCAAGATGATGGTGATGTCAGAACTGCGCATATGTGATTCGCATGTGCAGTTTGAATCAGCAGCCATCTTGAGCATGGTGGCCATCACTTCCACAGTTGCAGAATAAAAAGTAGTGTCCCATGAAGTGGATGTGTTTATGTGGCTGGTGGAGGGGAAGGGCCGCATAAACACAATAAGTGGACCTATGCCAGAGCACTGTGGAAGCAGGCTGGACAGAGATCCAGTCACATGCTTCCACAATGCTCCTACAAAGAAATATAGCAATACATCTGCGGAGCTCTGCTCACGCAGCCGTAATAAACCAGGCATCTTGCAGTGGTGTCGTGATGCTTACCATCAGAAATGTGTGGTAACACCCCTTAATTTAAATCCACAGTATGAATCTAGCATGTAAAGTCAACCAAGAACCTTAGGTGAAGGAATTTTTAAAAATTAGTAGCGGCGGCACAGTTATAAAAGTTGTTCACACTTCAGAGAGGAATAAAACTACTGATATATGTTACCTGACTCAGTGGATAATGTTTTTCTTATTCTTGTAAACTCAGTAAATTTTTTACTGCAAAAAAAAAAGAGGAATACAACAATACTAATGATGATTATCATTACGTCAGAAATATAATAATGTTAAAAGAAACTATATAATGAAATTGTTTCCAATTAACAAATGCTGCTTCTTCATCACTTTTGTTACAATAACTTTAACCTGAACACTGCATTCCCATTTATCACAGAAATACAGTACAATGAGATATTAGTTGTTTATTCTAAAGTGGTAAACTATGGATGGAATTTGCAAAGTTAATAGCTTTTCTTTTTAATGAGGTTTTTATTCACTTCTTAGAAAATGGGCTTGAAAAATAAAGCATACTGATTGGCTGAAAGCCATGGTCAGGCATGCATTCATTTTTCAATAGATGCCTACCAAATAAAAAGTCCAAGCTCAAACTTGTCTTATGCTCACAAAAGTAGGCTTGTGCCTAGCCTGCTTCCTCATTGGCTGAAGCAGTGAAAACACATTTTCAAACTGTTGCCATTTTTATTATGTTGCTTGCACGCATGTGCAAGAAACATGGTGCCATCATCTGAGTATTTGGAGGTGTGGCAGCCCTCTTCCAATTCAGTCAGTGTGTTTGCAGGCATGGCCGCAGTTCTCCAATCAATGCTGCAGCTGTCTATGTAAGCAATAATACCCGACAGGGTGGGCAGTATTGTGCCATACCGGACCGCCCAGAGGCGTAATGAGGCCTGACGCCACAGGCGGAGGGCCTTATAGCTCCTGGAAGGTCCAGTATGGCACAATACCGCCCACCCTGGAGGGTATTATTGCGCTTAGAAAATGGTAATAGGTATGAATAAAGAGACAGACAATAAAATGTAGGTTTTAACAAATTGAATACTAATTTATTGAGAAATATTTTTATTAGAAGGTAAAAGGTAGATAAAATAGTTCCATTTTAGGATGGGGTGGGGAAAACAAGAGCACAAATTTAAACTCGCTCAATGCACATTCTGTTGAGGGTATGGCCAAAAAAATAAACTGATGCCCACTATTTGTGCATTTCAATGAAATTGACTGGAGCACTAAATGTGCAGTTGATTAAGTTGAAGGGTGAGTTTTATGAACCTCTTGGTGGCAGTGATGTGCTGCAGGGATCTTCAAGGCTGTATTGTGTTTCTGCTGGTTTCTGCTGCTCTTTATGTTCTTCTTCCTGGGTCCCTGCTGTGGACTGTTCTCCTAGAAGGTTGCTCCATTTCTCTTGGTCTGACATAGATGCTGTCCAGTAGCTTTGCAAACTTGCCTCACATCTGTGCCCTGTGACTGATACTGTCTTTCTTGACTAGAGCCCTGCATTTGACAGAATCTGCACAGCAGTTGCTCTGATTGAGTGGTTGGTATATCTCTTGCTTCAGTTAACTTCGGTGCTGAGTTTGGACATTAGAGATCCTAAATAGTTTTTACCCATCGGGCTCTTTACTATACCAGATACTTTGGCTGTCTAGAAGTGATTGTGCGACATGTCGTGGGTGAAGATAGAATGCTGTACTGTTGGGGGATTTTTTAAAGATATTTTTGTATGCATTTCACTGGGCAGTTTGGATTTCTGGGCTCTTCATAAATAAATCCCCTGCTATTTTCTTTGTTGATTTCAAAAGGATTCGAGTGATTCTTGGTGTGGGCATTGTGAGAAAGGCTTATATATTTCATTCCTGTCTCATCTGTGCTCACTTTAAATGACTGAGGCGTGAGTTCCTGTAATCCCTCCTGACCGCGCCGGGCAATGTGTAGTTGTATCTCGGAACCACACACACTTTACGAGGCCTGGCACAGTGTCAGGAGACAGAGAAGGTGAGGAGCGGAGCTTTTGTAAGTCAGCCTCTGTAATCGCAGGGTGATGGGCTGATTTGTCTTTATTGTGCTTTCTATACTGTTTAAGGATGCTGATGAAAACATTATTGCTGCTTTTAAACCTGGCATCCAAAATTATGTTTACAGAGCATGCAACCGAGAGGCTGTTGAGATATCTGTTTATTCCCACTCAGATCACACACAGCCCTGAGACTGAGTATTTGCTGCCGCTGCTCATTCGCACGTCTCCATAGAACTGCCTAAGTAGAGTATTTAAATATTCAGGGCTATCTGTTTTAAAATTAATTGCCAGATTTCGTTTGGTTGCCCAGTCCTGTAACACAGCTACAGCCCAAGCTGTGTTCTTCTGTGTTGTTTTCTCGTCCCTGTCAGTTTCAATTTGATCAAGCTGATCGAGTATCAGACTTACGTGGCGCTCCGTCTCCTCATTGACAGGATCTTTCCTTTTTCTTTTGTTTGCAGGTCGCACATCAGGTTCCTGTTCCGATTCTTTGCCTGAAAACTGCTGGTCAAAATACAGGTCGAAATTGATGGGTGAGACATTGGACATTTTTTTAATTTAGTTTTTTTAGTGGCCCACAGAAACTAGTTATAGAAACTAACACTGGCTGATGCTGACAGTGGAATGCTGAATTCAGTGGTACAGAAACATCTGACTCTGTGATATTGGTGGGTGATTGGGCAGTTGGCACTGGCGCTATTTCATACCCAGGGTCTGTTGCCACATAGACCAGGCTTGTGCAGTGATAACTGACCAGTCAAACTGCCTGATTTATAATACCCATTTTCTAAGACAGCAGTTGAAAATGCAGTGGCCGTACAGTAGAAAGGGAGAGCTACACTTCAGTGAGCAGCGATAAGATCGCGTGCTCATGCGTGCCCCCCCTCACACAGACAGACAGACAGACAGACACACACACACACATATGCACACATGCTGTGCCTGCCTCCCACGCACATACTGTATGGCCTGATGGGTGCCCAATCCCTGTCAGCTGTGCTGCACTCCCCGAGTTACAGGTGCCATGCTGGGAGTCCCAGCGTGGCAGCAGTCTGTGTATGGCCAGCGGGGTGCCCAATCCCCCATCGGCTCTACTGTTTCTCCTCCCTGAGACTATTGAGTGCCACGCTGGGAGTCCACTCTAGCGTGGCAACCGTTCCTAAGGCTGACAGGGGTGCCCAATCCCCTGTCAGCTCCACGGCCCCCCCCAACAGCCTTCCAGCTGCCACACTGGGAGCCCACCCCAGTGTGGCAAATGTCCCGCGTAGTTCAAATAATAAAAAAAAAACTTGAAAGAAAAAAAACCTTCCCTTGCTGCTGTCTTGATCCCCTCTCCCACCCGTGCCCACCCTCTGTGCACTCTGCCTTCCACACCCCTCACCCCATACTTACATCCAGAGCTCGGCGAATGATCTTCGGTGGACCGGGAACATGTCTGCACTCTTCAAAGCCAACCACGAACCCGAGGAAATGCCGGTAAGCTGCATAATGGAATAAATACGTTTTTTTCAACTTTACTGCGTATCTCGGGCATTTTGGGGAATCTTTTCACCAAATTTTCAACATGGGGTTTTTGGGACCCCACCTCATGAATTCTGTCACTGTCATGGTGTTAATCGCCCCCGAAAGGTAATTTTGCAGTCACTGTGCGGAACCATCTTTCAGGACTGATTTATGAAATGACAGTGCCACAGTTCAAGAGGTAGGCCCCCAAAAACCCTATGTTGAAAATTTGGTGAAAAAATTCCCAAAAATGACTGTTTCACGAGCATGCGTTGCACTGTTCCTACGCATGTTCGTAAGTTCGGGAATTTTCAATATGTTCACTCCAGATTTTCAACATTGCCATTTTACCACACCTCCTTATGAGCAGTACAGCTGTCATTTCTCACATCTCGCCCAAAATGTGTTTCCATGCATGTAGCACACAATGGCGCAGTCGGTGTGCGAAATCAATGTTCGGGACAGATTAAGAAAATCACAGTGACACTGTTCATGAGCAGAGGTGTTAAAATGGCTATTTTAAAAATTTGGTGAAAAAATTCCCAAAAATGACTGTTTTACGAGCATGTGTCACGCTGTTCCTACGCACTCTCGTAATTTTGCGTATTTTTAATATTTGCACTTCAGATTTTCAACATTGCCATTTTACCACACCTCCTTATGAGCAGTACAGCTGTCATTTTTCACATGTCCCCCAAAATGTGTTTCCATGCATGTAGAGCACAATGGCGCAGTCTGTGTGCGCAATCAATGTTTGGGACAGCTTAAGAAAATCACAGTGACACTGTTCATGAGCTGAGGTCTTAAAATGGCTATGTTGAAAATTTGGTGAAAAAATTCCCTTCAGCCATTCTGCAATGTTACTAATGAAGACATTGAACAGGACTAGCCCCAGGCCCGATCCCTGCAGCACTCCACTGGTCACCCCCTCTCCCTAGACTGCACCTCATTTACCACCACTCTCTACCTCCTGTCTGTTAGCCAGTTTCTAACCCAGTTTATCACCCTTTCCCCCATGCCCAGCCTACCCAGCTAGTTTATCAGTCTCCTATGTGGGATGGTGTCAAAGACTTTGCTGAAATCAAGGTAAGTGTTGTCCACTGCTCCACCTTGATTCACTTTCTTTGTCACCCAATCAAAGAAATCAACCAGATTTGTCTGACATGATATCCCCACTGTGTATCCATGTTGTCTATGGTCCTGAGCTCCGATGGCTTCTTGATGCCCCACTATCCTTTCTTTAAGCAATGTCTCCATGATCTTCCCCACTACTCAGGTGAGGCTGAACGGCCTTTTGTTCCCTACCTCCTTCCTTCTGCCGGACTTGTGTAGAGGGACCACATGTGCACTCCTCCAATTCACTCTTGTCGAATGTCTCAGTGAACATGGCTGCCAGAGGTACTGCTATTTCCCTTCGCAGTTCTCTTAATATCCTTGGGTGTATGCCATCTGGTTCCATCGCTTTGTCCACCTTCAATTTAGTGAGCTCCAGCAGGACTCTTTTGCCTTTGAATGGACTATTGTCCACCTCTTCACCCCCTTGGCAACTGCTGTACTGCTGTGGCCCTTGCCCCTCCCACTCTTCTGTGAATACTGAACGGAAAGACACAGTGCATGTCTTGGGAGGAAGGCATGGAATTATCACTTCCAAATACCTAAACAACACATACAAGCAAGCAACATTCAGCATTGACAAATGCTTGTTTTTTTTAACCTTAACCAGTGACAGAGACTGAATGAGCCCACCACACACTGTCAAAGACAAACAAACACAGACCCCTGGCAAACTGTTGTTTTATTTAGCAACATCACATTTTATGTCAGGTAGGTTCCTGACTACTTGCTCCTGCTGAAAGCCGACACCTACATCACAATCTTCTGCGGCACCACCCCACCACAAGTGTCTGATATAGTCCCCTGGCAGGCTGTCAAACTGTTTTTTTCTTAATGTTTTATTTAGCAAAACTACATGTTATGCCAGCGAGGTTCCTGTGTACATGTTTCTGCATACAGCTGCCTGCTACATTGAGGCTCTTCTCAGGTCTGCCCCCGTCAGTGCCCGCTTCTTGAAATCTTACACTCTCATTCAGGTCACGTTGCCTTATTTCACATGCTTGCACATACAGTAGCTCTGCTGAATATCAGTACCTGCTGTCACCCAGTCCAAAAATTAGCCCAATGATGGAGGCTTACTTTTTTACTCACAAAACTGTTATTCACAGCTGATCTTCGCCACTGCTGAGCATATCCCAATTGGCGCTGACCCGCTCCTTGCCCTTGGTAGTATCATGCTGGTATAAAGGACCTCAACAGTAATTTAAAATAATAAACAAAGAAATGTAGTGGTCTGCAGCTCCTTTCCATTCTGTAGTACTTACTTCAGGGTGTCACGTCTTCTGGGGACCCACAAGGTATGGGCTGCATCTCTCCTAGCACAGAAATCCAGGCAGCAAACACAAATATATACATAAAAAAATACACAAATAAAACAGACTGTAAAAAAAGTATTTCAATTGTTTGTGTGTTGTGGTAACCATGACAACCAACTACCAAACCATCAACTATAGAAGCTCAAGTAGGACAAAAGTCCCTAGGCTAAAAAAGGAAAAAAAAAAACACTACAATGTAAGCGGAGGAACTATTTTCTTTTACAAAACAAATAAAATACTGATGAGATTTAATATTTTTACATACAAATGTTTTTTTTTTTCCACATTAAAAAAAGTTGTCCATTTTCTAAGCTCAATAATACCCTCCAGGGTGGAGCTTTATTAAGGAAATACTGGACCTTTCAAAATTACTAAAAGGCCCTCCATGCCTGAGGTTGGGCCTCATTACACCCCTGGGTGGTCTGGTATTTCCTAATAAAGCCCACCCTGTCGGGTATTAGTGCTTACATATTTCTTTTCAACCATGGCCCTAGATGGAGAGTGCAGAAAACACTTTAAGTTTCCTTGTCATATAGGGCACATCGTTTCATTCACGTGGACAGACTGACACAGACAACGAGCTATGGAGAAAAATGGCCACAGCCATTTATTTATTAACCATTTTATCAACAGATACAGCCAAAATCAGTGTGATGTGTCAGTAAACTCATCAATCAACTTGATCTGATTCAGAATTGTTGGTGGATGACTCCCCTTTCCACCAGGGGCTGCCTAACTAATCACAAAAACCCCAAGAGTAAACTGACTCCGGGGCATCAGGGATGGCTTTCTTGACCGACTGCAGATGTGTCCTCCCCCACCAGAGGACTCTGCAATGCCATGTGGGGATACCCAAGGAGGCTGCCATCCTGCCTGCCCCCCTTTCAATGGAGGAAAGTCCAGTGTCCAGCCTAACCACCTGTCAGCCTCAGGATGATCTGGCTGCACAAGGCTCATGATTCCCTGTTCCCTCTGCTGTACAGACCTTCCAAGACTACCGAGATGCCACAGTGTAAGCATTGCTGCCCTACTCAAACTCCACCTCAAGCACCTCATGCCAGGACTTTCTCCATCACCCTTTGTATGTCCTCTAAAAAACTGTCTAGGCCTTTCTCTGATAAGTGTGCTCCATCTTTGCCATAAAGGTCAGGCCTCTTAATCGCAGTTTCCAGGTGTTTCATTACCGACCCCCCAGTACAGTCCATAAGTGGTCGCAGGGATGCACTGTGGAGTCTGCGCACTTTCTCTATTGCCCTGGGGTTGTGAGCATTCCTCCATTGCTGTCACTCAACAATACTGTATCTGATGAAATGATATGCACTTGCAGCAGCATTTCTTTCAACAAGGCCAAGTCTAGCTTCACATTGTGCATCATATCCAATGATTTCATGGCCCCCAAATCGTTTTCCCCCAGGTGAATCACCAATACCCTGGAGGGATCCTGCCACCGGGCTTCGGCATGTAACCTCAGAAGCAACTCACATCATCTCATCCCCTGTTGCCCCATCCAGTGCACCACCACACACCGGGGTCCCGAAATAGGTTCTTGCCACCATTGTACTGCCTCGCCCGGACAGTAACCCAATGAATAAAAGAGTGGCCACATACCCAGATCTGTGCCCTCTGGGCACCATCACCTGTCAAGACAAAACAAAGATGTTATAGCATATCGGGTCTAACATAACCTTTGAATGCCTGTGACCTCCACCAGCCTAGGGCCTGAATCTGACCATCTGTTAAACCTTCTGCCCTGGCATATGAGGTGGAACAATCATAAAGGAGTGGGCATTAAATTGTTGCACCTCATGCCCCAACTGCTGCAAATTCCTCTGCAAAACATGTCTGAATTGATAACACCGTTAGTGGTGTTCCATTCCCATGTCTAAAAAAGACCACCCCCCCTCTTTCTTTTGCTTTACATAATCCTGAACCCATGCCTGAATATCCCATTGCACCCCCGTGGGTACTCTCAAGCTGTACCAACATACCCGAGCACACTGATTAGTTTTGCTGTTTTGCAATTGGGACAAAGACCCTGGCCGTGGTTACCACCATGTCCTCATCTCCCAGTGCCACTGGCAGCCTCACTGCCATGCTTGGCTGCACAAGCTCTGACACCCAGAATGCCCCACAGAAAGCCATCAAGTAGGCTGTCCTGAATGGGTGTGTCTCTGCTGGTGACAAGCAAACCTTTGGGAGCTTGTCCCATATTTGCTTGAACAGAATTGGGCTGATGGGTCATCAACCATCCAACCTCTTTGGAACCGACTCCCCCACCCTTGCAACATCTTGTGGAGGGGGAAGCCCTCATGGTATCCGCATACCCTGTGGCCTTCTGAAACCATGCTATGCCCACCAGGTGTTGCTCTACCATGGCTGGCATTGCCCCCTCCTGCATTTTGTGCAGGACAATCTCGCATAACTGGTCCACTGGAATGGGCCATGCCTTTGTCCACCCTTGCACCTGCTACATTCACAAGAAGCTGTCTAGCCCCTCTGGTACTCCGCTGGTGAATTCCTAAGCAAGCCCCAGGCTTCTGTGTTACCAACTTCCAAAGATATGCTGGGACTTTTCTGGGATGCCTTTACACTCCTGGTGCCATTTCTCGAAACCCCCACCACTGTGAATGAGAGAGAACATCAGTAGTATCGTTATCAACACCTGGGGCATGCACAGCTTTGAAATGGATATTAAGCATCCAAAGACCTTCATGAGGGCCCTTACCCTCTAACTGCCTATTTATGGCATAGATAGCCCCGGTGTTCTCAGACCTAAATGTGATCTTCCTATCCCTAAGATGCTCAACACAGACCACCAGTACTGGGTCCTCCCCTGTTGTAGGTGTCCTTCTCTTTGATGGCTGTTCCAAATCTCCTGGTTCATCCTGTGGGGGTACTGGATCAGTGGTCTGTGGGTGGATTCCTGGCTTCAGGAGCTCCTCCCCTAGTGACTCTGGTTTGCCTGGCTGCCTCTGAGGAATGGGTTCTGCTGGGCCACTTGGCTGATGCTGAGACCAGGCTCTGACGGCCATGGTACCTCCTCTTCATCTTGCTCCCAGAACAGTGTCTCACACTAAGCCTTGCCCTTCCTCCAAGCAAGAGAGGCTAGTTGCTTCTTGAACTCCATGACTTTGCTTCCTTGCCTGCTATGCAACCTGCAACTGTAAACACAAAACACTGCCACCAGCATGGGACTCTTGCTGTTGCTTCAGCCTATGCTGCCACCACAGTTAAGGATCTACTTATCATGAAAGTCCATTTAATATCATTGCAACTATATGCAGAAAGAAAACCTTGTCACCTGCTGAGTGTCAATCACGCTTCCACTCTCTCTGCTGAGTCTCCCTTATTGCTATGTATATACATATATGTACAACAGTTTAATCTGATTCAAGGTCAGTTGGCATTCATCTGTATCCCCCTTCCCTGGGTCGTGCCTGAAAATAGGCAGGATTTGCTAGTGCACTTACCTGGTCAACAAAAAACTAAATAAAAATATAATTTCCAAAAGGACACTGTGAGTCAATTATGTTGCTACAACTTCACACCAAATAAATGAAGGTCATAAGATTTGAACCTGGTTTGCCAGTGTAAATCTTTTTTGGATTATGATGTGTCTAGAAACTTTTTAACCAGAAGAATGCCCGAGGACGTGTCTTTGAGCAGGGATTCTGATACTCAACCTACTGTTGATACCAGGAACTCTAGAGAGATTAAGGACCAGTCTGTGGACTCGACTGGTACAATGTATTCTGTACAGACACCCAGATGACAATCTGACTAATAATGTATTTAAGCAATAAGATTTGACAGGGTGTGTGTTATCGTGTAATAACATCATTCCTGGGGTGGGTTGAAGCACGAGGCGGCAGGGTCTTCCTACCAGAGTGATATTATACAATAACACACACACTGGAGTGCCTTATTGCTATTATACAATGGCTCGTTGTTATACAAAATAAAAAACATTTAAAAAAACATTTTTACTAGATTTTTAGTGTGGCAGTATATCTTTGTTTCTTAAGATAAGATGGGCAAAGCGATATCATCATCCACACAGTGATGTTATTGTGTAATAACATCACTGTCTCAGATATACACTGACCAATCAGAGTCCAGGATTCATTCTTGCCATTGTATAATTAAGTATATTTATCACTTGAAAATCAGATAACTTGAATATTTAAGGATATCCTGTTTTTTTTTTCTTTCTGGACACTTATAATATTTCAGGTAGCCGATAATACTTTTTCCTTTTTTTGTCACAATTTTTTTTGTGTCTCCTGCAAACTGTGATTTAAAATAGATTCCTAGGTATATATAATTACTAATGAGCTTTTATCTGTTTTGGGGTGTTATCAAACTCTAGATTAAATAACTTGGTAACACTTTTAAGTTTTCTTAATTACACTGTAGTTACAGTATAACTAAACTGTAAATCCAGTGTAACTTTGATATAGTTACTTGCAACAAACATGAAACTACAGTGTAATTACCCCGTTGCTTGTAATTAATGATTACCTGCCCTGCAGTTACACTGAAACTGATACTCAACATGTAACCAATAAGTCTTTTTATTCTTTAAAATGTTCCTATAGCATGGTTTAATGCAGCATAGTTATAATTTTGATGTTTCCACTCTTCTATGTATAAACACAGATGAGTAGACTAGCTAATATCATTAGCTAGACTACTTTGCTATAAGTCATTAAGAGACAGCGGTTTATCTGCTCTTTATCCCCTATTTTTTTCTTTTATTTTTGAAATTGGATTTATGGCTAGATGTAAAAAAATATTTAAATGTTATGTTCACAACATAATCAATAACAATTATTTACAAAAAATGTATATATTAATTATGCTAAACATTTCACTGTGGCTTGTATAATATTATAAACTTTTCAGGGTCAGACTGGGGTACAGGGGCCCACCTGGAAAGCTAATACCAGAGCCCACCTGGAAAATCAATAGGGGAGGGCCCAGGGTGATGAAGTCACAGCTATGTTCCACTTCAGTGTGATGCACTAGTTCTATGCTTGCATCTTACATTTGCTTGCAGCGCCTAAAATATACACCATTTAATTAGAGAACCGATGACAAATACAAAGATTTTCAGAGTTTAGAAGGTGGCCAGGCACCCAACAGAGGGGATCCCCCGGGCAATTTCCAGGTATCCTAGTGGGCCAGTCTGACTCTGAAACTTGTCTTAACTGCTAACATCATGTACTACAAATCCGTTTGACTTTCTGAAGGGTAGCAAGAAAATAAGCACATGTTCTATACAAAAACAAACGTATAGTATGTATATTACTAATATTTAGACTTATTATACCTTTACTATCTATAGAGACAAACTGCTACAAGGAGAAAGTACATTGCATAAATCAACACATTTTCCGGACATTACAGAAAAAAAAATGTACAATTCCCTTGACAGTTTCTTTGTGCCTGTGATGGTTTACTGCTTCCCACAACACTAATAAACTAGATGTTTCCATCATTTAGATGTCTTCATGTTTAAATTAAGAAAGAAAAAAAAAACAGTTACCAGTATCATCGTTCACAATGTACAGTAATTTTAATAACATGTCTCACTGTGTTGTGATTCTTAACCTTCAAGTTATAAAATATGCTAACGTTAGTGTAAGCCATTATCTTTTCTCTAAGGGGACTGGCAGGTACTGTAAGCATTCATTTGAAAGCTTGACAAAATAAATTGATGTGCATAGTTCAATGTGTCATTTGGCAATTATTCTAAAATCAACATATAATGGATCATTTGTTAGTTATGACACAAGCTAGTAATTTTAAACTTGTTTTGTTTGTTGACCCATTATCATATTTTTTTTTCCATTCACAGTGTTCTTAATGTTCTAGTCTAAAGCCTGTTATTGCTACAGAAAAGTTAACTCTGAAGTATTTGTATTCAGTTAGAATTAGGTGAACAGAAATATTTTTAGCAAGTTGAAATATTGTATATCATATACATATCATACAGTATAACTACTTTTAGGACGTGGCCTACTTCGACTTCAGCAAGGCCTTTTACACCCTGCCACATAGGATGCTCATAAATAAACTGGGCAGTTTAGGGGTGTGTCCTAAGGTGGTAAACTAAGTATGAAATTAATTAATGGTAGGCAACAGAGGGTATTAGTAAATGGCACTCACTCAGGTAAGGAGAGGGTGACCAGTGGGACACCTCAGAGCTCAGTACTGGGACTGGTCCTCTTTAATGTCTTTATAAGTGACATTGCATAAGAACTCTTTCGAGATGACACCAAAATCTGCAATAGGGTGGACCATCCTGAGGGAGTGGAGAGAATGAACGGAGACCTGAAGAACCTCGAGGAGTGGTCTAAGGTATGGCAGCTGGGTTTCAATGCGCAGAAGTGCAAAATTGTGTACCTAGGAAACAGAAACCCAGAGGTGGAGTATAAAATGGGGGACATATGAACATAAGAACACATGAAGGAAACAGCAGGTCATTCAGTTTACTGAGTCTGCTCGCATTGCAAGGTCCCAAGCTTATGCTACTGATCCTGCTCCCCCCCTCCCCGGTTCCCCTTCCATGCTGTCTGCCCCCCAAGCCCCATGGTTTCACCTTATGCCTATCCTAAGCCATCTTGAAGCCGCTCACTGACTTCACTGAGACCACTTCCTCTGGCAGCGCATTTCAATTGGCTACCACCTCTCCATGAAGAAATGCTTCCTAACAGCTCTCCTAAACCTCCCCCCCCTTCCAGCTTTAGACTGTGTCCCCTCATGGTTTGGCTGCCCCTTAGCTTGAAGAGACCCTCCCTATAAATGCTATTTATCCCCTTGAAAGCAGATTTTTTTTTACTGCAGATTAAAGAGGCACTATCAACCTTTTTTGCATCATGTTATTTCTAGGTAAAAACACACATTTTATGATTGCATACATTCTCTAAAATTCATTGATGTTGTTAATGGTCTTATCTGCCTCCTTTCTTAGTAGAACTGAAATTTATGCTAATGGTATAATTATACCCAACCTTGTTTTGTTTCAAATCCTTGATCTACTCTTACTACGTACTTCCAGAACAGTAGGAAAACCACCAAAGAGTGCAGTCACTCATGAGTCAGTATGCTCCTTTCCTCCACCTGCATAATTGGTGGCTAGACTGTATTGTGGGTATTCCTAAGTCCAGGAAAGAGACAGTGGGAGTTGATCCAGGAATGTAAACAAAGAGGTTTTTAGGTGGTAACAACAGTATGGTGGGCAGTCCGTTTTTCACTTCTTAAACGCAAAAAGGAATCATAATCAAACTACCATTTACATAAGCAATCTCTGCAGAATGTGACTAATCAAAAACGTGCTATCTAAACTAGGGATGTTTTGAGGCCTAAGGGGGTTGACAGTGACCCTTTAATAATGCATAGTTTATGTAAATCAGGGTGTATGGGAGGCAGTACAGTGTAGTGGTTAAGAGCACTAACCTACAAACCTGGAGAACTGGGTTTGAATGCCACAGGCTTCACTTGCATACGGTGCCACCATGAGCTCGTTACTTAACTTCCCTGTGTTCCCAGAATGCATCTGTAAACAAGCCTCGGCTTAGCATATGATTCCTGGCCAAAAATTTTAAAAATAAAATAATAATTTTGTACAAAACACTGAATAATATCCTGTGGATTACATAATCTATGGAATATGTCATGGTCCACATAGAAATATTTTTGGAATTCTGCAGAATTAATAAAGAAATTCCAAAATATGTTTCAGAAGCAGAATTACCATTATGCCTGAATTACACCAGCAAGATTCCACATTTGACACAGCTGTACTGGATGCTTTATGACATCTATTTAAATCATTGTGGAATAGTAAACTTAATTGTTAGGCGTGTACTTAGGTATCTTATATACTATATTTGTAACATGAACAGAACACAGAATTACAGTAATACTGGGGATATATTATAGACTTTGGTCAACTGGCAATAGGACGGATTCTCAGAACAGACGGCTGCAGTTACATCTATGTAGTAGTTGTAGTGAAGACCTTTATATGTTATACAGGTTATAAGTGCACTTCAGTCTGTATCTACCTCCATGTACCAATATACAGGAAATCAATTTTCAGCTGGTGTATCAGTGTGACACACACACACACACACACACGACGTTGCAATTTGTGGTAGTTTGCATGTTAACGGGTTCGTATTAGTGGTTGTATTGAAAACAATTGGAGCCATCACAGCTGTCTCCTTCTGCAGTTCTATTGTTATTCTTTTCTAATTCCCAGTTGCATTCTGCTACTGTTTGTGTTACATTCCTGTATGTATGTTGTGCACCTCATTCGAGAACTAATTCCAGCTATCATGTGTTCCTGATTCCTTGCTGTATCCCTGCTGTGCACAACGTCTGAGCACTGAATCTGCCCGTCCTGAGAAAGTACTGTAAGTCATTTGCACTTAGAGAGCCATATCTTGGTGTTAAAAAAAAAATGAACAAAAAATAACAGCTTCACTTTGTGTTTTTGATTTACTGTATGTGGCGGTCAGCAACAGGTAACAGAAGTGCAGAAAGCTGTGCACAAATGAGTTGCAGTGTTATAGTGCATAGTGGAACGTCATTGTTCACTGAAATCTAGCACTCTCAAAATGTTGTTCTGCTGCACTAGTGATGTCTGCAGTGCAGCAGCAGAACCTGAAAGTGACATCCAGAGGACAGCAGAACGATTTTTCGTTCACAGTGCGGACGTCACACATGGTGTCCTCAAGCAGCAATCTGACAGTTAGTCTTATTTTAAAAAGAAAGATGTAGTAATTTTTTTTTTGAGGCAACGATGTTCCACTGCAGGGCTGTTCTTTCACCTCGTTGGTACTATGACGACTAATTACATCTCGAGCTGTGCTCTTGAGGTAATCTGTTGTCATAGTACCAACTTGGTAAAAGAATAGCCCTGTTGTTAACTGTTACTCATGCACTATCCTATATGTTCGATTTGATTGGACAGTGTACGGTATCTTGGTGATTTTATAAAACAAAAAAGAGTAACAGGCTGCTTTGTGTTCTGTTTTATGTCGGCAGTGTTAGTTTGGTCCTTCACAACACAGAAAGCAGTTCTGTATTTAGTGGCAACTTAAAGATAGGGCTCATGATTGCTGCTTTGTGACAGGGGCATTTATAACAGAAAATGAATTTCCTCATAATGAACCCTCACTATTATGCACAAATCCTCTGGATCCTGAGGAGTTCGGTATAACGAGGGAGCACTGCAGTATGCTATTGTTAGTATTTTTTTTATGCTTTTACTTGATTTAGCTTAAACTGTCTTTCTTTCTTTCCATTCTAAGCTCTCTGACCAGCTGTTCTCTGAGTTCTGTTTCCTGATTCTAAATGGAAATACCATGTACTATGTGTTTTTAAGGGAAACTACATATTTCTCCCACAATAACATGCATTATTTACCCGCTTTATTCAACTAGTATGTATAGGGGATATTCAGTGGGGCATGGAGGAATATGCTTTTTACTCACTCTGGAAGGTTGCCAACAATGCTGCCTAGCAACGAGTGGTAGAGTGAAGTGAAGCACTGAGGTGTGCATCAGCATTGTCCATAATATGTCAGAGTGAATATAGAGAATACTGGATGGGTAACCATGCAGAACCAGTATGTTCTGCCACAGAGGGGTCTGATTCCCATGACCTTGAGAGCGAAGCTTGAGAGGTCCTTGGGAATCAGACCCCAAGGTGGCAGAACTCTGCATGGGGTTACCCATCCTGTATTTTTTATAGTGCATGGTGCCCCTCAAATTATTTTACTGTTATTTTTCCACTTTCAAAATGTACTTTGCTTAGGATGAGAAATTGTTACCTCCCGTTCGTTCACATGGCATGTTGCGTGGTTGCTAGGGTCTGGGCATCCCTATGTTAGTGTACACTCCCATTGGTTGCCGTTCTACTGTGGGAGGGATTTACAAAAAAAAAAACATGGTGGCGGGATGTCTTGCTTAGCGAGAATGGAACTGTAAAAAATTGAAGAAAATTGTAAGTATTCACAGCATATCTGGTTGATCCTGCATCTTCCTTATTGTTAATGAACTGCTCCAGTGTCTGAAAACTGCTGCGTCAATTTACAGTCTAGTTTTAAATAATATTGCCATGTGGTGGTTTTCAGTTCTGGATTTCAAAGCACGGCTCCAGGTTTGAAGTCTAAATGAATGGAACAGAACAGCATTCCATTCATTTTAGTGTCTGTGGTTGAACAGCATTTCGGTATGGTGGAATTTCGAGACAGAACAATGTTCCACTATACACTATAAAGTGCTTTTTCCTGCATAGAAACATCGAAACATAGACTTTGATGGCAGATAAGGACTGATTGGCCCACCTAGTCTGCCCATTTCCCTACCTACAGGATAAGCTGCAGATCCTAGTTAACCAACAGCCTGTTTCTTTCTACCCTCCACAAAAATTGCCATATGTCTGTCCCATGCATTCTTGAACTCTCCCACAGTTTTAGACCCCACAACCTCCTCAGGAAGGCTGTTCCATGCATCCACCACCCTGTCTGTGAAAAAATACTTCCTCACATTGCCCCTGAACTCTTCCCCCCCCCCATCTTCAAATTGTGGTCCCTTGTTCTTGCACATCTTTTTCTGAAAGATGCTATCCTCTTGACTTTGTTGATTCCACTGAGGTACTTAAAAGTTTCTATCATGTCCGCCTCCCTCCTTTCCTCAAGGGTATACATATTAAACTCCTTTAGTCTCTCCTCATATGGCTTCTCTTGTAGACCCTGCACCATTTAGTTGCCTCCTCTGGACTGCCTCTATCCTGTCTATGCCCTTGCAGAGATGGGGTCTCCAGAACTGGATGCAGTACTCAGATGTGGTCTCACCAACTGTCTGTGCAGAGGGATAACAACTTCCTGTTTTCTGCTGGTGATGCCTCTCCCTATATATCCCAGTATCTCCCCAGCCCTCCCTACTGCATTCTCACATTGCTTGCTAATCTTAAGGTCGTCTGATATGATTACCCCCAGGTTCCTTTCCATTTTTGTTGTTGTTACTATCCCCCCCCCCCCATTGTGTAATCTTCCCCTAGGTTTTTGTTTCCCAGTTGCATTATTTTGCACTTCTTTGCATTGAATCCAAGCTGCCATACTTATGACAATTCCTCCAACCTTGCCAAGTCCCTCTCATCCTTTCCACACCGCCTTGTGTATCAACCCTGTTGCAGATCTTTGCGTCATCTGCAAAGAGGCATACTTTTCCTTCCAGTTCCTCTGCAATGTCACTTATAATGCAATTAAAAAGGACTGAACCCAGTACTGAATCCTGCAGTACCCCATTAGTAACCCCTCTTTCTTCAGAGTGGACTCCATTTACAATTACCTTCTGTGTCCTGTTGTCCAGCCAATGTTTTACCCAAGCTACCACCCTGGGGCCCACTCCCAGGCTGGTTAATTTGATAATTAATCTATTGTGTGGGACTGTGTCAAATGCCTTGCTAAAGTCTAGGTAGGCCATGTCCACAGCCCCTCCCTGGTCTACTACTTTGGTCACCCAGTCAAAGAAGTCAATTAGATTTGTCTGACATGACCTTCCCGCTGAGAACCCATGCTGCCTTGGGTCCTGTGCCCCTGGCCTCTAGGTACTCAACAGTTCTTTCCTTCAGAAGTGATTCCATCACTTTCCCTACCACAGAGGTCAAACTGACAGGTCTGTAGTTTCCTGCCTCTGTCTTGTTTTAGTTTAGTTTAGTTTATTAGTCTAGAATTAATACCTTTGAGCCAGGGCTCTTTTACAAAGGTTCCACGTCACAAAGAACATTTAACAAAGCACGATACACATTACAGGAAAACCAGACAGGAAAGTTACATCATAAATTTGCTATTAACAGTTTAAGGCAGTAACGTTTTAATTTTCATAGAAAAACAAGCTATAACAAGTTCAAGGCGAGTAGACAATTTGGAGGTTAAGGAAACTTCCAGGGAGAGGGTGATCATTAGGCCAAAGGAGGCTAGAGAGGAGGGAAGGTGGTGAGCTGGAGAGTAAGTGAGAGGGACAGGAAAAGGGGAGTGAGTTTGGGTGGGAGACAAGAAGTAGTAGAGGTACCAGAGGGTTCATTAGTCAGGGAGGAGAGGCCTCAGATATGAGGATGGACATGAGGAGTAGTAGTCTTTATCTAGCGCAATCACAGTTGCTAGTGGTGGTGAGGTGGGCATAGAGCATGGATTTGAAAGCTTCAAGTGAGGTTGAGGGGATAGAGTAGGTGGACTAAGCGCATTGAACCATGTTGGGGCCCTGTATGCAAAGATCTTTGTCCCTGTGCAGTCCGGCATCTCGAACCAGGAAAGGTTGGGTTGTCTTGCTCCCACTTTTGTGAAGAGGAATCACATCCACCTTCCTCCAGTCCTCAGGTACCAAACCATCCTCCCATGATTTGATAAAAAGGGTAGTCAGTGGTTTCACTAGTTCTCCCCTTAATTCTTTTAGAATTCTGGGGTGAATTCCGTCAGGCCCCATTGCTTTGTCCACTTTCAGTTTTAGGAGTTCTTTCAGAACCCTTTCTTCTGTGAAAGGACTGGGATCACCTCTATCCAGAGTGCTTCTGTTAATTGGATTAGGCACCTCCCCTCCTCCTCTTTTGTGAATACTGAGCAGAAATATTCATTCAGTATCCCTGCTTTTTCACTGTCCCTCTCTGCCCACCCACCGTCCATTCTATTCAGCCTCACTATCCCTCCCTTTGTCTTTCTACACTCCCTGATGTACCTATAAAAGGTTTTATCCCCCTTCTTAACCGAGTTGGCTATCTTTTCCTCAGTTTGGGCCTTTGCTATTCTGACTTCCCTCCCTGCTTCCTTCTGCCTTAACTGGTACAGCTCTCTGTCCTGCTCCTTCTGTGTTTCCTTATACTTCCTGAATGCTATCTTTTTCTCCCTGACTTTCCCGCATCTCTTTTGAGAACCATAGTGGCTTTTTCTTTCATTTTGATTTGTTCATTTGCTTCACACAAAGGCTTGTTGCCTCTGTGATGGCAGTTTTGATGTTTCCCCTCCTTCTAGCCTATTTGCTAGTGCTTTTCTAAGGCACTCTCCCATCTTGCCAAAGTCAGCCCTCCTGCAGTCCAGTATCCTAACTTTTGTATGGCTTGACTGTCTAGCTGAGTTTATCATGAACCACACTGTTTGGTGGTCACTTGTTTCCAGATGGCTACCCACTTCTAGATCTGAGATCCTCTAACTGTCCCCATTTGAGAGTATGAGGTCTAAGATTGCTCCCTCATGAATGGGTTTCAAATGCATGTCCTATGGAAAGTCCTATTTATACCATGGAACACATGAGTGCTATTGCGATGAGCTTACAGGGAAAATTACATGAGTTGATGAGAAAATAACATGGGTTGAAGGGAGAAAAACATACTGTTCATCCCAGAGATTAATAAATATTTTATTAAGCCCTGTTATTCATCCTTCCCATGGTATAAATATAAAGTATTAAGCTGACATTTCAGTGTGTCTTAAGGCATCAAGAGCTCTTTAAAATTATGTTCTGTAATTTATAAGCAATTATCAGACCTACAGTAAGATCTTAAAAAAATCTATGAATTTTAGTCACTTTAAAAAAAAGTTTATAAATATTTTTTTTCCTTTTCTCTTTCAGAGGCTTTGTGTATTTTTCAAAGCAAAAGAATACAAGATAAAGCTTTCATTTTTTCAAAGCAAAACAATAAAAATGAAACCTTTAATTTAAATAATCCTTGGGTGAAGATACCCCAGAAACCCTGGGGAGTGAAAAGATTAAACAGCATACCAGTTCTCAGATCAAACCTTTATGCCAGATAAAGGCAATGCCCTTTACTTTAATTTTTTAAAACGAAATTAGCTTTTGTAATGTTTAAATCAGAACCTGGGAAATAAGAATCAAACTGAAATACACCTGAATTGTACCAGGTTTGCATACTTATATTTATCTTCACTACAGAAAATGAACAAATAAGTCTTGTTTATCAGCACTGCAAATGTAATGTGTGGTTATCACTTTCATGAAAGAAAGACAAAAAAGGTTCAATTTGTTAAGGTTGATGGTTATAAATGATAACGGAATATGTATTACACTCATTGCCTGGCTACTAAATACATTAACATAGAGGATAATGGCTGGGGATCGGGTGATAACAACGCTGTAATCACCTTGAGTGGTTGCTAGGGCAACATGGTAACTCTCAAGAGCGCAGCTCGAGAGGTTTACTGTAGCCCTAGCAACCACGAGAGGTGATTTCAGCGTGGTTATCACCCGATCCCCAGCCATCATGTTTTATAGTGTATGGTCAAAAAAACACTGTTTGCATTCTATGTGTGAGAATTATGGAACTCTGGTGCATTCATTTTTGTTATGCCACTGTTTGGAAGTTCTGAAGTATGGTTAACAGCTTTTAAAATTCTAAGCAGTGCATAACAAAGCTGTGTGACTGCTGATTATGGTGGTTAATAGGCGCTTACCATACATTATATTGAGGTTTGCTATGACAAAACATATAATTAGGTCTGTGAAATGATTCATAACATTTTTTTTAAAATGATGACATTTGCTTGCATAATACTTAGAATACTATCAAGTAATGAATCCGTACACAGTAATTTACTGACTTTTACGTTGCTCAGATATGACTAGCATGGGGCTAATTGTTGAAATTTTTCTGCTGTACTGGCATTCATTTGTATGTTTAAAATATAGAAATGAATGCCAAACATGTTTGCATTTCCTAAATATATGTTTTATGTTTCAGACTTTTTTTGTTGTTGATAATGGCACAGGACCAAGGGTTTGAACAGTATCGATAAAATATACACTGATGTTATGAGCAGTTGTCATTATAAGTGTGCCTCACCAGTCTCGGCTGAGGTCTAACAATACTTTACTAGGTGTGACACAGATGCAGGTATTTAAAGCAGCAGTGCATGCTACGCAAAAAGTTTTGATCTATACTTTTTTATTTCAGTTTACATTGTCCCTTACCTCCTCTCGTTTATGATACCACCCTTTTCCCACTTTTTTATTTTTACATCTGAAATAAGAAAAGGAGCCGTCCTTTTAATATGGCATGGACCAGGTTTTCATTAGTATTCTTAGATGACTTTTTACAAATGTTGTTCACTAAGGTCAAAGAGAACTGTCTGCTGCACACTGATTCATTTTAGTCACAAGAAAAGTGATGTGCTCGCCTTCTCATGCATGCATGCACTTATTTATTTATTTGAGTTTTAGTGATTGGGTAGGACCACTGAGACAATTACAGTCCCTTTTTCAAGGTCGATCCGGGGTTCATAAATGATACAGTAAAGCAGAGCAATTGTGCAGGGAGTCAGTGCAGTACAGTATCAAACTTGACATACATTGTACAGTGGATAAATTAATGTGGAGCTAGTCATGTACACTATATCTACATACCTATAAATGTTATGTATATCATGATTAAACTATACATAGGCAATTGATGTCACATTTGAGCATGAAGAGAAAGGGAAGAGTGGGTCTGTCAACTATTAGTGACTGAGTAGGGAAGGGGAGAGGGAAGGGGAGAGGGAGTAGGGGTCATTGCACAGTCATGGCCCTTTGTGTGAAAACTGGAGGAACCCCACCCACCCAGTCACCAGAATGACACTGGTAACCATGCAGGCCCTTCACCACTAACTATGGCGTACACTCACCAGAAGATGGTCCTGTGCAGGTGCCAAAGAAAGTATAGGAGATGGTGGGTGTCATGGCTGCAGCATGCCAGCAGATGGGGGCCAGTTGGGTAACAAGGGAAATAAACAAAGAATGGAAAAAAAAAAACTGCTGGAACCTAAAATCTTCAATACCCATTTAGTGATGAACAACTGCATTATAAATCACATCTTTGACTTCAGCCAATCAGCTCCGAGAACCACAAGATCGCTCATGTAGCATACGCTGGAGTCCCATGTGATGACTTCACAGGTAACATTCCACTTTCACAGTGCAGGGGAACATCTATACACTTATTTTTTAAAACATTAAAAAAAACAAAAACCTCAAATGTAATGTAAGTAGTTTTAGGAAACAGGAGCGATTAGTAAAGTGGTAATATGGATTCTGGTGGAGGTGGTGTCTCTAATTGAAAAAATAACATTCTCTCATGCTGGCTAGGTTGCCATAACCACTCAGCTTCCCTCTGCAGTTCCTTAACCAAGCAGTGCAAGACAACGTTATTATTCATTAAGAGACACCATACCGTATGCTTTTAAACACATTACATGTGTGGTGCGGTCTGAAACATAGAAACAAAAATGTAGACTTTGATGGCAGATAAGGACTGCTTGGCCCACCTAGTCTGCCCATTTCCCTACCTATTGGATAAGCTGCAGATCCTAGTTAACCAACAGCCTACTTCTTCCTACCCCCCACCAGAATTGCCTTATGTCTGCCCCATGCATTCTTGAATTCACCCACTTTTTTTGATCCCACGACGTCCTCAGGCAGGCTGTTCCCATGTGTCCACCATCCTCTCTGTGAAAAAATACTTCCTCACATTGCCCATGAGCCGTCTCACCTCTATCTTCAAATTGTGTCTCCTTGTTCTTGCACATCTCTTTTTCTGAAAGATGCTGCCCTATTGGACTTTGTTGATTCCTTTGAGGTACTTGAACATTTCTATCATGTACCCCCTCTCCCTCCTTTTCTCAAGAGTATACATATTAAGCTCCTTTAGTCTGTCTTTGTATGGCTTCTGTTGCAGACCCTACACCATTTTAGTTGCCTTCCTGTGGGCTGCCTCCATCCTGTCTATGTCCTTGTGGAGAGGGGGTCTCCAGAACTGCACGCATTACTCCAGATGGGGTTTCACCAACTGTAAAGAGGTATAACAACTTCCTGTTTTCTACTGGTGATGCCTCTCCTTATACATCCCAGTATCTTCCCAGCCATCCTTACTGCCTTCTCACATTGCTTGCTTACCTTTAGGTCATCTGATATGACTACCCCAGATCCCTGTCCATTTTTGTTGTTGTTAATACCTCCCCCCACTCCATTTTGTACTCTTCCCCCGGGTTTTTGTTTCCCAGGTGCATTACTTTGCACTTCTTTGCATTGAATCCAAGCTGCCATACTTTTGACCATTCCTCCAACCTTGCCAAGTCCCTTCTTATCCTTTCCACCCCCCCTCCGTGTATCAACCCTTTTGCAGATCTTTGTGTTGTCTGCAAAAAGGCATACCTTTCCTTCCAGTCCCTCTGCAATGTCACTTGTAATGACATTAAAAAGAACTGGACCCAGTACTGAACCCTGCAGTACCCCGCTAGTAACCCGCCTTGCTTCGGATTATACTCCATTTACTATTACCCTCTATGTCCTGTTGTCCAGCCAATTTTATACCCAGGCTACCACCCTGGAACCCACTCCCAGACTAGCTAATTTGTTTATTAATCTTTTGTGTGGAACTGTGTCAAATGCCTTTATAAATTCTAGGTAGGCCATGTCCACAGCCCCTCCCTGGTCTACTACTTTGGTCACCCAGTCAAAGAAATCTATTAGGTTCATCTGACATGACCTTCTCCCTGTGAATCCATGCTGCCTTGTGTCCTGTGCCCCATGCTGGCCTCTTAGTACTCAATAATTCTTTCTTTCAGAAGTGATTCCATCATTTTCCCTACCACTGTGGTCAAGCTAACAGGTCTGTAGTTTCCTGCCTCTGCTTTGCTCCCACCTTTGTGAAGGGGAATCACATCCGCTCTCCTCCAGTCCTTAGGTATCGTACCATCCTCCCATGATTTGTTGAAAAGGGTAGTCAGTGATGTCACCAGTTCTCCCCTTAGTTCTTTTAGAATTCTAAGGTGAATCCTATCAGGCCCCATTGCTTTGTCCACCTTCAGTTTTAGGAATTCTTTTGGAACTCTTTCTTTTGGAAAAGGACTGGTATCAACCCCCCTATCAGAGTGCTTCTATTGAGTGGATTAGGTATCTCCCACTCCTCTTCTTTTTGTGAATACTGAGCAGAAGTATTCATTCAATATCCCTGCTTTTTCACTGTCTCTCTTGCCCACCCTCCTCCCTTCATTGAGCCTCACTATCCCTCCTTGGCCTTTCTTTACTCCCTAATGTACCTATAAAAGGTTTTATCCCCCTTCTTAACCGAGTCAGCAGTCATTTCCTTGGTTTGGGCCTTTGCTATTCTGCCTGCCTTTCCCGCTTCCTTCTGCTTTAACTGATACAGTTCTCTGTTCTGCTCCTTCTGTGTTTCCTTATACTTCCCAAATGCTATCTTTTTCTCCCTAACCTTCCCCGCTACCTCTTTTGAGAACCATAGTGTTTTTTTCTTTAGTTTTGGTTCGTTTATTTGCTTCACTCAAAGGCTTGTTGCCTCTGTGATGTCAGTTCTGATATTTCCCCATTGTTCTTCCACCCGTCTTTCTTGCCTGTTTGCTAGTGCTTTTTTGAGGCACTCTCCCATTTTGACACTCAGCCCTCCTAAAGTCCAGTACCCTCACTTTTGTATGACTTGACTCTGTGGCTGTGTTTATCATGAACCACACTGTTTGGTGGGTAATTATTCCCAGATGGCTACCCGCTTCTAGATCTGAGATCCTCTCTCCATCCCTGTTTGAGAGTACCAGGTCTAAGACTGCTGCCTTCTGAGTGGGTTCCAGTACTAACTGTCTGTGGCATTCCCCCTGTAGGGCATCGAGAATGACCCTGCTCTTGGATGTGGCTGCAGCAAAGGTGCTCTAGTTAATGTCTGGCATATTCAGGTCCCCCCTCAACAATATCTCCCCTTTTTCTGCCATCCTAAGGATGCCTTCTTTCATTTCCTTGTCCATCTCCTCCTGAGACAGGGATCTGTGTATAATCCCCGTGCAGATTGTGGTGCCATTACTGGTCTCCAGGGTAACCACAGTGCTTCCTCTCCTCCCTGTTTACCCTTTAGTTCCATTACTTTGATCCCTTCTTTTATGTAGAGAGCTGCTACTCCTCTTCTTCTACCATCCCTGTCCCTCCTGTAGATTATGTACCATGGTATGTTGACATCCCAGTCATGGTTCTCTGTGTACCATGTTTCTGTGACTGCCATGATATCCAGGTGCCTCTTATCCATCAAGGCCACCAGTTCAGGGAGCCTGTTAGCTAGACTTTGGGCATTGGTACTCATTACCCTGTATTGTTTGATGGCCTTACCCCTTTCTGCCTCATCCCTGTCCTTACTGCCTTTTTCTCCATTTACCCCAGTCCTTCTCCCTATCGACTTCTCTATCTTGCTGTTTACCTCACTAACTACCCTGATTTGTTTGGGGGGACTAGGATTTCCCCTACTCCTTTTCAGTGCCTCCCCCCTTGCTAGTTTAAATGCTTGCCAGTGAAGCATTTAAACCCATCACCTAGGATCCTGGTTCCCCACCTGGACAGATGCAGACCATCGCACCAGTATGAGCCTGCATCCCTCCAGGTGGACCCCCAGTCCCCAATGAAGCCAAAACCCTGATCTCTGCACCAGTTTTTCAACCATTGATTGAATCCTATGGTGTGGAGCACCCTAGCCTCACCCATGCCATAGACAGGCAGCACCTCCAAGAAGGTTACCATGTGTGCTACTTGTCTAAGGCCCCTCGCCAACTCCACAAACTCTTCCTGCACTGCTCTGATCCCTTTCCCAGCCAGATCATGTGTCCCTAGGTGGACAATGACATCCAACTCCCTCCTCTGTGCAGCTGCTTCTGCAATCCTGAAGATTCGCTCCCTGTCCCCAGGACCATCTTGAAAATGAGTTTGCTCAATGATGTAACTGGTTAAATAAAGTTTGACGGATTGATTGATTGTCCCTCCAAGCCATGGCACTTGGCAGGCACCTTACCCTCTTCTCCCCAGTTCTACCCTCCTAACAATGGAATCCCCCACCAGGAGTTGTTTCCTTCACCTCTGGGGCCCCATGCTACCCTCCTGTGGGTCTTCTTTGTGGAGGTTCCCAGCATCCTCCATGGTCTCCACTGTGAGTGCCTCCATAGAGGAACCACACGCTACCAGAATGATGTATGAATTGTGGAGAGGTACAACTGGAGAGATGTGCCTCCATTCCACCACCCTCACCCTCCCTGAGGCCACTGTGGTCCAATCACTCCTCTTTCTTGGCAACCTCTGGGCAGTGGCGGTGGCCCTGGGTGGGAGAGGTGGTCCCCCGAATCCTGGCCAACTCAGCCTGGAGGGGAGCAACCTACAGCCTCTGCCCAGAGAGATGCCTGCAGATGGGACAACACCGCATCTTCCAGAACATCTCGTGGAAGACTGCCACTCCATAGCCACTGCACCACTCCCATGATGTCTTATTTGTGGCCCTTCAACTGTTGTTTTGAATGCTTACTCTTTCCTCTGTTTATTTTTATTTTTTTCTCCCTACTTTCCTACTGCCTCCATGCCCTTATAGCTCCTGCTCTTCCTGTTCTGGGACAGGAAGTTCCTGTATTCCTCAGTAGTCTCCTTCTTACTTGCTCAGAGTCAGACCTCCAGAAGCTAGGGGGGATGGAGAGCTACTCTTTTCCTTCTATGATGGTGAGTCTTTTATGCCTCTGTGATCACTCGCTTCCTGCTGCCAAACAGGAAGTTTCTGTTGTCAGTCAAATCCTGTGCCTATAGAAGTGGAACTAGCTAAAGGTGGTGGTGAGTGTGTGCTATATAGACCCAGTAGAGTAGTAAAGTTCTAACAGCAGCTCCTTCCTCTTGCTGTTCTCTGCCAAAACCTATCTAGGGCAGTTTTAAATCCAAACACCTACTTCCTGCTGCCTAAGCCACGCCCCTAATTCACAGTTCCCTTCTTCACCTAGCTAACTGCACATATAGAAACATAGAAGTTGACGGCAGATAAGGACCGCAAGGCCCATCCAGTCTGCCCATTTCTTTTTCTGCCTTATAAATGTGTCATCTGCCTTTGCTCTGTCAATGGCCTAGCTATTCATACTCATCTGTATTGCTCCCTTATGCCTATCCCATGCCTGTTTGAAGCCCTGCACTGTATTCATATCCACCACTTCCTGAGGTAGGCCATTCCATGCATCCACCACCCTTTCTGTGAAAAAGAACTTCCTCACATTTCCCCTTAATCGGCCTCCCTCTAATCTCATACTGTGTCCTCTTGTCCTGCTATTTTTCTTATATTGAAACATGTTAGACTTTCACCTTGTTAATGACCTTAAGGTGTTTGAATGTTTCTATCATATCACCTCTCTCCTTCCTTTGCTCTAGGGTATACATATGGAGCTCCGTTAATCTGTCCTCATATGTTTTCTGATGCAGTCCCTGCTCCATTTTGGTTGCCCTTCACTGGACTGCCTAAATTTGGTTAATGTCCTTGTGAAGGTGTGGCCTCCAGTACTGCATACAGTACTCCAGATGGGGCCTAACCAGTGTCTTGTAAAGAGTGATTATTACCTCCCTCTTCCGACTTGTGATACCCCTACTAATACACTCCAACATCCTTCTAGCCTTACCTACTGCTTTAGTGGTCTGCTTGGATGATTTCATGTCATCGGTGATGATGATGCCCAAGTCTCTTTCTTCCCTTGTGACTACCACCAACTCCCCTCCCAGCCTATAGGTGGCTTCAGGGTTTCTCTTCCCTATGTGCATGATCTTGCACTTCTTTGCATTAAACTCCAGTTGCCACTCTTCCGACCATTTTGCCCAGATCTCTTCTCATCCTGCCCACCCTGTCTGGATCATCTACTCTGTTGCAGATCTTGGTGTCATCTGCAAACTGACAAACCTTACCCTCCAGTCCTTCTACAATGTCACCGATGAAGATATTGAAGAGGACTGGCCCCAGAACTGATCCCTGAGGTACCCCACTTGTTACTTGCATCTCTTCTGACTGTATACAGTTTACCACCACTCTCTGTTTTCTGCCAGTCAACCAGTTTACCACCCAGTTGACCAACTTCTGACCACCCTGTGCCTACCCATTATTAATCAATCTTCTATGTGGAACAACATCGAAAGCTTTGCTGAAGTCAAGGTAGGCAACACCAACTGCTCCCCCTTGGCCCACCACTCTGGTTACCCAGTCAAAGAAATCTATGAGATTAGTTTGACAGGACCTTCCTTTTGTAAACTCATGCTGTCTTGGATCCTGTGTTCCTATGGATTCCAGGTGTTGCACTATCCTTTCCTTAAAGAGTGCCTCCATAATCTTGCCCACTATTGAGGTAAGACTGACTGGTCTGTAGTTCCCTGCCTCCTCTCTGCTACCACTCTTGTGGAGTGGGATCACATGAGCCCTTCTCTAGTCTTCTAAGACCTCTTCTGTGCTCAGAGATTCACTAGACAGTTCTGATAATGGCTCTGCTAGTTCAACCCTTAGCTCCTTTAGTACCCTGGGATGTATGCCATCAGGTCCCATTGCCTTGTCCACCCTGAGCTTATCAAGCTCTTGTAGGACCCTTTATTTTGTGAAGGGACTAGTGCACACCTCCCTCCCCCCTGTGTCCATGGTGCTGAGCTGTGGGCCCTGCCCTGCCTTTTCTTCAGTAAATACTGAGCAGAAGTATCTATTTAGGATAAATGCTTTTCCATTGTCCTCCTCCTCACATGCCCCCTTTTCTCCTTCGATCTTAGCAATACCCCCTCTGGATTTTCTCCTTTCACTAATGTATCTATAGAAAGTCTTGTCACCTTCTTTTACTGTTTGTACTAGTGTTTCCTCTGTTTGGGCCTTTGCCTGCCTTACTGCCTTCCCTGCTTCCCTTAGGGAAGTTTGGTATGCCTCCCTATCTTCATTCTGCTGTGTTCCCTTATGTTTTCTGAAGGCCAGCCTTTTGGCTCTGACCTTTTCTGCTACTGTTTTTGAGAACCAAAGTGGTTTCCTTCTTCTTTTGCACTTCCTTTTCTCTCTAACACAATGGGGTGTTGCTTCAAGTATTGTATCCTTAATGCTTGCCCATTTTGCCTGTACCCCTCTCACCTGTATTTCTTTTTGCCAGGGCTAGCTTAACTCTGTTGACCATCTTATCAAAGTCAGCTCCTCTAAAGTTTCATATTTTTGCCTTGGAATGGGATGATTTAGTTCTAGTGGCCAAATTGAACAATACCATGTGATGGTCACTGGCCCCCAGCTGACTTTCTACCTGGAAAGCTGTGATTTTTTCCCTATTAGTCAGTAGTAGAGCTAGGATAGTCCTGTCTCTTGTGGATTGTTGTACAAGTTGTTTAAGGCCCTCCCCCTTCAGGGAACCCACTATGTGTCTAGTTCTGGCAGATGTTCCTGATGGTATTGGCCAACCTTTGTCTGGCATGTTGAAGTCTCCCATTATCAGAACTTCCCCTTTATCTGTCATGTTTTGTATATCTTCTAACAGTAATGTGTCTATGTCCTCCCCCTGGTCTGGGGGCCTGTAGACAACCCCAGTTCGTATGGCTGTCCCATTTCCTGTTTCCAGGGTGACCCACAGTTCTTCTGGCTCCGTATGTGTATTCTGAATTTCTGTAGCTTTGATATTTTCATTGACATACAGGGCCACTCACCCCCCACTTTTTGCACCTCTGTCTCTTCTGAACAGTACATAGCCAGGTACTGAAGTCTCCCAAGTGTGGTTATTGGTAAACCACGTCTCGCAAATTGCTACTATGTCCAGTATAGCCTCTGTGATTATCGTCTGGAGGTCTGGGATCTTGTTTCCCAGACTGTGAGCATTTGTGTACATGATTTTCCATTGGCCAGATTTCGGTGTGTTATTTGTTGGGCGGGGTGTCTTTAGGTCTGAATCCCATCAGAGCCACTGCTTACATGGTGCAGTGCCCTTTCTCCAAAAAGCAAGCAACCCACCCCTTTAGTCAGAACTGAGAACACATTGCTTTAGATACAGTAGTTTAATAGCCTGTCTCTTCAGAAATGGATCACAGACTTACTAATTTACCACAGGTTATCTATACCTTATAACACTCAGTGACAAAAAGCATGAAGTATATAAAAATAGCATTTAATACTTCAGGATATTTAAATATGTTACAGGATTAGACACACTGAAAAGTATGGACAATACAGTATTCTACAGAGATAAAAAAATAAACACTTGAAAAGATAGAAATCACACAAAAAAAACTAACTCAAAGTTAAAACAGCAGTGCAATAAAAATGGGCTATAATTTGACCCTACATTGTTTCCTTCCTAATCGATGCCAGATGTCTTCCAGTTTATTTTGGTGGTAAAATTTTCAGTTTCCCCTCATCATTTAGGAATTTTATGAATGTTTTAAAATAATTATTTCTCAAGAAAAAAGATGGCCTCCTCATTTTTGCACAGAAATATTATTGAGGACCTGAGGAGAGTAAGAATCCAGACAAAAATACAAATGTGTACAGTACACAGCATACAAAGCTTTCAAGAAACACAAATCAACAGTTCTGCCTATATTTTTCATACCCATAACAGAAAATTACATTTTTGGAATATTTTTTTTCATTTCCCTGCTGCTTTAACTAAATTTCTAAATATAGTAGCCCCTTACCCCCACTGGAATCTGGTGAGTTATGACAGACTTGAACCCATGGTGTTACCAGTCCAATGTCCCAAACATAACTGATTTCTCAGAGCAAACATACAACAGTAATACCTTCAGCCACTAGGCCCGCTATACCCACATCATCAGACATGCCTCTCTGATATCCCATTTGGACCTTCCCTTGATCTCCGAGGAACATATTTTCCCCAAACTGGTCCAAACTGATTTTGAGGACTGGCTTTGGCTTGCATTGTTCCTCCAGCTCACAGCCTAGCAGGGTACCATCTAACTGGACCAGTCATTTATTTATGGTCAAAACTAAGGTTTTTTTTAGATGAGAAGGGCTCAGCCATTTATGTTTACATAAAACAGAGTCTTTACAGGACAGAAACTGTTACAATCCCCATTCAACCTGCTTGCAATCTGAAGAGAAAGGACTATCTAAACAAAAGCAATTCTCAGCTGATTGCCCAGAAGCTTGGACTACGAAGAATGCAATTTTCAGTTTCCACATAACTCACATGTCCTCTATGGTATTTTGCAAAGAGAAAAGATATAAAAGTATAATAAAATTATCTGAGTGTTACATCTGTTATAGTCACATTATTTCTTTTTAATCACAATTTGTATTATTAATAAAGGTCTTGTACCTCCAGGTTTATGACCAGTGGAGGCTGGGCGTTTTGAGAAAGTGACTTACTCACACTGTGGGGTTGCAGGCACTGTCTGCCTGGCTCAAGCGTATGCTTTGTTACCAAATGAGAGAATGACATTGATAGCTGTGATATACATGTTTGAAACATAGAAACATAGAAATTGTCAGCAGATAAGGACTGCTATGCCCATCTAGTCTTCCTGTAAGCCCTGTACTTGATTACGGCTTCTGACCCTCTCTCTGCTTTACCGCTATGGTTCCCCTATGCCTGTCACATGCATGTTTAAATCCAACCACAGTGCTTGCTCTCACCACCTCTTGTGGCAGATCATTCTATGCATCCACCACCCTCTCTGTGAAGATAAAATTCCTCACATTCCCTCTTAACCTGCCACCTTCCAGTTGCATGACTTCATGTCATGCCCCCTCGTTCTTGTACTTCTTCTGTATTGGAAGATGTCTCCCTCCTTCACCTTGTTCATGCCCTTAAAGATCAACTGACACATCTTGGTAGAGATGTGCCAGTAGTGCCCTACTCTGCCTACAGTACCTCCCCGTATGGAGAGTACTGCAAATGGAGGTACTATAAGGCAGTATTCTACAGTATAGATGTGGCGGAGCGCAATGCGTGCCCACACCACAGCCTCAAGTCCCCTTCCTGATCCAAGCTTGAGGATGACATCCAGTCAGGATGGGGATCTGGCAAACTTCCACTTCATGGGCAAAAGTGCTGTGAAATTGGCATTTCACCGGTGGTGCCAGTGAAATTGTAGTGAAATGCCAATTCCACAGCACTTTCACTGACGAAATGGAATTTCATCAGGTTCCCATCCCGACCTGACATCATCCTCAGGCTTGGATTGGGAAGGGGACTGGAGGCTGCGGTGGGGGTGGGGGTGCACATTGCACCCCCACCACAGTGAGACGTGTCAGTTGCTCTTTAAGGTACTTGAATGTTTCTATCATGTTCCCTCTCACCCTTCTCTCCTGCAGTGAGTACATATTGAGGTCCCCTAATCTCACCTTATACGTTTTGTGGTGCAGGCCCTGTACCATCTTATTCACAATTCAGTACTCAGGCTGTACATGTAGGGGCAATTGTCAGAAAATGCTGAACAATATTGTTTAATAATCCCCTACTAGCAAAGAAAATATGTCCAAATCCTAGAATCACCTATTCAAAAGCAGAGAACCTGAAAGACAGACTAGTCCACAGCAGGTACAGTCCAAAAAAGAGTGAAGTGAGAACATGATTACCACCCTTACCAATAGGGATGCACAAATGCGGTAGATGTAACGTGTGTTTACTGCAACCAGGGAAAGATGTTGGATTTAGAAGAATATGAGTATAAAGTAAAAATAGTCATTCCTGAATTGCAGTAGCACATACGTTATATATGGCATTTGGTGCCCATGCCATTTGTTGTATGTAGGGCGTACTATCAGACTGCTTAAACAGAGAGTGCAGGAGCACATTAAAAATATAAAAACTGGTCTGATAAATAAACTCCTAGCAAGACATTTTATGGACAAACACAACCAGAGTGTGGATGGCATAAAATTTATTGCATTGGAGCAAATACCCAATAATCCAGGAGGTGGGGATTGATTAAATAAACTTCTCCTACAGAAGAGTTTTTAGATCTATACCCTGAATAGTTTGACTCCCAAAGGATTAAATACTGAATGGGATCTGAAACCATTTTTGAAATAGCAACATTAGAAATGAAAATATAAAGTGAGCTACTGACGGAGCCACCTTGTTTATAGTTTTATTTTCAGTTTTTTATCATTTCCTTTCTTCCTAGTTGGCTATGATTATTCAGTGACTAAGAAAATGGATTCCTCAGCAATCAACTCTGAAATACCAAGGGTGAAATTAAAGACACAGGCACAGGTATAGGTAAAAAAATGAAAAACAAAAAATGAAAAATACATAACATAAATAATAAAAAAGAAAATGTTGTGTGGGTTGTGATGTATAAAAAAGAGGCAATGTGTTTCAATATGCTTGTAATGAATTAATTGGCCCCACATAAAGGTTAAATGCCGGGAATTACTATAAATAAAAGTAAGAATAAATACATTTTCCCCAGCAACCATTAAATCTATAGGAATGAACTGTCAATCTGTGTATCAGATGCAGATAAATATGGAGTGATATGTTTGAGTAAAGGTTAAAAGACGTAGAACTAGAAAAGTACCTAAACATTCATTTAGATATGAAATGTCTATAATTCCTAAAATCTATTCTGGAGAATCAAATAAGATTTAGGAATGTTACCTTGCTCTTTTGCTGTGAATTGATAGTATTTTTGATAAAGTTTTACATTTTACATTTATTTTTTATTTAGTTAAGTATTATAGGTCAGAGGTTGTAATCCCTCCAGAGCCACTTATTTTACAAATGTTAATAAATGACGGATCCAGTAGGGGGAAACTTATGGAAGTAAAATTGGCTATTTAAGGGAAGGATAATTAACTCAAACCCCACCCCTGAGGAAGACCATTCCTCGGTCTAAGCGCTGGGTATATTGGTTTGGAGAGTTACTTCACTTTAGATTTGAAAGGAGAACCTGTCAATCATTTTCTACTGAATTAAAGTTTGGACTAGAACTTGGCAAACAGAGTCTGTCCTTTTCAACTAGAGTACAGTGAGTTTACTGGATGCCTGCACCATCTTAGTCACCCTTCTCTGGACCTTCTCCAGCTTGTTAATGTCTTTTTGAAAGTGCAGCCTCCAGAACTGCACACAGTACTCCATGTGAGGCCTGACCAGAATTTTATTTAACACCATCACTACCTCCTGTCTTCTGCTAATGATACCCCTGCCTATGCACCCCAGCATGCCACTGGCCTTCACTGCTGCCCTTGTACTCTGCTTTGACATTTTCAGGTTATCTGAAATAGCCCCCAGGTCCCTTTCTTCCTTGGTGATTATCAGCAACTCCCCCCACTCCCATCCTGTAGCTCTCTCCAGGGTTTCTATGCCCTAGGTACATTATTTTGCACTTATTTGAATTAAACCTCAGTTGCCACTCCTCAGACTATTTCTCAGACCATTTCTCAAGCTTCCCCAGGTGCTTCCTCATTTTCTCCACCCCTTCTAAAGTATCCACTCTGTTACAGATCTTGGTGTCATCTGCAAACAGGCAGACCTTTCCTTCCAGCCCCTCTGCAATGTCACTGATGAAGACATTGAACTGGACTGGCCCAAGGACTGATCCCTGAGGTACCCCATTGGTCACCCCTCTCTCCCCAAATTGTACCCCATTTACTACCACCTTCTACCTCCTGTCTGTTAGCCAGTTCCTAACCCAGCTTACCACCTTGTCTCCCATGCCCAGACTACTCATCTTGTTAAATAGCTTCTTATGTGGGATGGTGTTGAAGGCTTTGCTGAAGTCAAGGTAGGCAATGTTCACCCCCCAATTTACTTCCTTTGTCACCCAGTCAAAGAAATCAATCAGATTTGTCTGACATGACCTACCCACTGTGAAACCATGCTGCCTAGGGTCCTGGGCATTGATGACTTCTAGATGTCCCACTATCCGTTCCTTAAACAGTGCCTCCATGATCTTCCCCACTACTGAGGTAAGGCTGACCAGCCTATAATTCCCTGCCTCCTCACTACTGCTGGATTTGTGTAGCGGGACCACATGTGCTCTCCACCAGTCCTCTGGTACCACTCCTGTGTTAAGCGACTCTGTGAACAAGGCTGCCAGAGGTTCTGCTAACTCTCTTCACAACTCCCTTAATATCCTCAGGTGTATGCTATCTGGCTCCATTGCTTTGTCCACCTTCAATTTAGTGAGCTTCTGCAGGACTCTCTCTCTCCGTGAATGGACCGTTGTCCACCCCCCCCTTGGCATCTGTTGCGAGGCTTTGGTCCCTGTCCCTCCCCCTCTTACCTTAATACTGAAAAGAAGTATTTATTCAGTATTTCTGCCTTATCCATGTCTCCCTCCTTACACTCTCCTTCCTCCCCTTTGAGCCTAACAATCCCCCTCCTGGTTTTCCTTCTTTTGCTGATGTACATGTAGAATGTCTTGTCCCCTTTCTTTACTATCTGCGCTAATTCTTCTTTAGGCCGCTCCATTGATCTTCTTACAGCTCTTCCCACTTCCCTTAGATACTCTAGGTACACTTTCCTACCCTCCTCTCTTTGGGTTGCCTTATATTTCCTGAACTGTGCCTTTTTCGCTCTTACATTGTCTGCCACCTCTTTTGAGAATAATAGTGGTCTTTTCCTTCTTTTGCCTTTGGATACCAATCTGATGCATTGGTTTGTCCCTTCCACTATGGCTCCTTTGAGGTGCTCCCACTGCTCTTCCGCCCCACTTCCTATCCCCATAAAGATATGATATTGCCTATTATTAGAGCTCCTTCTAGTAAGAAGAAATATGATTTGAGAAGGGAAGAAAATCTCATTTCCCATTCCAAAGTCTAAATATGAATTCTCTAAAACTGTTTTAAAATGGGTAGTGAAAATCCTGTATTTTGATTGGTTGCTAGTGTGCATTAGAAGTGTCTAATGCATGGCTAGCAACAAGTTCAGGTAATCACAGCCATATGTAAAACATGAGACATTATGGTGCCAAACAGAATGTTCATTTCTTGAATCACCACCATTTTTGCCGCTAACCATGAACTTCCCAAAACCTGTAAACCATATACTCATTTGTAATGGCACATTGGCACTACATGCATTACAAGTGAATTTTAACTTAGCTGCAGAGCAGCTCCTTATATTACATGAACCACTATTGATCACCTGTTCCCGAAGCTATTGACAGTGAAACTGTGCCGTAAATCAGAAATTGGTGGACACAGCACTCCTTTTTTCCACCTCGCATACTTGCCCCCTCATCCGCTCAAGTCCCAGGCTGAAATACACTACTCCCGTCACCCCTGCAGTCCTGAAATGTCACCATCTTGGTTGGCAGCCCCACCCCCACCAGAGTGGTTACTTCTTGTGAATGTGCTAGCAAAGTACTGTAACTCACTTGCACACTCACACAAAACCGTGTTCTCTGTCCTGTTCAGGTAGGCATAGCACAGTAGCTAAAACTCTTTGTTTTCACTCTTCAGGGAAAAAAACGGTTTCTTCAGCTCACAATTCCAACCTCTACTCTCTCACAGAACTCCTTCTAATAAATAGTGGCTTCCCGCAGTGCACGATCCCTACTCTTACCTGCCAGTACATTGCATCGTAAAATAATAATAAAAAAACACACACTCCACAACTAAGATACTCTGTATCTCTCCCACTGTACACTCAGAGCTGTGATCTTTGCTGAAATCTTTCTTCAGTCCCCGACACTCACTTGCATGCTCGCTCTCCTGATATATCAGAACATACTTTAAAAAATAACGTTAAATGATAAAAATATTAAAATCCATCCAATTTCTGTGTGTTTGAGTCGGGGAGGGATTGTGAAAACCATGACAACCACCTAGAGCTAAGGTGGCATTAGCAGGACAAAACAATTAGAGAAAAAAATAGACAGAGGAACTGTTTTACATCAAAATACCTCACAGAACTTATTATTTTACTGTTTAACCCTATTAATGTTTATTTTTACATTCATGTAAAATACACTGCCCCATTTTATAAGCACAATAAGACACTCCAGGGGTGTGCATTAGACATTTCTAATGCACAGGCAGGGGCAGAAGGCACTCAGCCTACAGCCTCATACCTCACTACACCCCTGACCTTGCATTAGAAATGTCTAATGCACATCCCCTCATGTCTTGTTGCTTACGTGAACAAGCTGCACACACTGCACTACTATTTTATGCTTATGAAGTTGCCCATAATGGCATTCTATTGGTCAGACTGGGAGGGCCAAGCAGTCCTTCTCTGCCATCAAATTCTATGTTTCTATGGTTCTGTGTTGGTAACACACAAATAAAAGTCAGCCTGCAGACTTGTCTAACATTTCTTCCACTTAATATTAATCCCAGAACACTATTTAGTATTATTTACATATATTTATATTCATTATAAAATGTTTCTTGAAGGAGCATGTGCAAGGGCTGCTAGCATGCAAAAACCAAATGGAAAATAAGTTGCTGTAAATAATTATGTGGTTGATATGACAACCTTAGGAAGCTGGATGAACAGGAAAGATATTTTGCCATACAAATTGGGGTTCAATGGGTAATGGAAAAAAATGTCATGATCTTCAGCCACCCCCTAGGATCAGAACTAAACAGAAAAGGGGGGGGGGGAGCACTTATTTTCCATAAAATACCATCACTCTTTCAGGTGTATTTCAATATTTTTATTTCCCCTACATTTCGCTTTTCCTTTGAGCTTGTTCACGGGGTTTTCTTTTTCGTAAAAGTTCTGTAAATACATAATTTCACATTTAGTTATTTTTCCTAAAGATATTTTGCCACCAGGCTCATTAGATAGGCTTTACAAAAAAAGGCCATTTTATATTCCTGGGTTTCTTCTCCCAACATCATACTTTTGAAGAGAACTACACCAACTACTGAGCAAAACCTTCAGAAACAGTTATTGTTTTGGAATGCATCACTTTGATCATATTAACATTGTTTGAACAACCCCCCAAATAAAGGCATGATTCAAGAGCTTTGCATGATAAAATCCCCCATGTTCAGGAATTAAAATCTGAACTACAGATATATTCAGATTTTTTATGTTTCCTTAGATCTATTTTTGACATATGGTGTAAGCTTATTTGTATGGTAGTGAGTTGCTACTTTCATAGTAATCTGCATTTTCTAACTGAATGGGACACATAATTTGAAGGGGAACAGTCAGCACTAAGCCCCACACCCAAGTGTGGGGTGGTCCCAATTTATACTCCATGTGCAAAAACATTTTTTTTACTTACAGTTTACTTCAATATAATAGATTGTATGGAACTGATTCCACTGACTTGCAAGCTGACATTTTCTGTAAAATCCCAGAGTCCCCTGCAGCTGACATCAGAGCAGGGCTGCGGCAGTGGGAGATTCAATTACCTGTAGTGCATGTTTAAATTTTGATAAGTTCTGATCCTTTGTTTGTTGGTACTGCTGTCCTCCCTTGGCTAAGTACCATCCCAGAGGACTGTACTTAGCCTCAGAAGAACAGCAGGACTGGCAAACAGCTCTAACACGTGTTGCAGGGTATTAGATCTCCTACTGCTGCAGCTCTCTTCTGATGTCAGCTACAGGAGATTCTGGGGTTTGTAGTTACAGAAAATGTTAGCTTGCAAGTCACAAAATTCTGTATTCTGCACAGTTCTACCTCCCTTCTCAAGGGTAGTGTTGAATCAGAAGTGGAATGAGGCCACAAGAAATATAGTACACATATTTTTGGGGAGGTAATACCTTTTATTAGACTAACGGAATAATCTTTACACATGCTTTTTATAGTGTTTAAAAATTAATCAGTCTAGTATATATTTATAAAGTCTCTGCTGGGTGTCTCTTATGGTATAATGGAGTCTCAGCATGAGGTTTTGGCAAGAGGCCTGCAAAGTGGAGCTGAGCAGCTCTGTGTGTCCAAACTTCATGTGAGGAGTCTGTTATACCACAAAAGACACCCCGGGGAGGCCCTTTTAATGTACTATAAATCACTAAAGTTAAGTAGAGAGATTTATAATAAGTTTGTCTTTTTTTTATTTCAAAAGTTAAAGAAAGCCTGTCGTCCACCCCAGTTCTGACGTGGAACAGGACACGTCTAACGTTTCCGTATAAGAGATTGCTGCAAGGAGGATAAAAGGCACAGTGACTCTGTGTGGTGATTAGCTGAAGTCTTACAACTGAATTGTAATAGTGGGTATTGCGCAAAAAACGTGGACTAGAATTTCGTGAGACTAACATCACCACACACCTGCCAACACAAGAAGTGTAAAAAAAAACAAAAATAAAAGTCAGGAAACTGCTTCATGTAGAACAGGGTAAAATAATACTCTAGCAAACTGCTTCATGTAGAGCAGAGTAAAATAATACTCTCACAAACTGCTTCATGTAGAGCAGGGTAATATAATACTCTAGCAAACTGCTTCATGTAGAGCAGGGTAAAATAATACTCTAGCAAACTGCTTCATGTAGAGCAGGGTAAAATAATACTCTAGCAAACGGCTTCATGTAGAGCAGGGTAAAATAATACTCTAGCAAACTGCTTCATGTAGAGCAGGGTAAAATAATACTCTAGCAAACGGCTTCATGTAGAGCAGGGTAAAATAATACTTTAGCAAACTGCATCATGTAGAGCAGGATAAAATAATACTTTAGCAAACTGCTTCAAGAATGTAGGCCATTTTATCTCATGGGGCATATCACCATCTGTTCTATGCAATTTTCAAATGAAATCATTTCATAAATTTTATGGAACAAAATTAAGCAAAGGGTTGGTTTGGTTCTTCAGGGATTAATCAGTACCTAAATGTGGGTCCATTTTTTTTAGTCCTGTCTGTAGCGCAGGCTCTCTGGAACTCTGTTTTCAAATCATATTATAAAACAGTTGTTGGACATGGAGCTTACTGATTGGCTGACAGCATTTTAAAGGGGTATGGTAATGTCTGGAAACCCTCAGGTACAATAAAATAAATAGAATTCAAGCTACACAGACATTCATCTAAAAATTATATCTGTCTGTCTATCTATCTAGCTATCCACATATATGTGTATGTATATATAAATATAATAACTGCTAAAAACTACATTAATGCAGACATTATAGTTGAAGTGCAGAAAGCAGGGAAATGAAAAACATTAGGGTTTTGGGTCTCCAGAGCATTGACGAATCAGTGGTGGGGTCTTCCTTGGGGTTGTCAACCGTAATGCCCACCCTCTTCCCCCCCAGCCTGTAGCCTCCTTTCTGAAGCATAAGGTACAGCTGCAAGCCAATGCTACATAGTGATACACTCTTCAAAGGCAGAGAAGTATGGCTCACTATGTTGCCAACAGAATCTGTGGCTCCTGTGTGAGGAAAAGAGATTACATCTGACTTTGTTTGCTCAGGGGAGGGGGTTGGCATTAGGACTGACAACCCGAAGGAAGACCCCACCACTACTCCGGAGACCCATAAACGTAACGTTTTTCATTTTCCTACTTTGTGTGCTTTGTCTTCTTCAACCCTAGTAACTACATTAACATAGTTTTTTGTGGTTAATTTCCTTTCTTTTTCTGATAGTGGAATCGTATCCTCATTTGCACAGGTTGCTTTGGGACCTGCGCAAAATGAAATAGAGTTAATGGGGGGAAGCTGCAGTCTAATGGGCTGAAGTGCTGCACACTTGAGCAGACTAGATGGACCATATGGCCTGTATCTACTGGCAATTTCTTATGTTTGTAAATAAATACAGTACTGGAGATGGCCATGACCCAGTGCTGGGCCCATCAGGCCTTGACATGTCAATTTTACTACCAACTCATATCATGCATTGCTTTAGCTACCAATTGTATAGGTCTTAACCACTCATTAGGTAAATATGTCGATAGCTCTGCCCTGTTTTAGCTACCAAATGTATAGGCATTAACCTGTGCTCATTGTATTCATACTCTGTATGACTGCTCACTCACATTTATTCTCTGTATGTACTGTATGAATGTTTATGTTTTATTCTGACATGGAGCCTTTGGAAACGAGTCTAGGACTCAAAGGGTTGTAATTCCAATTTCCTAAATAAATAATGTGGCAGATCCTGCCAAACCAACCTGGTCGAGTTCTATGACTGGGTGACTAGGCAACTGGACAGGGGCCATGCAGTGGATGTCCTGTATCTGGACTTCAGTAAGGCATTTGACTCAGTACCACATGAAAGGCTGGGAAGGAAGTTAGTAGGCACAGGGGTGGGTGCAAAGCTGGTGAGATAGGTAGGAAACTGGCTGCAGGGAAGGCAACAGAGGGTGGTGGTGGGTGGGGAGCTCACACCCAAGGGCAGTGACGAGCGGCATTCCACAGGGCTCGTGTTGGGACCAGTGTTATTTGGGATATTCATTGCAGACATATCATGGGACATCAAGAGCAAGATCAGTCTGTTTGCTGATGATACCAAGGTAGGCACAGTGGTGGATGACCTAGGGGGATGGCAGGGGTTGCAGGATGATCAGACAAAGCTTGAAACCTGGTCAGACACCTGGCAACTGGGCTTTAATGCCAAAAAGTGCAAGGTGCTGCAATTTGGGGATGAAGAACCCAAGGAGGAGTTACCAGCTAGAGGGAGTGCAGCTAGCCCAGACAGAGGAGGAGAAGGATCTGGGTGTGCTCATTACAGGGTCAATGAACAACTCGGCACAATGTAGGAAGGCAGCTGCAAAGGCCAACAAAATGCTGGGTTGTATTGCAAGGGTATATCCTCGAGGAGGGAGGAGGTGATTCTGCCACTGTATAGGTCATTAGTTAGACCACACCTGGAGTACTCGCGCAGTACTGGCATCTGTATCTGAAGAGGGACATTGGGTTACTGGACGGGTGCAGCCAGAGGACAAAGATGATCAAGGGACTGGGGACTTATCACACGAGAGGAGGTTGAAGGAGTTGAACATGTACTCACTGGAGGAGAGGAGAGACAGGGGTGACATGATTGAAACCTTTAAATACATGAAAGGAATAAACAAGATGGGTACAGAGGGGCTGTTCAAAGTAAGGAGGGAGGGCCACCAGGGGCCATGATATGAGACTGGAGCGAGGAAGGTTCAGGAGGGAGATGAGGAGACACTTTTTTACAGAGAGGGTGGTGGCTGGGTGGAATGCGTTACCTGCTGAAGTGGTATGCAGTAGAACAGTGGACTGCTTCAAATGAGGATGGGACAGGACAAGGGGGAGGGTTAATGAAGGGGAAGGGTGGAAGGGAGGGGCAGCTGCAGAATAAGGGGTGCTAGCTGCACATTCAAGCAGACTTGATAGACCTCTAGGCCTTTATCTGCTGGCAAATTTCGTATGTTCGTATAATAAATAAATAAATAAAACATGCGTGTCAATACCTTGTGAGGGAAGGCTTCCTGGCTCACTACAAGGTGTTGTGTGCATACCAAAACACTGCTCCATCCCTACCCAGGCTGGAGTTGGTGTTGCATGCTGCAGTACCTTCCCCACCAACCTTGGCCCATTACATTGACTCTGAGCTCACATCTGAACTCGGGTCATTGGCACAGGAAGGCAAGGTGGTCCCCACTGGGCCAGCAGACAAGTCTGCAAACAATACTACTTATTCATTTTTCTGTGTGACATTCTAACCCCAAATTTTCAAATTTTCAACAGAGTCTTTTTATGACCCCTCCTTCTGAACATGACAGGTATCATTTAATATTATAGTGGACAAAGTGTAATTGTGTGCTAGCAGTGCAAAATCACATGTTGGCCAGGGTCTGAAAAACAACAGTTGTCAGGTTCATGAGGTGTTGAGACAAAAAGGCTGTGGTAAAAATCTGAGGTTTAAATATTGAAAGTTTCTAAAGTTATGAGACGTGTGTAGAAAACTCGGTAGGTGAACATTTTTAAATCCCTTATGAAATGTAATTTCACGCCACAGGTGCAAAATCATGTTTTGGCTAGGATACAAAAAACAATAGCTGTAATTTTCATGAGGTGGTGTGAAAAAATTTCTATGTTGAAAATTTGGGGTCCAAATATTGAAAATTACCAAGTTGTGAGCATGTGTAGAAAAATGTCAACATTCGATCATTTGAACATATTTTTTGCCCAAATTTTAAACATAGTCTTTTTGGGACTCCACCTCCTGAACACCAGTAGTGAATTTGTGTTAATCCAGCCCAAAAGGTAATTTTGTGCAGAGAGCCAGATTGACATAATTGTATGTCCAGTGTTCATGAGGTGGGATCCCAAAACATTCATGCTGAAAATTTCAGGAAAAAATATGTGAAAATGACAGAGTTATAATGAAAAGTTAAAAACACATTGAAATACATTATACAGCACTTACCTGTTTTTCTGTTTCCGGGTCAGCACCGAAGAGTGAAGATGTGTCTCCAGCCCAGAGAGGAGTACAGCACTGGACCTTGGCTGGGTAAGTACAGAGTATAGGGTAAGAGGTGGTGTGAGGTGGTGTGTGCTGAGTGGGAAGGTTGGGCTGGGGGGAAGAGGACAACAGCAGATAACAAGGGACCGTTTTCTTTATTTCAGGCAAAAACAAAAATACATTGTGGGACAATTTTCTTTTTACAGCACCTGGGCACCCCAGTTCAGCATCACACTTGGGGGCATGGGGTGGGCACCCAGGTGTCCCAGACTGCTGAGTCAGGGGGTGGAAGTATGACACTATTTGGACACCATGGATCAGGCCCCCTGGTTCCACAAGTATAAATTATGGGCACTTGGGGGGGACATTACAGAGAGAAACCGGGGAATGAACTGGCACTGGGGGGTGGGCACCCCCATGTCCAAGTACATTATTAATTACATTGGCACTGGGGATTGGGTACCCCTATGTCCAGTTAAAATAAATAAAGCTGCTTATGTGGCTGGCTAATGATGGACACGGACACACAGACTCATGCACAGCACACTCAGCATTGGTGGGGCTATCCACTGACACGTAGCTCCATCCCAGATGAACAAAAGCAGCGTGGATGGCATTCATCAACAGGGAGTTGGCCCTGCCTGCTGACAAATGAGAGTGTCTCGAAATAAGACAAGGGGACTTCATGTTGTTGCAAGAATTCAGTTATTTTTAAAATGCTGATTTTTGTTTTAAACTGTGCATGCTCACAAACAGAATGGGGTTTCTTAAATAATTTAAAAACAACTTAACTTTAGGAAATCAAACACCTTGTGCCAAATTCTATCAAACCTTTATGTTTCAAGTTTCAAATCTTTCTAGTTTTTTTTGTTATAGTTGAGCAAAAAAGTTTTAATTTTGGTGATTTTTTTTCCCACTGTAACTTTGCCCCCAGTTAATTGAGTATCGCTAAATTTTCTGGGTCCAGAGATTCTGGCACCATCTCTGGGCATTCCAAATTTCAAGTAAATCGGTTGAATGGGGCAAACTTATTAATGTGAAAACAAAGTGTATACACACATATACATATATATATATATATATATATATATATATATATATATATATGTGTGTGTGGTGTATAGTGAATACAACAGCCTGACTTATAATATGCAATTTATCTTCAAGTGTGAGGGGCAGGACCATAACTCACAAGTGGCAGAGCCACGAGTAAGTTATGGAAGTCCTGACCACTCACACTTGATGATAAATTGCCTATTTTGAGTCAGGCTGTTGTATATTTGATATATACAACAGTAGTTTACAAGTTATAGCTTTTAAATCTGCAGTTTATTTAAAAATGTTGCTGCTTTTCTTTGATGTTAACTGCTTGCTTCAGTGCTGCACTAGGCATTGTGATGTCATCAGCATTGTAGAAGCCCACTATATCCTGAACCAAATCTAGACAACATCTGATTTATAAAACATTTCCTGTGTTATGCTGCTCTTACACTCTACCACCCTCATTTGCAAGAACTGTACCCATTAAAACAATTGAATGTTCTCCCATCCTCATCCTCACAAGACAAAGAAACCTTTCTATTTTTAAAATAGACCAATGCTGGGGGTCGGTTGGGGAAGGAGAGGACTGAGCATCCGGTGGACTGCTTTCCTCTCCTGGGGTGGGTTGGAGCATTGTCTCACTCTGTGGCGGCCAGGGGTGGAGACCAGGAGCAGTACAAGAGCTGCACAACAGGAGGGCTCAGAAAACCAGGAAAATGGCATCTTGATCAACGGATGATGGCCGCGGACCCTTGCCACCACAGGCCCCAGACTGCGTGACGCTTAGCAGCACCCAGGGCAAGAAAGGTAAGCTTCAAGGCACTTTCTTTCTGGAAGGAGAGAACCCGTCCAATGAAGGGATACATCAGGTTACCCTTGGTAGGCTGCAATATGAGGCAGAGGATGGGGTTCTAAAGGTGGTGAATCAGTCCCTGGCAGCCAAGGAGGGTCGGTCAGATGGGGAGGGGCATAAAACAGATAATGCAAAAAAAAAAAACCAGAACCCTTCTCTTACCTTTGTTTAGGTCCCAGGTCCCTGAAACACCATTTTCTGTTGCCCTCTTTGACTGTATAAGTTTGTTCTTGCTCTTTGACTCTGGACCACTAGAGTCTCTCATGTTTGTTCATGCACCCATTACTGTAGTCTGAAACTTTTCCACCCTCACTCCTCTCCTGGCCCTCAAAAATTGGCAAACAGGATGGTGAGCATAAAAATAGTGAAGGGTACTTTTTATTTAAAGCACTGCTATTTATAAACTGTCAAGCCGGAGCCGAACTTTCCCTTTCACTTTGTGGCTCAGATTGCACTTTCACCAGAACTGCAGCCGCACTGGCACCTTGTTCCCGTGGCCTAAAGAGTTTCAGACAGGAGCAGGGGACACAGTTCAAAGCTGACAGACAACTCTGTGGCTAGAAAGGAAGCCACAGTGCATGTACACTCTCCTGCCCCCAGGAACTTTGCAGAGGGAGCAGAGAGCAAAAGTAAATAGGAAAAGAAAAGTTAAACATTTTCAGATGCGCATGCACTTGATGCTATTTGTTACTGCCATGGGCACAGGGTGTGGGAAATTTTATATGGAATAATATATAGGTGGGTGTGAGTAAGTGAAATTTACACACACCGAGGTGTAGGATGCTACATAAACTTCGCCTTTTGGGGTTTATAAAAGCATCCCACACTGAGTATGTGTAAAATACTGGTTTTACACACACACTTCCATATATTATTTTATTCTTTTACTGGTTCTTTTTTTTTTTTACACTGCCAATTTTGGTATTGGAAACAGCAGCAGTGTGGCTTACCCCATCGTGCTTAGTGCTGCCTTCCTCTGGTCTCGCTCTCTCACTCTATCTCTCTCTCTCTCTCTGTCTCTCTCTGTAACCCCCCCCCCCCGGCTCTTTACTGGTGGCACCTTCAGAAAGGTGTGGGGGGGTGCATTCAAAGGCAGCATCAACCAGATATATAAAGTTACAATTCGTACCTCTTTTGAGTGTGAGGAAAGTGATGAGTGCAGTGCTCGGTATCGGGAAAATGAAGATGCCATGTTGGCCAAGATGTTTGTCCCACCTACAGACAGTGTAATGTTCAATGAGGTTTCCAAAGTGCCAGCTTGATTGATAGGCAGTGACTACAACTGCTCAGTTGCAATGTGATTTAAAAGTCTGGTTATCAGAGATAAAAAACTAAGGACCAGTAATTAAAAAAGATTTACAGCTGGTGGACTATTGGCAAAAAAATGTGTGGGAGTGGAGGATACTAACACCAGCGATCTTAATGTATTTTAAAAATAGGACAAAAATAGATACATGTGCTAACTGGCGCCATGTTGAGGAGAGGGGTGTAGTGAGGAGGTGATTGACAGGTTGAGCAGGCAATAGTTCAAAAGACTATTGACCACACTAGTGAACTGTTGACCAGTTTCAAACTGAACTATTGAGTAGTTTCAGTTTGAAACTGGTCAATAGTTGAAAAAAAAATAACAACCCTTCAATGTCATGTGACTGTCTCTGGACCAATCACAGACCAGGATTTTTTCTTACGGTTTTATATATGTATACGTATATGTATATGTATATGTGTGTGTGTGTCTGTGTGTCTGTATGTGTCTGTCTGTCTATCTATCTTTAATATATGGATTGTTGAAATAATAGGGTTGAAAAGCATACAAAAAAATTCTTGTAATACCATCACTCCTGGAGTGATAATACTACTGTTCCTAACTGATACTATTACGGCACCTGAACGATAGTATTATCGTTCGACACTCGAATGATAGTATTATCAAGAAAGCTGAAGAGTGCATGCACAAGTCTATCCCTGCCATCTTAGAAAGCGTGCCTTCTGATTGGCCGCTTTTGCTCTGTGGGCAGGCACAATGAGACCTAAAACTTGGCGACTTGCTCACTCACATAGCGAGCGAATGGTTAGGAGCAGCAACCATTTTTCTTTACTGTAAAAAAAATGTTTTTCATTACGAACAATTCGACTCTGTCCACGGCTCCTCTGCTTGCCCGATATCGCCACTGACAAAAGTTTAAAAAATGCAGGGCTAATGAAGCCCACAGCACCCGCTTATCCACACAGCACTGGGAACCCTGCCAGCACGCACATGGACTGACTGACTCCACTGTTCAAACCGAGGTGAGTCAATTCACCTCGTATCCATATATAAAAAAAAATAACAAATAGGTTCTGGCATAACAAGGTAGTAATTCCATCTCAAGGTTCCAGGGACACATGAAACCTCTCCAGTTTTGCTCTCGAGGTTTTCTGTGTCCCCAGAACCTCTCGATGGAATTATTATCATGTAATACACCAGAACCTATCTATTATTCTATTTATCTATCCATCTATATCTCTACACACTCTGGTCCCTGCTTCATGAGCAGGTATGAATTCGTATGCTAGGGATTCCCCATGAACACTTCATGGTCAGGGTACCCCGTGATTCCCTTTAGAAGCAGAAATTTGCTTTTCCTGAGCTCTCTTTGTGTCCTCTGTTTTTATTGGCAGAATGTTCCATAGATTCACCACAATTTCAGAGAAGTGCTTCCTAACTTTATCCCCGAATTTCCTGCTTCTGAACTTGAGGGTGTGTTTTCTGGGATCTGCACCAGATCAACACCTCTGCCTGTTCAGTCTGGTCAAAATGTCAAATGATCATGTTCCCTTTTAGTCTCCCTTTTTTCTCCAAGGTGAGCATAATAGGGTTCACCAGCCTCTCTTCATAGCTTTTGATTCCAATACCCCTGATTGTTTCCATGACCATGTTTCACCCTCTTGACTGCCTCAGTGTGCTTTTTGTATTGGGGAGTCCAGAACTGTTTGCAGTTCTCCAGGTGGAATTTGACCAGGGCCATGTAAAGTGGCTGCATTACTGCGCCCTGTCCTGGTGGTCACTTCCCTTTCAATGCACCCCAGCATTCCGCTGCTGCTCTAAGCAGCGGTCATATGCTGCTTGTTATGTTTCACACCCTTGTCTATTATGACTCAGCTATCCTTTTTCTGCTCCATTGCAACAAGGGAAGCCTTACTCAGTGTGTAGGTCCTACTTCTGTTTTTCCTCCCTAAGTTAAGCACCTTGCATTGGACTACATTTATTTAGTTATTTTTTTGTGGTTTGTGATGACCGAGTAAGTGCACTAGACATTAAATATGCCTATTTTCAGGCATGACCCAGGAAAGTACAAGTCATGAAACAATCATGAACCATAGTACGGAGAAACATTAAGGTATACAATGTAAAAGGTAAAACTAACAACAGATGCAACATCACCAGTATTGGTGCCAGGTACAGTATCCGGTACCTTTATAGTGTCTTTATGGGCTACTGCTTGCAGAGTCCCATCAGGCAAGTCGAGAACTGATAGACTCCTGACTGTGAGCCTGTGAAGAAGATACTAGTTCTAATAAGTGTTTCCATGTAACTTGACCAGAAGCTGTAAGATCCTGTAATCTGACACACAGGGAAGCAGAGATCTGTGTCACTCAATAGTGGTTCTTAATTATTTCCTTTAAACATTTTGAAAATAATAACCTAAAATTCTCTTGCAAGAACCACTAGCTTTTTACATGAAGCACTCATCTGCCATTTCACTTGCAGTCATCTGCCATTTCATAAGTTTACAGAATAATGAGTAAAGATGATTAAATGAACTTCTCAGGAAATGTAGCCCCTTGATGACTAACTATAGAAAATCCAATTAGGAAGAGACTTCTTCAAAGCAGTCAGTACACTGCTAGATTCTCCTCCTGCTTTGCTCTAACAAGTGTTGTACTTTTGTTCAGAATTTTTTTTCATATTGCTTTTTATCCTCCACAGTGGACTGCTGCACGTGTCGGACACCCTTACCTGACTCCAGGGGTCTTTTGGGGTCTTGTAGATGCCTTGTATTCCAAGCTGATCCTCCAGAGCTGGCCCAGAGGCTTCATCCTGCCGCCTGCCCTGTATTTCCTCGTTTATTCCCGTTACCCTGAGGCCCCGAATGGTAGTGCATGCATGTGGAGGTGCGCATGTGCACCGCTGCTCCAGTGATGGCCCTCCTTCCTCCCTTGGTCTAGCCAGGGCTGCAGATGTGGTACCACCCCCCAGGCTGCACCAGGAGGTGACCAAGAACTGAGCAGACCCTCGAGCCACCCACATGGAGGAGAGCTGCCAGCTGGCAGCTCAAGTCAGCTCCTCCTCCCTCCCAGCCAACCCCTGGCTTGTGAACAAACCTGGGTCGGCAGCATGGCGGGAGGTGTGGCTTCCAGTGCCTCAACCCTCAGCACCACTGGGCTGGCCTTTTGTTCAGAAATTTGGGTGGAAATGTTTTTAAACAAAGCACTGGATTAGGCAGTGTAACAGATACATATGGGCTATGCAATGGCCTGACTTAGAAGGTATAATTTGTCTTTATGGCTGAGTGGGCAAGACCATAACTTGTGAGTGGCAGAGCTACAAGTGAGTAACAAAAGTCCTGCCCCCTCACAAGTGATGATAAATGTTACAGTCTGAGTCAGGTCATATTGTGTCCAGTTTATACAATATATTTCAAATTGTAATGCTTTTCAATCAGTTCTTTTTCTGATTATTTAACTGTTTCTATTGGATTTCATTGCTCTGTTTTCAGTGCAGCAGACACTGCTGTGATGTCATTGCGCATGGTGCAAGCTGTTCTCCTATTTCCTTGGTTAAGGGTACCTTTGTGACCAACTCAAAGTGGAGATGAATGCTGATGATTCACTTAACATTAATTTATTTTCATTTAGAATGCTTCGGTGACTAAAATAAATCATTTACCTGTAAGGTTTGAATCTCACCCACATTGCAAAAATGTGATTTTAAGGTTGCTGCAGCCTCTGCAGCAGATTAATCAGCCTGTGTCCTGCTACCTAGTGGCAAAATGCAATTGTAAAACATCACAGCAATTTTGAACTTGGTGGGCTTATAGAACAGAAAACCTATGGGGGTTATCTAAAAGAGTAGCTGTATTATTATGGGCAATAGGAGTCTCTGTTATACACAACCTGATAAAGGGTATTTCTTCCCCCACCACTTAGGAGCTCAGTCTGAACCCGGGCCAATTTAACTGTAGCTCTCTTCTGAGAGAGAGTGTCACTTCCAGAAGGTTGATAGGAGAGACAGGTTTTTAGTTTTATAGCATAATAGCACTGTTTACAAAGTTAGTCCACCTAATCAGTCTGGTGTCCTCAAACAAGTTCAAGATGACATTGCATCTGAACACAGACATAGAAAAACAAGCACTTCAGCAAAATAATGTCTTAGCAACATACTAACATACTAATTGCCAGCAGATTAGGCCTTACGGTCTATTGAGTCTGCTCGAACCTCAGATCCCTAGTTGGATGCCGAGGCCCTCCCCCCACCTTGTGTTCCAGAAACTCCTATCATCCATCCCCACTCCCCTGGGCCAGGCCATCATCTGATACATCCACTTTCTGTGTCTGTCCCACCCTCTCTTGAAGCCCTCCACTGTGGATCTCTGAAACAGCTTGCCAGGCAGTGCATTCCAAGGGTCCATCACCCTCTCAGTGAAAAACCTCCTCCTCTTTCCCCCTCACCCTTCCACCTTCCAACTTCAAACCATGCCCTCTGGTGATACCTCCCTGCTTTAGTCTAAAGATCCCCTACATGTTTACCCTATTTATTCCCTTGAGGTACTTGAAGACCTCAGTCATGTTCCCCCTGTCTCTCCTCTCCTGCAATGAAAACAGGCAGAGCTCCTCAAGTCTGTCCTCATACGTCAAATCTCCTAGTCCTCGTATCAGCTTAGTTGCCCTCCTCTGTACCCTCTCCAGGAGCTGTATGTCCCTCTTCAAGTGTGGTCTCCAGTACTGTACACAGTACTCAAGGTATGGTCTAACCAGTCCATTGTACAGTGGCAGAATCACTTCCCTGCTCCTAGAGGTGATCCCCCTTATGATGTATCCCAACATCCTGTTTGCCTTGCTAGCCGCTCTCCTGCACTGCTCAGAGTTATTCATACATGCATCCACCATGACCCCTAGGTATTTTTCCTCTATTGAGGCCTCCAGCGCCTCCCCTCCCAGGGTGTACCTATGTTTAGGGTTTCCCTGCCCAAGATGTAACACCTTGCACTTGGTGATGTTGAAATTTCATTTCCATGTGTGAGCCCAGCTTTCCAGGGTGTCCAGGTCCCCCTTGCAGGGCCAACCTCCCCTCTTCCCCCTCAATTACTGCTCCCATCTTAGAGTCATCAGCAAAGAGACTCATTTCACACCCTATACCCTCCCTGATGTCCGATATGTATGCATTAAACAGGATCGGACCCAGGACTGAGCCCTGCGGTACCCCACTACTGACCTCTCTAGGGTTCGAGAACTCCCCACCGACCACTACTCTCTGAGTGCATCCAGCTAGCTAGTTTTTAGTCCATCTGACCATCAAAGGGCCTACTCCCAACCCCATCAGTTTCTCCACTAGACCATTGTGTGGGACAGAGTCAAACACCTTGCTGAAGTCCAAGAATAATACATCCACAGGCTTTCCCCCTGTCCAGGTCTGATGTTATCCATTCATAGAACTCCACAAGATTGGTTTGACATGATCTACCTGGCTCAAACCCATGTTGCCGACTATCCAGACCTCCCACCTCCTCCAAGTATGCCCCCAATTGTTCCTTTAGTATACTCTCCATTAATTTTCCCACCACTGAGGTCAAATTGATGGGTCTATAGTTACCCGGTACTTCCCTCGACCCCCCTTTATGGATTGGCACCACATGTGCCTCTCGCTAATCCCTAGGTACCCTCCCTGTCTCAAGTGACCTGTTGAAGATCTCCGCCAGACGTGCATCCAGTATGTCCGCCAATTCCCATAGTACTCTCGGATGAATGCCATCCGGCCCAGGAGATTTGTCTTTCTTTAGGGGCTTGAGGGCTAACCACACCCTTTCGGTGGAGATAGCATCATCAGTCCCCTCCATCTTACTGGTCTTTTTATCCTTATCCTGATGTGACACCCCTGGGGTACCTCTCCCTCCCTGTTGCTCCATTTCTGTAGCTCCCCTGATCCCACTCACTGCCACTTCTATCCCCATCGTGCCTTGCTTTGTAGATATCCCATCCCCCTCCCTAGTGAACACAGAGGCGAAGTACTCATTTAATACCTCTGCCTGATCCCTCGCCTCTTCCACCCACCCTCCTTCTGATCTCAATCTGCTGAGATGGCCCTTAGTTTTTCTCTGCTCCCCAATGTACCGGAAGAACCTCTTTTCCCCACCATGTATCCCCTGTGCCAGCCACTGCTCTTTACTGGACTTTGCCCCCCTCACCATCCGGGTGACTTTTCTAGATGCAAGATGGTACATTTCCTTTTCCCTATCCCCTCTTGTTGTTTTATATTTTTTGTGGGCTGCCTTCTTTTCTCTGACCGCTACCTGAACCTCACTGGACCACCAGCATGATTTATGTGACCTTACTCCCTTAGGTTTCACCTTAGCGCAGGTCCTGACTGCCTCATGAAGTCCCTGTTTTATGACCTCCCATCTCTTTTCCACATTTGTCATTGATGTAATCCCCTTCAAGTGATCCTTGAGAATATTTCCATGCCCAGAAGTCTGCCCCCTGAGTTCACTGCCAGTGTCCTAGATCTCACCCCCCTTCCCCACACTTATTTGAAACCAGACAGTATTGTGGTCACTCCCAGTCAGGGGATCCTCTACAACCAGGTCCCTTACCAGCTCCCCATCTGCCAGAACCATGTCCAGGACATGTCCCTCCCTTGTGGGCTCTATCACATGCCGTTTTAAGAACACATCCTGGAAGCCATCCAGCAGCCTCTGTTCCTTGGCCACCTTAAAGGACATGGTTCCCCAGTTTGTACCTGGCATATTAAGGTCCCCCATCAACACCACTCTTTTCCCTTTTGGTCCACACCGGGCAGTGTGCCTCTGCTCGCAGAAAGCCGACCAAGTTTGCATGTTCCTCCCCACACCCCACTCCCCCACTCCCATTGTGTGACACACTGGGAGCCCACCACAGTGTGGCCAACATCAGCCTCCCCTGAAAGTCATGAGGCACACTGGGATCCCACCTCAGTGTGCCCAGCATTTGTTTTATTTCACCTATAAAGAAAGAAAACCATCCCATGGTGCAGTGTCTGTATTTTTTTTTGTACCTGAAAAAAAGAAAACGGTCTGTTGTCTGCAGTGTCCCCCCCAACCTGCACCCACCCTCTGTGCACCCCACCTCCCCACACTCCCTCACCCGATATTTATCTCCAGAGGTCTGGCACTCCGATCTTTGGTGGAGCGGAACATGTTTAGACTCTTCAAAGACGAACTGCAAAATGGAGAAATGCCGCTAAGCTGTATAATGGCATCAGTTGGGGGGGGGGTCAACTTAGGTAGATATCTCAGCTATTTTTTTTTTATTTGGCTCCACATTTTCAAAGTGGGGTTCTTGGGATCCCACCTCATGAACATGTCATCTCAATATTCAGTCCTGAAAGGTGATTTTGCCGTCACTGCGTGGAATCACCATTTTCGGGATCGAGTAACGAAACAACAGTGCCACTGTTCATGAGGTGGGGTCCCAAAAAGCCTATGTTGCAAATTTGGTGAAAAAATTCCAAAAAGTGACTGCATTATGAGCATGCGTTGTGCAGTTTCTGTGCACATTCTTAACTTCAACTTCATTTTATATAAAGTGCAAGTCAACATGTATCCAAGTGCTTGTACAATGATTAAAAGAATAAATAAGACCATGATAAAAACAAACAAGCAGTTAACTTCGACAATTTTTAATATTTTCACTCCAGATTTTCAACATTGTCATTTTTTCATACCTCCTTATGAACAGTATAGATGTCATTTTTCACATCCTGCCCGAAATGTGTTTTCGCACATCTGCTGCACAATGGCGCGGTCACTGTGGGAAATCAACTTTCAGGACAGATTAAGAAAATCACAGTGCCACTCTTCATGAGTGGAGGTCCCAAAATGCCTAGATTAAAAGTTTTGTTAAAGAAAATCCCCAAAATTATTGCGTTGAGTGCGTTGCGGTTCTAACTGCATAACTTCACCTTTTTCATATTTTCACTCCAGATTTTCAACATTACCATTTTTACACCTTCTCATGAACAGTACAGCTGTCATTTTCACATCCTACCCAAAATGTGTTTTCCCACCTGTGGCCAAATGGTGCAGTCGCTGTGCAAAATCATCTTTCAGCTAATGAACTGATAGTGCCACTGTTCATGAGGTGAGGTCACAAAAAGCCCATGTTGAAAATTTGAGTGAAAATACCTACAACAACACCAGGCGTAGGGTTTCCAACTGTAATGCGCCACCCTGTAGAGACCAACAGGCGTCAGGGTTGTGACTTGGGATTGTCATCTGTAATGCTCACGCGATTCCACCCCCACCCTGTGGCCAGTGACAGATATCTTGGTGTGCCTTGGACTCTTTGGCCCCAAAGTTCACCCCTTTCTCCACTACTGCACCCATCTCAGCGTATTTCCTTATGGAATGGGGTAAGCGTAAGGCCTGAAGACCCCAAGGTACACCACAACACTTGTCAGTGTCTGCAGGGTAGGGTGAGGTGAAATGGCGTGAGCGTTATGGCCGACGACCCAAAGGCACACCCAATACATGTAAGTCTTTGCAGGGTGGGGTGGTGGTTGGTGGCAGTTCAATACTTCACTGCCATTCCTATTATGCATCTCTCTAACTCCTGCACTACTAATGCCAGTGCCAGCAAGACAACATTTGTCATTGACAAATGCTTGTTTCAACATCTAATGATGCCATCACTATGGTATCTTGGCACCCAGGTACCAGTCACTAGAGGCACAGTATCCTCCACCACCTAAAGATACCATCATGTCAGCAGCAAGCAAGCAATGAGCTTTATGTATTAATTACTTGGATTACAACACCTATGAGCCAGGGCTCTTTACACAGGTTCTGCACCAGTGAGAAAACAAATAATACAAGCAAATCAAGCAGGAAAAAATAGAATATCAAACTGGATATCAACAATGCACAATTAACAAAAATGAATGAACAATTCTGCAAAAGTGGCGAAAGCAAAAGGAAATATATTGTTACATAGTACAGGAGCTTATTGGATTGGAAATCAAGCAGCCTAGTCAGCCTTGCCAAAGACTGAGACAGGGAGGGTATTTTTTTTTTTTTTACCAATTATTTTACCAGGTGAGACACACTAAACTGAAAGCTTGTTTGCAGGTGCAAACTGGGAGCACAAGGAAGTTAAGTGACTTGCTCAGGGTCACACAGTATGCATCTAGGGGGCTGTGGGATTCAAACCCAGGTCTCCAGATTTGCAGCTCAGAGCCTTAACCCACTACACCATACTGTATGGGCAATGATGGGGGATGTTACAGGGCCCAAGATAACCAGGGTGGAATAGGCAGTGAGAGGTGTGACAGCGATCTCCTGCCACTCTTGAGGATCGACCTTTTCTTAAATCTGTTGCAACAGTTCTTCTATTTCTTAACCTAATCTGCCCTTTACAATTTCTAGCTAATAAGGTTGGCCACCTATGGGCACCCCCTTCACTTTCTTGACTATGCTATTGTGTTCTCTTTAATTTTCCTTTTCCCTCTCGGGTCTTCATGCAGGGAAGTTATTGTGGTGACCTCCAAACTTATGTAAAACAGGTTGTGTTTATCATTGTTGGATTTAGTGTGTAACAGCACTATGTCATAAAATACCTTGATGTATATACCTTATGTTTATGAAACCTGTAAATGTTGAAAATACCATGGCACTAGGTGTTTTTGATAATGGTAAAAAGCACTAGGTGACTATTAAAGAAATTAAGTTAGTTGTGCTATTTAAAATGCATGTAAATTGCTGTAAACTGAACAAGTCTGAAATGTCATGGTGATTTGCATATATCCCATGATGTTTTGCATTATGGACATATGTATGATGTTGTATTTCTTTGAAACTTGATTTGTTGCCAGTGCCCTTTGGGGTAACCCATGTTTCAGTGTTTCTGCATTGAGGTTCTTTGCTTTTAGCTTGTCTTGTTTTTTTTTTCTCCTTTTTGAGCCCCCACTACACAAGCAAATGGGGCCCACATAGAGTTGAAGAGTTTTCATTGAAAAGTGGTTAGATCACAGATTAGTGTCAGTAGGTGCTGGCTAAGTGCAGATGAAGGACATACATAGTCTGTTGCTGCAAACTGATGTACTGAAGAAGGAATATGGCATTGCAGAAGCTTATTTCCTGTATTTTGAATAAACATCACACAGAGATTGTGTGTTGAACCTTACGTTCGGTGTCTGGTCCATCTGTTATTCCACAACCCCTCCACAAGAGGTAGGCGGGGGGAAGAGCGGAGGAGACAAACAGGGGGGAGGGGGATGCTACACAGCCACTTTTGGGGAAGGTAGAGATATAAGGCAGGGGGAGTCTGTCTGCAGCATCCTCAAAGGTAGTATCCTCCACCATCCAAAGGAGTCACCATGTCAGCAGCAAGCAAGCAATGATTCTGTCTGCAGGAGACTCAAAGATATGATACTGTAGGACAGAAGCTGACAACATACAGTCTCCTTTGTTAATGACTATGTCTCAGAAGTGAGTCAGGAGCAATTCCTGCCAGCTCCAAATTTCTGCCACTGGATCTGATAATAGGGAGAGAGACTAGGCATGTTTATACTGCCACTTTTGCAGCACATCAATCCATGTGCATGGGTTGATGCATCAAAAGCTGGCAGTGTGGACACTCACCAGACTATGCTAGAGTGCTTCAGATCCATTTTCTGCACTGGCACAGGAATGGGTATATTTATTGGAGCAAGCTTTATCATTGGCAGTGTAAATGTGCTGTAACACAGGTACTCAGAAGGTGATAGCAGATAAGGGCCATGTGGCCCTTAGTCTGCCCTCCCTACCAATGCATTACTGCAGACCCTAGTTAATCTAAGTGCTTACCCTGTCTTTCCTATTGCTAGGGTACTGTTATGTCTATCCAGTACATTCTTGAATTTCCTACTGTTCTTGCCCCCACCACCTCCACATGGAGGCTGTTCCAAGCATCCACTACTCTTCTGTGAAAAAGTACTTTATCACATTGCCCCTGAGCCTACCCCCAAGCCTCATAACATGCCCCCTTGTTCTTGTAAAACAAACAACTGATTATAAATGACTGCAACCCCTTGCCAAATGATAATCTCTAATTAATGTTTCATCCTTGGCAAGTGACTATAAGGACTGGTATTGAGATTTGTTTCCTGAGAGGCAGGGGTTAATCAAGAGACCAATGTGTGCATATGCAATAAGACATGACAGGGTGTGGGTTACACTGAAACAGCCACCCACCCAGGGTTGTAATGAGGCTTGCGCCACAAGGTGGAGAGTCATACAGCTCCTGGAAGGATGGTTATCTAGCTTTACTCTTGCCCTGGAGCATCTCATTGCACTTATAAAATGTGCAAACTGCCAAAATGCTAACATTTTTTACTTAAAACAGTTTTTTTCTGTTCAAAGTAACTTGTTAAAAGTAATGACTCCCTAATTGTTAGTTATCTGTCTTTCAATAGATGGATTTTTTTTTTTATTATGGTATGGAATACAGGAATTAAAACTTCTGCAGAATTCTTGTGGCAGACTATTTACCCTCTCATGCACTACAGAAAGCCTTATATGGAGCATGGCACTAAGACATGAATAAACGTATCTCCCTGGTGCTTTGTCTTGCTCTGAGGTTTCACTAGGGGGCCACCTGGCAAAGCCTCAGAACCAGATCAAGTGCCGGGGAGTTAGGCTTACTCGTGCCTTATTGCCATGCTTACATAAAAGTAAGCATGGAAAGTTACCTGTTTGCTAAGTTTAGTTCACTGTTATGCTATGTATTCATGCTGTTATATAGGTAGTAGTACCCTGAACACATTTCCAGGGGCTGAAGGCACTTGATGTGTGGCCACAAGCCTTACTAGGCCCTGGGTGTGCATTCAAGGCACTACAACCAGCACCCTGTTGTGTCTTTTTGCTTACATAAAGCAAACCCCACACACCACTCCAAGCCCCACTCCCATTTTCACAACTGATGTGTACATTACACCTTCTCCAGTGCCATTTGGTACATCAGAGAATACCTTTATGGAGCAGTACAGGACAGGGCTTAAAATGCAGAAGGGAAAATGTTAGAATGCTGTACAGGCCACAACAGCTACATTTCTCACTTCTCTGATTTTTGGGTACTGGAAGCAAATGTCTGCATGAAAACATCAAACGCCTGGGTAACCTGGATGTGCAGTTGATGCAGTGAATGATTTGACACTATTTGTTTTAACACCATATGACCATTCCAAACAGCTCAAAATCCCCAGGACCTCTGTAGGAAACCTGAGGACTGGATCAGGATCTAAAGCTGGCAGATGGCACCAGGAGATGAGCAACTTCTTCATCAGTGTTCCTTCCTGGTGAAACATTTCAATAAATAAATAAATAGATCCAGTCCAAAAACCAGACAGGAGGCAACCCTGTTTATAGTTGTCCTGGCAGTTGGGTGAAACTGGAGTAACTTGTTCAAGGTTACACAGTGACTAAGTGGTTCTGGTGGGATGTGAACTTATGCTCTCTGTCTATATGCATGTACTGTAACCACTGCAGTTCAAAGCCTCTCCATCAGTCCCGTTTGCCCCAAGGCTACTGAGGCACATCCACCCTAAGGACTAGCCATGTTTGGTCCTTGGATAGTAACATTTGCCCTGGCTTTGCAAATGTATTTACATTACCATCTTACCCTGTCAAACTCCAGAGCATCTTAAAAGTTCTAGGGCTGCATTTTCAGCCAGTTGTGACATGATTCAGCTGCACTTGAGGTACCTGTGACAAGTCGATAGACTTGTCACAAGCATCGATCTATCTTCTTGTGGACAGTACACCAATTGTGCATCGAAAATTATGTTTCAACAGCAAATTGTGTAAAGTGCTGCAAATGTGTCAGAATGTTTGAAAATCACACATAAACATTCCAGCACATTTACATGGCTGCAGCTGCCAGTAAGTGCTGTGTCCAGATTTTGAAACACCAGGCTTAACTCTAGTGTTGAATACTGTACCTAGATGTCTAGGCTTCTGCTTCAGGAGGCAGTTGGCCTAGTGGTTGAAGCACAGAGCTATGAACCTGGTGACTCGGGTTCAATTCCACAGCTACCACCTTCATGACCCTGAGCAAGTAACTTAACCTCCTGTGCTTAATCCTCCTGTAATCTGTATCTCTGTGCTGCTCTCATTGTTATCCGAATGGTAACAGCATTCTCTCCTCAACCTCTCCAGGATTGTACAACACTTTGGGGTACAGTTTATATGAAAGGTGCTATAAGTTCTTTCCTTATTTAACTTTTGTGCTTCACACAGACTATTTTAATGATTCTGTCCCCAGCATTATAGATGTGTAGCCATTTAAACCGCTTTGCAGAAAAAAGCTTCTAAACAAATAACTTGTTCACTTGTCTGGGGTATAAAATACTTGCCTGTACTGAAGCAACTGTGTTTGTTAAGAATTTGTTTCACCCAGAAGAGTCCAGCTAGGAGACACTATCTAAATTCAAGTGTAGGCATGTCCTTACACAAGTCTTCAAGTAGCTCTATTTCATGTAAAGTATGGAGTGGTGTATGCTTAGATTCATACCAGTATTTTACAGCTGTCTTTGCTTAAACCATTAGCCTATACTCTGTTTTAATAGAAACTAAAGCAAGCTATAATTACTAAGAACTTTAGAGTGGAACACTGAAAAATACGTGATGCTTCCATGGAAACAATAATAGTGGTAGCCAATCATAAACATGGAATGTAATAGGTGTATTTATGTCAAATATAGTTATTCAGGGTATGTAATGAGTTTACCTTTAGGGCATTAAGTAAAATATTTCAAAATGCCTCACTTTATGAGCAGAATTTTTTTTCTGCATGGTAATAATTAAAGTTAAACAAATGTTTATGACGCACAATGAATTATAGACTCCATACCTACTGATATGTGTTAAAGGTTACATGAGATGCTTTTTAATCAAATCTACAACATTTCTAGAATCTGAAGCAAAGAGCTAACAATTTTTCAGTTGCCTTCAAGAGTGTGTCTTCTTGCAGGAAGGAAGTGAAATTACCCATATGTGACTTAAAGGAGTAAGACAGTTGAAATTTGCGAAAACATATGTTGTGCAGTGTGTTGATTTGCGTGTATAGTCCTGGTGTGCTCTTTACTTTATCTGCCATTCAGAGTGTTTTTTTTCTAAATTAGCCTGCTAGTTATATCTTAGTTTTATGGCCCCTGGGGATCTCCATGTTAACATGGTTTATGGCTCTCCTTTTTCCTACAGTGCCTTCTGTCCCATGTGACAGTGATGCATCTGAGACCACTGATTCAGTAACCTAGTGCAAGTTGTACATGAGGGTACGAGAAAAGAAATTATACTAGATTTAGTCTTTATGAACTTTGACACAGGTACCCTGAACCCAAGATACTCCCTCCACTAGGTGGCAGTGACCATAACGTGATTAAACTAGATATACAAATCCCCATTAACAGATCAATTAATGGGATAACAAAACTTAAAGACTTCTATGAGGCTGGTTATAATGGCATGAGAGGATTTTTAGAACAATGGAACTGGCCTACTGATTTAAACAATCTTGAACTAGTGGAGATTTTGAGTAGATTATATAGTAAAATAAAAATATGTATAGATACCTGGGTCCCAGTGAGAGCAAAATACAATAACAACCATAGGGTCCCATTATGGTGGAATAATAAAGTCCAGAAAGTCATAAGGAATAAAAAGAAACTATACGAAATATATAAAAAATATTCAACAAACTATAATCTAAGATTATACAAAGAGGCAGTCAGGGAAACAAAATATGCAAAACAAAAAACAAACCTGGAACCACATCTGGCTACTACAGTCAAAGATAATAAAAAAAAATTTACAATTACGTAGATTCTCTAAGAAGGAATAACAATTTAGTTGGTCCAATTTTTTTTTTACCAATTATTTTACCAGGTGAGACACACTAAGCTGAAAGCTTGTTTGGAGTGCAACCTGGGACATGAAAGTTAAGTAACTTGCTCAGGGTCACACACTATGCAAGTGTAGGCTGTATTTAACAGACAAAGGACTCATAAACATAGAGAATGACATGGCTACAGAATTTAATCAATATTTTCTCAGCGCTTATAAAGGTAAAGATCATACCACTGAAGAAATCCCTCCTTTTATTTTTATTTATTTGATATATCGGTTTACAACCTTTGAGCCAGAGGCTCATTTCCAAAGGACCTCATCACATGTAAGACAGAAGCTAATACAGACAGCGTATACAACAGTTACATAGAGCATGTGCTACAGACATTTGTCACAGACATTATTTACAGTATTTACAGTAGGCAGGCTTTATTTACAATATTTGGATGATGATATTTACATCATCACAGCAGAACTTTCAGCCAGACTTTCCACTGTTTACTCCATCTGAGGTTATAGAAACTATAAACCTCATTAACACCACCAGTTCAGCAGGACCAGACAAACTAACTTTGAAATTTTTGAAAGAATTAGCCTCTCAGTTAGCAGGTCCTATCTCTGTCCCCTTTACTACCTCGTTAAGAATGGGGAAAACAATACCAGAATGGAATGAGGCCCTAGTAACACCTGTGCATAAGGGAGGAAATAAGCAAGATGTTAAGAACTATAGACCAATTAGTTTGACATCTGTTTTGGGAAAAATTCTGGAAAGGATGTTGCAGAAATGTGTTATAGAACACCTAAAGCAAATGGGACATATTGATCCAACACAGCACGGTTTTGTTTCTGGAAGGTCTTGTTTAACTAACTTTTTTGAACCTATAAGTGCTGCTTTGGATAAAGGAATGCCAATGGACATGGTGTTCTTTGATTTCTCTAAAGCTTTTGATTCGGTGTCACACAAAATCATTGTTCAGGAACTAATTAGGTTATACTTCCAGCCTAATCTAATTAGATGGATCAACTCATGGTTAGACAACAGAACCCAAAGTGTACTGATTGGGGGGGGTAGCCTGTGATGTGGCGACCGCAATTGAGTGATCCGCGAAAGAGCGACTCAATTGTGGCACCCGTCACAGAGGATACTGATGAGGGAGAGTGACCAGATAGGGGGGTGGGTGACCTGTAGCAACAGGAAGTTGCTACATGTACATCCACGCAGGGGTGGTTGAGAGTGAGCATGCACGGTGAGGAATGGGAGGGGATGTGAGAGGTGGCACTGTGGTAGGCTGCCAAGCCGGCCCCATGGTGTAGTGGGTGAGCTCGTGGCTTTGATAGTTAGAATGCTAGGTTCGGGTCTGGGTGCGGGTTTGTTTTTGCTGCCCGGCCCGAATTTAATTTTTTTTAATGTTTTGCCCCCCCCGACATGCACCCCCTGGAGTTGAGAATCCTTTAGTAGGGGAGTGGGGCAGGCACAGCCCCTGCATAAGCGTAAAAAACAGAAGTCCCCAGTGCTGTTTTGTTGTGCGGGGGTCAGAGTGCCGAAAAGATTTTGGCACTCTGACTTCCTGTAATGGTGATACGCCCTTTGGCGGTTGCCGTTATCACATAGAACCGATCAGGGGCTACAGATCTACAGGGGAGAAGTAATGAGTGGAGTGCCTCTGGGTTCAGTGCTGGGCCCATTCTTTTAATATATATTATCATCAATGCAAACACCATCCTGCTTGGTTATGCAAGTATGCCGATGATTACAAGATGGGAGATATAGTGTATAATGCAAAATCAGCGAATTGTTTCAAGATAACCTAGACTATCTTGCAAAATGGACATATGAACATAAACTAATATTCAACAAGGCCAAATGCAAGGTAAATGTATTTTGAGAAAAATAACCCAGGTTACCAATATAAATTGAATAACGTACCATTAAAGGAAAGTAAAATGAAAGAGATCTAGGGTCTGGATAATGAAAACCTGAAATTTGATAATCACACTAATGAAACAACTAGAAAATGGCATCAAATAATTAGATGCATGCTAAGGACCATAAAGAGCAGAGACCATGAAGTAATTATTCCATTGTATGCAACACTTGTTCGATCACATATAGAGTACTATCTTCCTTTCTGTGCCCCATATTCAATCGGGGTTCATAGGTTCATAGGTGTATACAAGTTTGAGGACAAGCCCAATATGAACTCGCTGCCATATGTCTTAATGGCAGAAGAAAATTTCCTATCGCCCATATACTGGTCAAGTTTAAATTTAAACTGCTCAATATTGTCGCTGGTTACAACAAAGGAAGGAATTCCAAATTAGAGGAAGTCTCTGAGTAATAAAATTACTTCTTTTACTGTTCTATTAAGGTGAGCATGGGTTTTATGACATGCGATCGTGATGTTTGTAGATACATGCCTTTCAAGACAGATTGTTTCAAATAATGCAGAATCCTGAAAGGCCTTGTATGCCGAGCATAGTTCACCCCTTAGTACTCTGTATTCAAGTGTGTACAATCCCAGAGATTTAAGTCTATCCTCATTCTCAAAATTTTCTAAATTGTTTATATTCCCTATTATTTTTCTCTGAACTTTCTCCACTGTAGTTTTTCCTCCTAATGAGATGGGTGCCCAGAAAGGAGCACAATATTCAATGTGTGACCTAACTAAGCTGGTATATAGTGGGATAATGACCTCAGGTTCACGACTTTTAAAATGTCTAAGAATATACCCTATTATGCCATGGCATTTTTTGACAGTTTTGTTAATATGAGTACTACATTTTAATTTGTTAGTTATAATGATGCCTAGGTTTTTTCTTGTTTCTTTTTGTTGATACAGGCACCGGGTATGAGGCCCCCTCCCCTTAACTCCCATGACTTACCCTTCGTGGCGGGGGTAGGGAGCTTCTTGACCCACGAGACCGGATCCAGTATTCGGGAAGGTGCCCTCCTGGGCCACTGCAGTGGGCACTGTCATCTATGCAGAGGGCTCCCCATTTTCCACTGTTCTCCCCTACCTCTCAGCGGCTGTGGTGTGCAATGATGCCAGCGGTGGTGAAACACATGCTCCTGGGCACATTCCACCAGGCATCTGCCTCAACCCCCCGCCCACTATCTCTAGCATCAGCGTGCCACCTCCCAGCCTCCGCCAGGTGTAGGTAATTGCCGAGTGCTGCAATCCCCCCTCCTTGGAGAAGGAGAGCAGTCCTAGGGACTCTCTATCCTTCCCCACCCTGCCGACTCCTGGAGGTCCATGCTCGTTCCTGAACATGGGTTGCCGGTGTGGCACGAGGTGTGGCATCCAGCACCTCAACCCTCAAAGCCACCAGGCCAGCACCGCCTAGGTCTTTTTCTGATGTGAGGGGCAGGACCATAAACTCACAAGTGGCAGAGCCACGAGTAAGTTATGGAAGTCCTGACCACTCACACTTGATGATAAATTGCCTATTTTGAGTCAGGCTGTTGTATATTTGATATATACAACAGTAGTTTACAAGTTATAGCTTTTAAATCTGCAGTTTATTTAAAAATGTTGCTGCTTTTCTTTGATGTTAACTGCTTGCTTCAGTGCTGCACTAGGCATTGTGATGTCATCAGCATTGTAGAAGCCCACTATATCCTGAACCAAATCTAGACAACATCTGATTTATAAAACATTTCCTGTGTTATGCTGCTCTTACACTCTACCACCCTCATTTGCAAGAACTGTACCCATTAAAACAATTGAATGTTCTCCCATCCTCATCCTCACAAGACAAAGAAACCTTTCTATTTTTAAAATAGACCAATGCTGGGGGGTCGGTTGGGGAAGGAGAGGACTGAGCATCCGGTGGACTGCTTTCCTCTCCTGGGGTGGGTTGGGGCATTTGTCTCACTCTGTAGCGGCCAGGGGTGGAGACCAGGAGCAGTACAAGAGCTGCACAACAGGAGGGGCTCAGAAAACCAGGGAAAATGGCATCTTGATCAACCGGATGATGGCCGCCCGGACCCTTGCCACCACGGAGCCCCCGAACTGCCGTGACGACCTTAGCAGCACCCAGGGCAAGAAAGGTAAGCTTCAAGGCACTTTCTTTCTGGAAGGAGAGAACCCGTCCAATGAAGGGATACATCAGGTTACCCTTGGTAGGCTGCAATATGAGGCAGAGGATGGGGGTTCTAAGGGGTGGTGAATCAGTCCCTGGCAGCCCGAAGGAGGGGTCGGTCAGATGGGGGGAGGGGCATAAAAACAGATAATGCAAAAAAAAAAAAAAAAGAAGACCAGAACCCCCTTCTCTTACCTTTGTTTAGGTCCCAGGTCCCTGAAACACCATTTTCTGTTGCCCTCTTTGACTGTATAAGTTTGTTCTTGCTCTTTGACTCTGGACCACTAGAGTCTCTCATGTTTGTTCATGCACCCATTACTGTAGTCTGAAACTTTTTCCACCCCTCACTCACTCTCCTGGCCCTCAAAAAATTGGCAAACAGGATGGTGAGCATAAAAATAGTGAAGGGTACTTTTTTTATTTTAAAGCACTGCTATTTATAAACTGTCAAGCCGGAGCCGAACTTTCCCTTTCACTTTGTGGCTCAGATTGCACTTTCACCAGAACTGCAGCCGCACTGGCACCTTGTTCCCGTGGCCTAAAGAGTTTCAGACAGGAGCAGGGGACACAGTTCAAAGCTGACAGACAACTCTGTGGCTAGAAAGGAAGCCACAGTGCATGTACACTCTCCTGCCCCCAGGAACTTTGCAGAGGGAGCAGAGAGCAAAAGTAAATAGGAAAAGAAAAGTTAAACATTTTCAGGTACGCATGCACTTGATGCTATTTGTTACTGCCATGGGCACAGGGGTGTGGGAAATTTTTATATGGAATAATATATAGGTGGGTGTGAGTAAGTAGAAATTTACACACACCCGAGGTGTGGGATGCTACATAAACTTCGCCTTTTGGGGTTTATAAAAGCATCCCACACTGAGTATGTGTAAAATACTGGTTTTACACACACACTTCCATATATTATTTTATTCTTTTACTGGTTCTTTTTTTTTTTTACACTGCCAATTTTGGTATTGGAAACAGCAGCAGTGTGGCTTACCCCATCGTGCTTAGTGCTGCCTTCCTCTGGTCTCGCTCTCTCACTCTATCTCTCTCTCTCTCTTCTCTCTAACCCCCGGCTCTTTCTGGTGGCACCTTCAGAAAGGTGTGGGGGTGCATTCAAAAGCAGCATCAACCAGATATATAAAGTTACAATTAGTACCTCTTTTGAGTGTGAGAAAGTGATGAGTGCAGTGCTCGGTATCGGGAAAATGAAGATGCCATGTTGGCCAGATGTTTGTCCCACCTACAGACAGTGTAATGTTCAATGAGGTTTCCAAAGTGCCAGCTTGATTGATAGGCAGTGACTACAACTGCTCAGTTGCAATGTGATTTAAAAGTCTGGTTATCAGAGATAAAAAACTAAGGACCAGTAATTAAAAAAGATTTACAGCTGGTGGACTATTGGCAAAAAAATGTGTGGGAGTGGAGGATACTAACACCAGCGATCTTAATGTATTTTAAAAATAGGACAAAAATAGATACATGTGCTAACTGGCGCCATGTTGAGGAGAGGTGTAGTGAGGAGGTGATTGACAGGTTGAGCAGGCAATAGTTCAAAAGACTTTGACCACCAGTGAACTGTTGACCAGTTTCAAACTGAACTATTGAGTAGTTTCAGTTTGAAACTGGTCAATAGTTGAAAAAAAAATAACAACCCTTCAATGTCATGTGACTGTCTCTGGACCAATCACAGACCAGGATTTTTTCTTACGGTTTTATATATGTATACGTATATGTATATGTATATGTGTGTGTGTGTCTGTGTGTCTGTATGTGTCTGTCTGTCTATCTATCTTTAATATATGGATTGTTGAAATAATAGGGTTGAAAAGCATACAAAAAAATTCTTGTAATACCATCACTCCTGGAGTGATAATACTACTGTTCCTAACTGATACTATTACGGCACCTGAACGATAGTATTATCGTTCGACACTCGAATGATAGTATTATCAAGAAAGCTGAAGAGTGCATGCACAAGTCTATCCCTGCCATCTTAGAAAGCGTGCCTTCTGATTGGCCGCTTTTGCTCTGTGGGCAGGCACAATGAGACCTAAAACTTGGCGACTTGCTCACTCACATAGCGAGCGAATGGTTAGGAGCAGCAACCATTTTTCTTTACTGTAAAAAAAATGTTTTTCATTACGAACAATTCGACTCTGTCCACGGCTCCTCTGCTTGCCCGATATCGCCACTGACAAAAGTTTAAAAAAATGCAGGGCTAAACGAAGCCCACAGCACCCGCTTATCCACACAGCACTGGGGAACCCTGCCAGCACGCACATGGACTGACTGACTCCACTGTTCAAACCGAGGTGAGTCAATTCACCTCGTATCCATATATAAAAAAAAATAACAAATAGGTTCTGGCATAACAAGGTAGTAATTCCATCTCAAGGTTCCAGGGACACATGAAACCTCTCCAGTTTTGCTCTCGAGGTTTTCTGTGTCCCCAGAACCTCTCGATGGAATTATTATCATGTAATACACCAGAACCTATCTATTATTCTATTTATCTATCCATCTATATCTCTACACACTCTGGTCCCTGCTTCATGAGCAGGTATGAATTCGTATGCTAGGGATTCCCCATGAACACTTCATGGTCAGGGTACCCCGTGATTCCCTTTAGAAGCAGAAATTTGCTTTTCCTGAGCTCTCTTTGTGTCCTCTGTTTTTATTGGCAGAATGTTCCATAGATTCACCACAATTTCAGAGAAGTGCTTCCTAACTTTATCCCCGAATTTCCTGCTTCTGAACTTGAGGGTGTGTTTTCTGGGATCTGCACCAGATCAACACCTCTGCCTGTTCAGTCTGGTCAAAATGTCAAATGATCATGTTCCCTTTTAGTCTCCCTTTTTTCTCCAAGGTGAGCATAATAGGGTTCACCAGCCTCTCTTCATAGCTTTTGATTCCAATACCCCTGATTGTTTCCATGACCATGTTTCACCCTCTTGACTGCCTCAGTGTGCTTTTTGTATTGGGGAGTCCAGAACTGTTTGCAGTTCTCCAGGTGGAATTTGACCAGGGCCATGTAAAGTGGCTGCATTACTGCGCCCTGTCCTGGTGGTCACTTCCCTTTCAATGCACCCCAGCATTCCGCTGCTGCTCTAAGCAGCGGTCATATGCTGCTTGTTATGTTTCACACCCTTGTCTATTATGACTCAGCTATCCTTTTCTGCTCCATTGCAACAAGGAAGCCTTACTCAGTGTGTAGGTCCTACTTCTGTTTTTCCTCCCTAAGTTAAGCACCTTGCATTGGACTACATTTATTTAGTTATTTTTTTGTGGTTTGTGATGACCGAGTAAGTGCACTAGACATTAAATATGCCTATTTTCAGGCATGACCCAGGAAAGTACAAGTCATGAAACAATCATGAACCATAGTACGGAGAAACATTAAGGTATACAATGTAAAAGGTAAAACTAACAACAGATGCAACATCACCAGTATTGGTGCCAGGTACAGTATCCGGTACCTTTATAGTGTCTTTATGGGCTACTGCTTGCAGAGTCCCATCAGGCAAGTCGAGAACTGATAGACTCCTGACTGTGAGCCTGTGAAGAAGATACTAGTTCTAATAAGTGTTTCCATGTAACTTGACCAGAAGCTGTAAGATCTGTAATCTGACACACAGGGAAGCAGAGATCTGTGTCACTCAATAGTGGTTCTTAATTATTTCCTTTAAACATTTTGAAAATAATAACCTAAAATTCTCTTGCAAGAACCACTAGCTTTTTACATGAAGCACTCATCTGCCATTTCACTTGCAGTCATCTGCCATTTCATAAGTTTACAGAATAATGAGTAAAGATGATTAAATGAACTTCTCAGGAAATGTAGCCCCTTGATGACTAACTATAGAAAATCCAATTAGGAAGAGACTTCTTCAAAGCAGTCAGTACACTGCTAGATTCTCCTCCTGCTTTGCTCTAACAAGTGTTGTACTTTTGTTCAGAATTTTTTTTCATATTGCTTTTTATCCTCCACAGTGGACTGCTGCACGTGTCGGACACCCTTACCTGACTCCAGGGGTCTTTTGGGGTCTTGTAGATGCCTTGTATTCCAAGCTGATCCTCCAGAGCTGGCCCAGAGGCTTCATCCTGCCGCCTGCCCTGTATTTCCTCGTTTATTCCCCGTTACCCTGAGGCCCCGAATGTGGTAGTGCATGCATGTGGAGGTGCGCATGTGCACCGCTGCTCCAGTGATGGCCCTCCTTCCCTCCCTTGGTCTAACGCCAGGGCTTCTTGAATGTGGTACCACCCCCCAGGCTGCACCAGGAGGTGACCAAGAACTGAGCAGACCCTCGAGCCACCCACATGGAGGAGAGCTGCCAGCTGGCAGCTCAAGTCAGCTCCTCCTCCCTCCCAGCCAACCCCTGGCTTGTGAACAAACCTGGGTCGGCAGCATGGCGGGAGGTGTGGCTTCCAGTGCCTCAACCCTCAGCACCACTGGGCTGGCCTTTTGTTCAGAAATTTGGGTGGAAATGTTTTTAAACAAAGCACTGGATTAGGCAGTGTAACAGATACATATGGGCTATGCAATGGCCTGACTTAGAAGGTATAATTTGTCTTTATGGCTGAGTGGGCAAGACCATAACTTGTGAGTGGCAGAGCTACAAGTGAGTAACAAAAGTCCTGCCCCCTCACAAGTGATGATAAATGTTACAGTCTGAGTCAGGTCATATTGTGTCCAGTTTATACAATATATTTCAAATTGTAATGCTTTTCAATCAGTTCTTTTTCTGATTATTTAACTGTTTCTATTGGATTTCATTGCTCTGTTTTCAGTGCAGCAGACACTGCTGTGATGTCATGCGCATGGTGCAAGCTGTTCTCCTATTTCCTTGGTTAAAGGTACCTTTGTGACCAACTCAAAGTGGAGATGAATGCTGATGATTCACTTAACATTAATTTATTTTCATTTAGAATGCTTGGTGACTAAAATAAATCATTTACCTGTAAGGTTTGAATCTCACCCACATTGCAAAATGTGATTTTAAGGTTGCTGCAGCCTCTGCAGCAGATTAATCAACCTGTGTCCTGCTACCTAGTGGCAAAATGCAATTGTAAAACATCACAGCAATTTTGAACTTGGTGAGCTATAGAACAGAAAACCTATGGGGTTATCTAAAGAGTAGCTGTATTATTATGGGCAATAGGAGTCTCTGTTATACACAACCTGATAAAGGGTATTTCTTCCCCACCACTTAGAGCTCAGTCTGAACCCGGCCAATTTAACTGTAGCTCTCTTCTGAGAGAGAGTGTCACTTCCAGAAGGTTGATAGGAGAGACAGGTTTTTAGTTTTATAGCATAATAGCACTGTTTACAAAGTTAGTCCACCTAATCAGTCTGGTGTCCTCAAACAAGTTCAAGATGACATTGCATCTGAACACAGACATAGAAAAACAAGCACTTCAGCAAAATAATGTCTTAGCAACATACTAACATACTAATTGCCAGCAGATTAGGCCTTACGGTCTATTGAGTCTGCTCGAACCTCAGATCCCTAGTTGGATGCCCGAGGCCCTCCCCCCACCTTGTGTTCCAGAAACTCCTATCATCCATCCCCACTCCCCTGGGCCAGGCCATCATCTGATACATCCACTTTCTGTGTCTGTCCCACCCTCTCTTGAAGCCCTCCACTGTGGATCTCTGAAACAGCTTGCCAGGCAGTGCATTCCAAGGGTCCATCACCCTCTCAGTGAAAAACCTCCTCCTCTTTCCCCCCCTCACCCTTCCACCTTCCAACTTCAAACCATGCCCTCTGGTGATACCTCCCTGCTTTAGTCTAAAGATCCCCTCCATGTTTACCCTATTTATTCCCTTGAGGTACTTGAAGACCTCAATCATGTCCCCCCTGTCTCTCCTCTCCTCCAATGAAAACAGGCAGAGCTCCTCAAGTCTGTCCTCATACGTCAAATCCCCTAGCCCTCGTATCATCTTAGTTGCCCTCCTCTGTACCCTCTCCAGGAGCTGTATGTCCCTCTTCAAGTGTGGTCTCCAGTACTGTACACAGTACTCAAGGTGTGGTCTAACCAGTCCATTGTACAGCGGCAGAATCACTTCCCTGCTCCTAGAGGTGATCCCCCTTACGATGCATCCCAACATCCTGTTTGCCTTGCTAGCCGCCTCCTGCACTGCTCAGAGTTATTCATACATGCATCCACCATGACCCTAGGTATTTTTCCTCTATTGAGGCCTCCAGCGCCTCCTCCCAGGGTGTACCTATGTTTAGGGTTTCCTGCCCAAGATGTAACACCTTGCACTTGGTGATGTTGAAATTTCATTTCCATGTGTGAGCCCAGCTTCCAGGGTGTCAGGTCCCTTGCAGGGCCAACCTCCCTCTTCCCCTCAATTACTGCTCCCATCTTAGAGTCATCAGCAAAGAGACTCATTTCACACCCTATACCCTTCCTGATGTCCGATATGTATGCATTAAACAGGATCGGACCCAGGACTGAGCCCTGCGGTACCCCACTACTGACCTCTCTAGGGTTCGAGAACTCCCCACCGACCACTACTCTCTGAGTGCATCCAGCTAGCTAGTTTTTAGTCCATCTGACCATCAAAGGGCCTACTCCCAACCCCATCAGTTTCTCCACTAGACCATTGTGTGGGACAGAGTCAAACACCTTGCTGAAGTCCAAGAATAATACATCCACAGGCTTTCCCCTGTCCAGGTCTGATGTTATCCATTCATAGAACTCCACAAGATTGGTTTGACATGATCTACCTAGCTCAAACCCATGTTGCCGACTATCCAGACCTCCCACCTCCTCCAAGTATGCCCCCAATTGTTCCTTTAGTATACTCTCCATTAATTTTCCCACCACTGAGGTCAAATTGATGGGTCTATAGTTAACCGGTACTTCCCTCGACCCCCCTTTATGGATTGGCACCACATGTGCCTCTCGCTAATCCCTAGGTACCCTCCCTGTCTCAAGTGACCTGTTGAAGATCTCCGCCAGACGTGCATCCAGTATGTCCGCCAATTCCCATAGTACTCTCGGATGAATGCCATCCGGCCCAGGAGATTTGTCTTTCTTTAGGGGCTTGAGGGCTAACCACACCCTTTCGGTGGAGATAGCATCATCAGTCCCCTCCATCTTACTGGTCTTTTTATCCTTATCCTGATGTGACACCCCTTGGGTACCTCTCCCTCCCTGTTGCTCCATTTCTGTAGCTCCCCTGATCCCACTCACTGCCACTTCTATCCCCATCGTGCCTTGCTTTGTAGATATCCCATCCCCCTCCCTAGTGAACACAGAGGCGAAGTACTCATTTAATACCTCTGCCTGATCCCTCGCCTCTTCCACCCACCCTCCTTCTGATCTCAATCTGCTGAGATGGCCCTTAGTTTTTCTCTGCTCCCCAATGTACGGAAGAACCCCTTTTCCCCTCCATGTATCCCCTGTGCCAGCCACTGCTCTTTACTGGACTTTGCCCCCCTCACCATCCGGGTGACTTTTCTAGATGCAAGATGGTACATTTCCTTTTCCCTATCCCCTCTTGTTGTTTTATATTTTTTGTGGGCTGCCTTCTTTTCTCTGACCGCTACCTGAACCTCACTGGACCACCAGCATGATTTATGTGACCTTACTCCCTTAGGTTTCACCTTAGCGCAGGTCCTGACTGCCTCATGAAGTCCCTGTTTTATGACCTCCCATCTCTTTTCCACATTTGTCATTGATGTAATCCCCTTCAAGTGATCCTTGAGAATATTTCCCATGCCCACGAAGTCTGCCCCCCTGAAGTTCACTGCCAGTGTCCTAGATCTCACCCCCCTTCCCCACACTTATTTGAAACCAGACAGTATTGTGGTCACTCCCAGTCAGGGGATCCTCTACAACCAGGTCCCTTACCAGCTCCCCATCTGCCAGAACCATGTCCAGGACATGTCCCTCCCTTGTGGGCTCTATCACATGCCGTTTAAGAACACATCCTGGAAGCCATCCAGCAGCCTCTGTTCCTTGGCCACCTTAAAGGACATGGTTCCCCAGTTTGTACCTGGCATATAAGGTCCCATCAACACCACTCTTTTCCTTTTGGTCCACACCGGACAGTGTGCCTCTGCTCGTGAAAGCCGACCAAGTTTGCATGTTCCTCCCCACACCCTCCCCACTCCCATTGTGTGACACACTGGGAGCCCACCACAGTGTGGCCAACATCAGCCTCCCCTGAAAGTCATGAGGCACACTGGGATCCCACCTCAGTGTGCCCAGCATTTGTTTTATTTCACCTATAAAGAAAGAAAACCATCCCATGGTGCAGTGTCTGTATTTTTTTTTGTACCTGAAAAAAAGAAAACGGTCTGTTGTCTGCAGTGTCCCCCCCAACCTGCACCCACCCTCTGTGCAACCCCACCTCCCCACACTCCCTCACCCGATATTTATCTCCAGAGGTCTGGCACTGCGATCTTTGGTGGAGCGGGAACATGTTTAGACTCTTCAAAGACGAACTGCAAAATGGAGAAATGCCGCTAAGCTGTATAATGGCATCAGTTGGGGGGGGGGTCAACTTAGGTAGATATCTCAGCTATTTTTTTTTTATTTGGCTCCACATTTTCAAAGTGGGGTTCTTGGGATCCCACCTCATGAACATGTCATCTCAATATTCAGTCCTGAAAGGTGATTTTGCCGTCACTGCGTGGAATCACCATTTTCGGGATCGATGTGAAACAACAGTGCCACTGTTCATGAGGTGGGGTCCCAAAAGCCTATGTTGCAAATTTGGTGAAAAAATTCAAAAAGTGACTGCATTATGAGCATCGTTGTGCAGTTTCTGTGCACATTCTTAACTTCAACTTCATTTTATATAAAGTGCAAGTCAACATGTATCCAAGTGCTTACAATGATTAAAAGAATAAATAAGACCATGATAAAACAAACAAGCAGTTAACTCCGACAATTTTTAATATTTTCACTCCAGATTTTCAACATTGTCATTTTTTCATACCTCCTTATGAACAGTATAGATGTCATTTTTCACATCCTGCCCGAAATGTGTTTTCGCACATCTGCTGCACAATGGCGCGGTCACTGTGGGAAATCAACTTTCAGGACAGATTAAGAAAATCACAGTGCCACTCTTCATGAGTGGAGGTCCCAAAATGCCTAGATTAAAAGTTTTGTTAAAGAAAATCCCCAAAATTATTGCGTTACGGGCGTGCGTTGCGCAGTTTCTAAGCACGCTCGTAACTTCACCTATTTTTCATATTTTCACTCCAGATTTTCAACATTACCATTTTTTACACCTTCTCATGAACAGTACAGCTGTCATTTTTCACATCCTGCCCAAAATGTGTTTTCCCACCTGTGGCGCCAAATGGTGCAGTCGCTGTGCAAAATCATCTTTCAGCTAATGAACTGATAGTGCCACTGTTCATGAGGTGAGGTCACAAAAAGGCCATGTTGAAAATTTGGAGTGAAAATACCCACCAACACCCGGGGCGTTAGGGTTTCCAACTGTAATGCGCCACCCTGTAGAGACCAACAGGCGTCAGGGTTGTGACTTGGGATTGTCATCTGTAATGCTCACGCGATTCCACCCCCACCCTGTGGCCAGTGACAGATATCTTGGTGTGCCTTGGACTCTTTGGCCCCAAAGTTCACCCCTTTCTCCACTACTGCACCCATCTCAGCGTATTTCCTTATGGAATGGGGTAAGCGTAAGGCCTGAAGACCCCAAGGTACACCACAACACTTGTCAGTGTCTGCAGGGTAGGGTGAGGTGAAATGGCGTGAGCGTTATGGCCGACGACCCAAAGGCACACCCCAATACATGTAAGTCTTTGCAGGGTGGGGGTGGGGTTGGTGGCAGTTCAATACTTCACTGCCATTCCTATTATGCATCTCTCTAACTCCTGCACTACTAATGCCAGTGCCAGCAAGACAACATTTGTCATTGACAAATGCTTGTTTCAACATCTAATGATGCCATCACTATGGTATCTTGGCACCCAGGTACCAGTCACTAGAGGCACAGTATCCTCCACCACCTAAAGATACCATCATGTCAGCAGCAAGCAAGCAATGAGCTTTATGTATTAATTACTTGGATTACAACACCTATGAGCCAGGGGCTCTTTTACACAGGTTCTGCACCAGTGAGAGAAAACAAATAATACAAGCAAATCAAGCAGGAAAAAATAGAATATCAAACTGGATATCAACAATGCACAATTAACAAAAATGAATGAACAATTCTGCAAAAGTGGCGAAAGCAAAAGGAAATATATTGTTACATAGTACAGGAGCTTATTGGATTGGAAATCAAGCAGCCTAGTCAGCCTTGCCAAAGACTGAGACAGGAGGTTTTTTTTTTTTACCAATTATTTTACCAGGTGAGACACACTAAACTGAAAGCTTGTTTGCAGGTGCAAACTGGGAGCACAAGGAAGTTAAGTGACTTGCTCAGGGTCACACAGTATGCATCTAGGGGGCTGTGGGATTCAAACCCAGGTCTCCAGATTTGCAGCTCAGAGCCTTAACCCACTACACCATACTGTATGGGCAATGATGGGGGATGTTACAGGGCCCAAGATAACCAGGGTGGAATAGGCAGTGAGAGGTGTGACAGCGATCTCCTGCCACTCTTGAGATCGACCTTTCTTAAATCTGTTGCAACAGTTCTTCTATTTCTTAACCTAATCTGCCCTTTACAATTTCTAGCTAATAAGGTTGGCCACCTATGGGCACCCCCTTCACTTTCTTGACTATGCTATTGTGTTCTCTTTAATTTTCCTTTTCCTCGGGTCTTCATGCAGGGAAGTTATTGTGGACCTCCAAACTTATGTAAAACAGGTTGTGTTTATCATTGTTGGATTTAGTGTGTAACAGCACTATGTCATAAAATACCTTGATGTATATACCTTATGTTTATGAAACCTGTAAATGTTGAAAATACCATGGCACTAGGTGTTTTTGATAATGGTAAAAAGCACTAGGTGACTATTAAAGAAATTAAGTTAGTTGTGCTATTTAAAATGCATGTAAATTGCTGTAAACTGAACAAGTCTGAAATGTCATGGTGATTTGCATATATCCCATGATGTTTTGCATTATGGACATATGTATGATGTTGTATTTCTTTGAAACTTGATTTGTTGCCAGTGCCCTTTGGGGTAACCCATGTTTCAGTGTTTCTGCATTGAGGTTCTTTGCTTTTAGCTTGTCTTGTTTTTTTTTTCTCCTTTTTGAGCCCCCACTACACAAGCAAATGGGGCCCACATAGAGTTGAAGAGTTTTCATTGAAAAGTGGTTAGATCACAGATTAGTGTCAGTAGGTGCTGGCTAAGTGCAGATGAAGGACATACATAGTCTGTTGCTGCAAACTGATGTACTGAAGAAGGAATATGGCATTGCAGAAGCTTATTTCCTGTATTTTGAATAAACATCACACAGAGATTGTGTGTTGAACCTTCACGTTCGGTGTCTGGTCCATCTGTTGTTCCAGCCTCCACAAGAGGTGGCGGGAAGGCGGAGGAGACAAACAGGGGAGGGGATGCTACAGCCACTTTTGGGAAGGTAGAGATATAAGGCAGGGAGTCTGTCTGCAGCATCCTCAAAGGTAGTATCCTCCACCATCCAAAGGAGTCACCATGTCAGCAGCAAGCAAGCAATGATTCTGTCTGCAGGAGACTCAAAGATATGATACTGTAGGACAGAAGCTGACAACATACAGTCTCCTTTGTTAATGACTATGTCTCAGAAGTGAGTCAGGAGCAATTCCTGCCAGCTCCAAATTTCTGCCACTGGATCTGATAATAGGGAGAGAGACTAGGCATGTTTATACTGCCACTTTTGCAGCACATCAATCCATGTGCATGGGTTGATGCATTGCAAAGCTGGCAGTGTGGACACTCACCAGACTATGCTAGGAGTGCTTCAGATCCATTTTCTGCACTGGCACAGGAATGGGTATATTTATTGGAGCAAGCTTTATACGTGGCAGTGTAAATGTGCTGTAACACAGGTACTCAGAAGGTGATAGCAGATAAGGGCCATGTGGCCCACTTAGTCTGCCCCTCTTCCCTACCTAATGCATTACTGCAGACCCTAGTTAATCTGCGGCTTACCCTGTCTTTCCTATTGCTAGGGTACTGTTATGTCTATCCAGTACATTCTTGAATTTCCCTACTGTTCTTGCCCCCACCACCTCCACATGGAGGCTGTTCCAAGCATCCACTACTCTTCTGTGAAAAAGTACTTTATCACATTGCCCCTGAGCCTACCCCCAAGCCTCATAACATGCCCCCTTGTTCTTGTAAAACAAACAACTGATTATAAATGACTGCAACCCCTTGCCAAATGATAATCTCTAATTAATGTTTCATCCTTGGCAAGTGACTATAAGGACTGGTATTGAGATTTGTTTCCTGAGAGGCAGGGGTTAATCAAGAGACCAATGTGTGCATATGCAATAAGACATGACAGGGTGTGGGTTACACTGAAACAGCCACCCACCCAGGGTTGTAATGAGGCTTGCGCCATAAGGTGGAGAGTCATACAGCTCCTGGAAGGATGGTTATCTAGCTTTACTCTTGCCCTGGAGCATCTCATTGCACTTATAAAATGTGCAAACTGCCAAAATGCTAACATTTTTTACTTAAAACAGTTTTTTTCTGTTCAAAGTAACTTGTTAAAAGTAATGACTCCCTAATTGTTAGTTATCTGTCTTTCAATAGATGGATTTTTTTTATTATGGTATGGAATACAGGAATTAAAACTTCTGCAGAATTCTTGTGGCAGACTATTTACCCTCTCATACTAGAAAGCCTTATATGGAGCATGGCACTAAGACATGAATAAACGTATCTCCCTGGTGCTTTGTCTTGCTCTGAGGTTTCACTAGGGGGCCACCTGGCAAAGCCTCAGAACCAGATCAAGTGCCGGGGAGTTAGGCTTACTCGTGCCTTATTGCCATGCTTACATAAAAGTAAGCATGGAAAGTTACCTGTTTGCTAAGTTTAGTTCACTGTTATGCTATGTATTCATGCTGTTATATAGGTAGTAGTACCCTGAACACATTTCCAAGGGCTGAAGGCACTTGATGTGTGGCCACAAGCCTTACTAGGCCCTGGGTGTGCATTCAAGGCACTACAACCAGCACCCTGTTGTGTCTTTTTGCTTACATAGAAAACCCACACACCACTCCAAGCCCCTCCCATTTTCACAACTGATGTGTACATTACACCTTCTCCAGTGCCATTTGGTACATCAGAGAATACCTTTATGGAGCAGTACAGGACAGGGCTTAAAATGCAGAAGGGAAAATGTTAGAATGCTGTACAGGCCACAACAGCTACATTTCTCACTTCTCTGATTTTTGGGTACTGGAAGCAAATGTCTGCATGAAAACATCAAACGCCTGGGTAACCTGGATGTGCAGTTGATGCAGTGAATGATTTGACACTATTTGTTTTAACACCATATGACCATTCCAAACAGCTCAAAATCCCCAGGACCTCTGTAGGAAACCTGAGGACTGGATCAGGATCCTAAAAGCTGGCAGATGGCACCAGGAGATGAGCAACTTCTTCGTCAGTGTTCCTTCCTGGTGAAACATTTCAATAAATAAATAAATAGATCCAGTCCAAAACCAGACAGGAGGCAACCCTGTTTATAGTTGGGTCCTGGCAGCTGGGTGAAACTGAGTAACTTGTTCAAGGTTACACAGTGACTAAGTGGTTCTGGTGGGATGTGAACTTATGCTCTCTGTCTATATGCATGTACTGTAACCACTGCAGTTCAAAGCCTCTCCATCAGTCCCGTTTGCCCCAAGGCTACTGAGGCACATCCGCTTCACCTAAGGACTAGCCATGTTTGGTCCTTGGATAGTAACATTTTGCCCTGGCTTTGCAAATGTATTTACATTACCATCTTACCCTGTCAAACTCCAGAGCATCTTAAAAAGTTCTAGGGCTGCATTTTCAGCCAGTTGTGACATGATTCAGCTGCACTTGAGGTACCTGTGACAAGTCTGATAGACTTGTCACAGAAAACGTGATCTATCTTCTTGTCGGACAGTACACCAATTGTGCATCGAAAATTATGTTTCAACAGCAAATTGTGTAAAGTGCTGCAAATGTGTCAGAATGTTTGAAAATCACACATAAACATTCCAGCACATTTACATGGCTGCAGCTGCCGCAAGTGCTGTGTCCAGATTTTTGAAACACCAGGCTTAACTCTAGTGTTGAATACTGTACCTAGATGTCTAGGCTTCTGCTTCAGGGAGGCAGTTGGCCTAGTGGTTAGAGCACAGAGCTATGAACCTGGTGACTCGGGTTCAATTCCCACAGCTACCACCTTCATGACCCTGAGCAAGTAACTTAACCTCCCTGTGCTTAATCCTCCTGTAATCTGTATCTCTGTGCTGCTCTCATTGTTATCCGAATGGTAACAGCATTCTCTCCTCAACCTCTCCAGGATTGTACAACACTTTGGGGTACAGTTTATATGAAAGGTGCTATAAGTTCTTTCCTTATTTAACTTTTGTGCTTCACACAGACTATTTTAATGATTCTGTCCCCAGCATTATAGATGTGTAGCCATTTAAACCCGCTTTGCAGAAAAAAGCTTCTAAACAAATAACTTGTTCACTTGTCTGGGGTATAAAATACTTGCCTGTACTGAAGCAACTGTGTTTGTTAAGAATTTGTTTCACCCAGAAGAGTCCAGCTAGGGAGACACTATCTAAATTCAAGTGTAGGCATGTCCTTACACAAGTCTTCAAGTAGCTCTATTTCATGTAAAGTATGGAGTGGTGTATGCTTAGATTCATACCAGTATTTTACAGCTGTCTTTGCTTAAACCATTAGCCTATACTCTGTTTTAATAGAAACTAAAGCAAGCTATAATTACTAAGAACTTTAGAGTGGAACACTGGAAAAACATGGCCGTTTCCATGGAAACAATAATAGTGGTAGCCAATCATAAACATGGAATGTAATAGGTGTATTTATGTCAAATATAGTTATTCAGGGTATGTAATGAGTTTACCTTTAGGGCATTAAGTAAAATATTTCAAAATGCCTCACTTTATGAGCAGAATTTTTTTTCTGCATGGTAATAATTAAAGTTAAACAAATGTTTATGACGCACAATGAATTATAGACTCCATACCTACTGATATGTGTTAAAGGTTACATGAGATGCTTTTTAATCAAATCTACAACATTTCTAGAATCTGAAGCAAAGAGCTAACAATTTTTCAGTTGCCTTCAAGAGTGTGTCTTCTTGCAGGAAGGAAGTGAAATTACCCATATGTGACTTAAAGGAGTAAGACAGTTGAAATTTGCGAAAACATATGTTGTGCAGTGTGTTGATTTGCGTGTATAGTCCTGGTGTGCTCTTTACTTTATCTGCCATTCAGAGTGTTTTTTTTCTAAATTAGCCTGCTAGTTATATCTTAGTTTTATGGCCCCTGGGGATCTCCATGTTAACATGGTTTATGGCTCTCCTTTTTCCTACAGTGCCTTCTGTCCCATGTGACAGTGATGCATCTGAGACCACTGATTCAGTAACCTAGTGCAAGTTGTACATGAGGGTACGAGAAAAGAAATTATACTAGATTTAGTCTTTATGAACTTTGACACAGGTACCCCTGAACCCAAGATACTCCCTCCACTAGGTGGCAGTGACCATAACGTGATTAAACTAGATATACAAATCCCCATTAACAGATCAATTAATGGGATAACAAAACTTAAAGACTTCTATGAGGCTGGTTATAATGGCATGAGAGGATTTTTAGAACAATGGAACTGGCCTACTGATTTAAACAATCTTGAACTAGTGGAGATTTTGAGTAGATTATATAGTAAAATAAAAATATGTATAGATACCTGGGTCCCAGTGAGAGCAAAATACAATAACAACCATAGGGTCCCATTATGGTGGAATAATAAAGTCCAGAAAGTCATAAGGAATAAAAAGGAACTATACGAAATATATAAAAAATATTCAACAAACTATAATCTAAGATTATACAAAGAGGCAGTCAGGGAAACAAAATATGCAAAACAAAAAACAAACCTGGAACCACATCTGGCTACTACAGTCAAAGATAATAAAAAAAAATTTACAATTACGTAGATTCTCTAAGAAGGAATAACAATTTAGTTGGTCCAATTTTTTTTTTTTTTACCAATTATTTTACCAGGTGAGACACACTAAGCTGAAAGCTTGTTTGCAGGTGCAACCTGGGAGCACGAAGAAGTTAAGTGACTTGCTCAGGGTCACACACTATGCAAGTGTGGGCTGTGTTTAACAGACAAAGGACTCATAAACATAGAGAATGACATGGCTACAGAATTTAATCAATATTTTCTCAGCGTTTATAAAGGTAAAGATCATACCACTGAAGAAATCCCTCCTTTTATTTTTATTTATTTGATATATCGGTTTACAACCTTTGAGCCAGAGGCTCATTTCCAAAGGGACCTCATCACATGTAAGACAGAAGCTAATACAGACAGCGTATAACAACAGTTACATAGAGCATGTGCTACAGACATTTGTCACAGACATTATTTACAGTATTTACAGTAGGTACAGGCTTTATTTACAATATTTGGATGATGATATTTACATCATCACAGCAGAGACTTTCAGCCAGACTTTCCACTGTTTACTCCATCTGAGGTTATAGAAACTATAAACCTCATTAACACCACCAGTTCAGCAGGACCAGACAAACTAACTTTGAAATTTTTGAAAGAATTAGCCTCTCAGTTAGCAGGTCCTATCTCTGTCCCCTTTACTACCTCGTTAAGAATGGGGAAAACAATACCAGAATGGAATGAGGCCCTAGTAACACCTGTGCATAAGGGAGGAAATAAGCAAGATGTTAAGAACTATAGACCAATTAGTTTGACATCTGTTTTGGGAAAAATTCTGGAAAGGATGTTGCAGAAATGTGTTATAGAACACCTAAAGCAAATGGGACATATTGATCCAACACAGCACGGTTTGTTTCTGGAAGGTCTTGTTTAACTAACTTTTTGAACCTATAAGTGCTGCTTTGGATAAAGGAATGCCAATGGACATGGTGTTCTTTGATTTCTCTAAAGCTTTTGATTCGAGTGTCACACAAATCATTGTTCAGGAACTAATTGGGTTATACTTCCAGCCTAATCTAATTAGATGGATCAACTCATGGTTAGACAACAGAACCAAAGTGTACTGATTGGGGGTAGCCTGTGATGTGGCGACCCGCGGTTGAGTGATCGCGAAGAGCGACTCAATTGTGGCACCCGTCACAGAGGATACTGATGAGGAGAGTGACCAGATAGGGGTGGGTGACCTGTAGCAACAGGAAGTTGCTACATGTACATCACGCGAGGTGGTTGAGTGAGCATGCACGGTGAGGAATGGGAGGGATGTGAGAGGTGGCACTGTGGTAGGCTGCCAAGCCGGCCCCATGGTGTAGTGGGTGAGCTCGTGGCTTTGATAGTTAGAATGCTAGGTTCGGGTCTGGGTGCGGGTTTGTTTTTGCTGCCCGGCCCGAATTTAATTTTTTTTTAATGTTTTGCCCCCCCCGACATGCACCCCCTGGAGTTGAGAATCCTTTAGTAGGGGGGAGTGGGGCAGGCACAGCCCCCTGCATAAACGTAAAAAACAGAAGTCCCCAGTGCTGTTTTGTTGTGCGCCGGGGAGTCAGAGTGCCGAAATAGATTTTTGGCACTCTGACTTCCTGTAATGGTGATCGCCCTTTGGCGGTTGCCGTTATCACATAGAACCGATCAGGGGCTACAGATCTACAGGGGGAGAAGTAATGAGTGGAGTGCCTCTGGGTTCAGTGCTGGGCCCCATTCTTTTTAAAATATTATTATCATCAATGCAAACACCATCCCGTACTTGGTTATGCAAGTATGCCGATGATTACAAGATGGGAGATATAGTGTATAATGCAAAATCAGCCGAATTGTTTCAAGATAACCTAGACTATCTTGCAAAATGGACATATGAACATAAACTAATATTCAACAAGGCCAAATGCAAGGTAAATGTATTTTGAGAAAAATAACCCAGGTTACCAATATAAATTGAATAACGTACCATTAAAGGAAAGTAAAAATGAAAGAGATCTAGGGGTCTGGATAATGAATAACCTGAAATTTGATAATCACACTAATGAAACAACTAGAAAATGGCATCAAATAATTAGATGCATGCTAAGGACCATAAAGAGCAGAGACCATGAAGTAATTATTCCATTGTATGCAACACTTGTTCGATCACATATGGAGTACTATCTTCCTTTCTGTGCCCCATATTCAATCGGGGGTTCATAGGTTCATAGGTGTATACAAGTTTGAGGACAAGCCCAATATGAACTCGCTGCCATATGTCTTAATGGCAGAAGAAAAATTTCCTATCGCCCATATACTGGTCAAGTTTAAATTTAAACTGCTCAATATTGTCGCTGGTTACAACAAAGGAAGGGAATTCCAAATTAGAGGAAGTCTCTGAGTAATAAAATTACTTCTTTTTACTGTTCTATTAAGGTGAGCATGGAGTTTTAATGCATGCGATCGTGTATTGTTTGTAGATACATGCCTTTCAAGACAGATTGTTTCAAATAATGCAGAATCCTGAAAGGCCTTGTATGCCGAGCATAGTTCACCCCTTAGTACTCTGTATTCAAGTGTGTACAATCCCAGAGATTTAAGTCTATCCTCATTCTCAAAATTTTCTAAATTGTTTATATTCCCTATTATTTTTCTCTGAACTTTCTCCACTGTAGTTTTTCCTCCTAATGAGATGGGTGCCCAGAAAGGAGCACAATATTCAATGTGTGACCTAACTAAGCTGGTATATAGTGGGATAATGACCTCAGGTTCACGACTTTTAAAATGTCTAAGAATATACCCTATTATGCCATGGCATTTTTTGACAGTTTTGTTAATATGAGTACTACATTTTAATTTGTTAGTTATAATGATGCCTAGGTTTTTTCTTGTTTCTTTTTGTTGATACAGGCACCGGGTATGAGGCCCCCTCCCCTTAACTCCCATGACTTACCCTTCGTGGCGGGGGTAGGGAGCTTCTTGACCCACGAGACCGGATCCAGTATTCGGGAAGGTGCCCTCCTGGGCCACTGCAGTGGGCACTGTCATCTATGCAGAGGGCTCCCCATTTCCACTGTTCTCCCCTACCTCTCAGCGGCTGTGGTGTGCAATGATGCCAGCGGTGGTGAAACACATGCTCCTGGGCACATTCCACCAGGCATCTGCCTCAACCCCGCCCACTATCTCTAGCATCAGCGTGCCACCTCCCAGCCTCCATCGAGTGTGGGTAGTGCCAGGTGCTGCAATCCCCCCTCCTTGGAGAAGGAGAGCAGTCCTAGGGACTCTCTATCCTTCCCCACCCTGCCGACTCCTGGAGGTCCATGCTCGTTCCTGAACATGGGTTGCCGGTGTGGCACGAGGTGTGGCATCCAGCACCTCAACCCTCAAAGCCACCAGGCCAGCACCGCCTAGGTCTTTTTCTGATGTTGTAATTTGCAATTGGATGTCATTTAGGGTATAACTAGCTAAGGTGTTGTTTTTACCCAAATGCATAACCTTGCATTTTGCAACATTAAAAATCATTTTGTTTTCTGCTGCCTTCCTGGCCAAGTTGTCTAAGTTATTTTGTAAGGATCTGATGGATTGACTGCCATTTACAATGCAGTCAAGTTTACTATCATCTGCATATTTATTAATCCAGACCCCATTAGAAGTCTGCATACTGGAAACTAAGATGTTAAACAGTATGGGTCCCAATACAGAACCCTGAGTGACCCCACTGATGACTTTTCCCCAGGTAGACTTTTGACCTCTAATAATAACTCTTTGCTGCCTTTCCTTAAGCCATGATTCTATCCATTTGATGACGTTATGGTGGAGTTTGATTTTAACTAACAAACCAATTAGGATTTTGTGGGTGACTTAAGTCGAACACTTTTTCATAATCAAGAAAGATCACATCCACCGGGAATCCTCTATCCAGGACCCTGCTTACAGGTTCAAAAAAGTTGATTAGATTACCCTGGCATGATCTTCCTTGTGAAAATCCATAATGGGATATATACAGAAAACCCTTTTCCTGCAGATATGCAACAATTTTGTGTTGCAGAAGTCTTTCCATTAATTTACCAATGGAGGAGGTGAGACTTATAGGCCTATAATTTCTAGCATTCTGTTTTATTCCAGCTTTATGTGCTCGTGTAATTGTAGCCAACTTCCAGTCGGGTATGGCAGTGCCTTCCATGACGGATTTATTAAATAATACTGTGAGCATCCCTGTTAGTTCATTAGAGAAATTCTTGATAAAATTGGGTGGGATTCCATCAGGTCCAGCTGATGAGTTGGATTTGGTAGCTTGAATAGCGGCCAGGATATCTTCTTTGGTAAATTGGAGTTGTTCATCCAAGTTTTCTACTTTATCCAGACTTATGTTATCTTTAGGTTTAAAGACACTTAGGAAGTAGGTGTTCAATTCTTCAACTATTCTGACCTCATCAGTTATGAATTGCTGGTTTTTGGGTAGGGGTCCAACACCAGAAGGATTACCCTTTATTGACTCTGTATAATTATAAAACTGTTTTTTATTGTTTTTCGTTAGTGTAGCCAGATGGTATTCTAGCTTCTGCTTTGCTGACCTTATCAGTTTTTTTTTAACCTTTCTCTTTTTGCCTCCTTCCAGCCTCATCACCCCACTCAATCAGATCCCCTACATGCCTTGCTGACTTGGCTTCTCGACACAGGAGTCTGCCCCTAGAGTGCTCACCCCTCAGTAGCCTTAGGTAGTCCGGATATCCCCCCGGGTGGGGCGAGGACAGGCCCCCTCCTACCTTCCCCCCGAACAACAGTGGAGCAGGTGTAGCACAGCAGAGTCTGCTTCTGTCCTGGCAGTCGCCGATACACTCAGCGCTCAAAGGGTCGTCACCTTGGAGTGATGGGACACCATTTTCCGTGTCCTGTTCCCTGCAGCCGTTGGCACTCTAGGGAAGCCAATTGGGAGGTGTGCGTAGAGATGAAACTCCTCCCGGTGCTCTTAGCTGACGCTGCCCCATTCCCTTGCGTGACCCTAGACTGCACTGTCAATCCCGGGTTCACCTGAAAGGTGGCAGTAGAGCAGCGAGTCGTGCATAGAACCCTCCCCAAAGAGGGAGAGCTGCCATTGGGTGCTCAATCCCTCTCTCCTCCTGCTGACCCCCAGCGGTCCGAGCTCATTCCCGAACCCGGGTCGCCGGTGTGGAGTGAGGTGTGGCATCCAGCGCCTCAACCCTCAGTGCCACTGGACCGGGCAACCTCATCAGTTATTTAGTTTTATTTGCTTTGATTTGGAATTTTTGACAATTCACCACAGAAGTTTTTTTTGTATTTGTTATATGCCCTCTTTTTGTTTATAAAGGTTCTCTTTATGTTTTTATTCCACCATAAGGGAACTCTGTTTTTTGTTATATTTCATTCGTTCAGGGACCCAATTCTTAATGCAGTGGTTTATTTTGTTCAGGATGACCTGCCACACACTAATTGCATTTAGATGTTTCAGCTCTTCTTCCCAGTTCCAGGTATTCAGGAATTTCCGTATTTTCACATAATCTGCTTTGTCAAAGTTATTAATTCTAATAATGCCGTTTGCTACAATTTTGAAGCATTTAAGGGTCCATAATACCATGTTGTGATCACTGTCACCAAGTGGTTCCAGAATTTTTGGGGAAGATACACCATCTTTAATGTCAGTTAAAATTAAGTCCAGGATGTTATTGTTTCTGGTTGGTTCAGTTACAAGCTGCTCCAGGTCATGTAAGGTGATGTCAATAAATCTGGCTTCAAGGTTGCCTTTCCCCTTGAGTGATGACCAACATATGGTGGGTAGGTTAAAGTCATCCATGAGTATATAATCATTATAGTCTTCATAAGGCTTCATTGCCAGTAGCATCAACACTTGGTGAGCGGTAACATAGACCTATAGTTACACATCTATCAAGACATTTTATTTTTGCCCAGAGGTAAAAATAAGTTGGAAAACATCCAGAGGAGGGTGACAAGGCATATTAGATCTATAAAGATAGTTCATTATCATGAGAGACTAACATACTAACATACTAATTGCCAGCAGATTAGGCCTTACGGTCTATCGAGTCTGCTCGAACCTCAGGTCCCTTGTTGGGAACCGAGGCCTTCCCCCCCCTTGAGTTCTGATACTTCCCCTTTCTGTATCTGTCCCACCCTCTCTTGAAGCCCTCCACCATGGAAGTCTGGACCAGCTCACCAGGCAGCGTGTTCCAAGGTTCCACCACCCTCTCAGTGAAAAACCTCCTCCTCTTTTCCCCTTTTATCCTTCCATCTTCCAACTTCAACGCATGTCCTCTGGTGATACCTCCCTCCTTTAGTCTAAAGATCCCCTCCGTGTTTACCCTATTTATTCCCTTGAGGTACTTGAAGATCTCAATCATGTCCCCCTTAGAAACATAGAAACATAGAATTTGACGGCAGATAAGGACCGCTAGGCCCACCAAGTCTGCCCATTTCTCTATGTGATGGATAAGCTGCAGATTCTAATCAACAGCTTACTTCCTCCAACCCCCCACTAGAATTGCCTTATGCCTGTCCCATGCATTTTTGAATTCTCCCACTATTCCTGACTCCACAACCTCCTCAGGAAGGCTGTTCCATGCATCCACAACCGTCTCTGTGAAAAAATACTTTCTAACTTTACCTCTGAGCCATCCCCCCTCTATCTTCAAATTGTGCCCCCTTGTTCTTGCACATCTCTTCTTCTGAAAGATACTGTTCTCTTGTACTTTGTTAATTCCCATGAGATACTTGAAAGTTTCTATCATGTCCCTCCTCTCCTTCTTTTCCTCAAGGGTATACATATTAAGCTGCTTTAGTCTCTCCTCGTATGTCTTCTGGTGTAGACCCTGCACTATTTTGGTTGCCCTCCTCTTAACAGCCTCCACTCTGTCTGTGTCTTTCTGGAGATTGAGTCTCCAGAATTGCATGCAGTACTCCAGATGGGGTCTCACTAACTGTCTGTAGAGAGGGATAACAACTTCCTGTTTTCTACTGTTGATGCCGCTCCCTATGCATCCCAGTATCCCCCCAGCCCTCCTTACTGCCTTCTCACATTGCTTGCCCACCTTTAGGTCATCTGATATAATTACTCCTAGGTCTCTTTCGATTTTTGTTGTTGTTATTAACTCACCCACCATTGTGTACTCTTCCCCTGGGTTTTGTTTCCCAGATGCATTACCCTGTACTTCTTTGCATTGAATCTGAGCTGCCACATATTTGACCATTCCTCCAACCTTGCCAAGTCCCTTTTCATTCTTTCCACTGCACCTTGTGTATCAACCGTGTTGCAGATCTTTGTGTCATCTGCAAAGAGGCATACTTTTCCTTCCAGTCCCTCTGCAATGTCACTTATAAAGACATTAAAAAGGACTGGACCCAGTACTGAACCCTGCAGTACCCCACTAGTAACCCCTCTTTCTTCAGAGTGGACTCCATTTACAATTACCTTCTGTGTCCTGTTGTTCAGTCAATGTTTTACCCAGGCTACCACCCTGGGACCCACTCCAAGGCTGTTAATTTGGCTACTAATCTTTTGTGTGGGACTGTGTCAAATGCCTTGGTAAAGTCTAGGTAGGCCATGTCCACAGCCCCTCCCTGGTCTACTGCTTTGGTCACCCAGTCAAATAAATCAATTAGATTTGTCTGACACGACCTTGCCGTTGAGAATCCATGCTGCCTTGGGTCCTGTGCCCCACTGACCTCTAGGTACTCAACAATTCTTTCCTTCAGAAGTGATTACATTATTTTCCCTACCACTGAGGTCAGACTGACAGGTCTGTAGTTTCCTGCCTCTGTCTTGTTCCCACTTTTGTGAAGGGGAATCACATCCACCCTCCTCCAGTCCTCAGGTACCACCCCATCCTCCCATGATTTATTAAAAAGGGTAGTCTTTGGTGTTACTAGTTCTTCCTTAGTTCTTTTAAAATCCGGGTGAATCCCATCAGGCCCCATTGCTTTATCCACCTTCAGTTTTAAGAGTTCTTTCAGAACCCTTTTTCTGTGAAAGGACTAATATTAACCCCCTATCTAGAGTGCTTCTATTGACCGGATTAGGTATTTCCCTGCTTTTCCATTGTGAATACTGAGAAGTGAGTTTCAGTATCCCTGCTTTTTCACTGTCGCTCTCTGCCCAACCACCTTCCTCTTTGTTCAGCCTCAGTATCCCTGCCTTAGTCTTTCTTTGCTCCCTAACGTACCTATAAAAGGTTTTATCCCCCTTCTTAACTGAGTTGGCTATCTTTTCCTTGGTTTGGGCCTTTGCTATTCTGACTCCCTCCCCCTCCTTTCCTCGAGGGTATACATATTAAGCTGCTTTAGTCTCTCCTCGTATGTCTTCTGGTGCAGACCTTGCACCATTTTGGTTGCCCTCCTCTGAACAGCCTCCACTCTGTCTATGTCTTTGCAGAGATGGGGTCTCCAGAATTGCATGCAGTACTCCAGATGGGGTCTCACTAACTGTCTGTAGAGAGGGATAACAACTTCCTGTTTTCTACTGTTAATGCGCTCCTATGCATCCCAGTATCCCCTAGCCCTCCTTACTGCCTTCTCACATTGCTTGCCCACCTTTAGGTCATCTGATACAATTACTCCTAGGTCTCTTTTGATTTTTGTTATTGTTATTAACTCACCCACCATTGTGTACTCTTCCCCTGGGTTTTTGTTTCCCAGGTGCATTACCTTGTACTTTTTTGCATTGAATCTGAGCTGCCACATATTTGATCATTCTTCCAACCTTGCCAAGTCCCTTTTCATTCTTTCCACCTCACCTTGTGTATCAACCCTGTTGCAGATCTTTGTGTCATCTACAAAGAGACATACCTTTCCTTCCAGGTGCTCTTTAGTGTCACTTATAAAGACATTAAAGAGGACCGGTCCCAGTACTGGACCCTGTGGTACCCCGCTAGTTGCCCTCCTTTCTTCACTGTGGACTCCGTTTACTATTACCCTTTGTGTCCTGTTGTCCAGCCAGTTTTTTATCCAGGCTACCACCTTGGGACCCACTCCAAGGCTGGCTAACATGTATATTAATCTTTTGTGTGAGACTGTGTCAAATGCCTTGCTAAAATCTAGGTAGGCCATATTCATGGCCACTCCCTAGTCTACTACTTTGGTCACTCAGTCAAAGAAATCTATTAGGTTCATCTGACATGGCCTTCCTGCTGTGAAACCATGTTGCCTTGGGTCCTGTGTCCCCTGGTCTCTAGGTACTCAACAGTTCTTTCCTTCAGAAGTGATTCCATCATTTTCCCTACCACTGAAGTCAAACTAACTGGTCTGTAGTTTTCCGTCTCTGCCCTGCTCCAATTTTTGTGAAGTGGAATCACATTTGCCCTCCTCCAGTCCTCAGGTACCACCCCATCATCCCATGATTTGTCAAAGAGAGTAGTCAGTGGTGTTCCTAGTTCTACCCTTAGTTCATTTAGAATTCTTGGGTGAATCCCATCAGGCCCCATTGCTTTGTCCACCCTCAGTTTCAAGAGTTCTTTCAAAATCCTTTCTTCTGTGAATGGACTGCTATCAACCCCTCTATTCAGAGTTTCTCTCTTGTTTGGTTTAGGTACCTCCCCCTCCTCTTCCACTGTGAATACTGAGCAGAAATATTCATTCAGTATCCCTACTTTTTCACTGTCACCCTCTGCCCACATGCCCTCCCCTTTATTAAGTCTCTGTACCCCTCCCTTGGTCTTTCTTCGCTCCCTAATGTACCTATAAAAGGTTTTATCCCCCTTCTTAACAGAATTGGCTATCTTTTTTTCAATTTGTGCCTTTGCTATTCTGACTGCCTTCCCTGCCTCCTTCTGCTTTTACTGATAAAGTTCTCTGTCCTGCTCCTTCTGTATTTCCTTATATTTTCTGAATGCTATCCTTTTCTCCTTAACTGTCCCTGCCACCTCTTTTGAGAACCATAGTGTTTTTTTCCTTCATTTTACTTTGTTGATTTGCTTCACACAAAAGCTTGTTGCCTCTGCGATGGCTGTTTTGATTATTCTCCATTGTTCCTCCACCCCTCCTTCTTGCCAGTTTGCTAGTGCTTTTTTGAGGCACTCTCTCATTTTCCCAAAGTCAGCCTTCCTAAAGTCCAATACTCTTGTTTATGTATGGCTTGACTCTATGGCTGTGTTTATTGTGAACCACACTGTTTGGTGATCACTTGTTCCCAGATGGCTACCCTCACTTCTAAATCTGAGATCCTTTCTCCTTCCCCATTTGAGAGTACCGGGTCTAAGATTACTCCCTCCCAAGTGGGTTCCAACACTAGCTATTGAGGAATGCCCCCTGTAGGGCATCAAGAATGACCCTGCTCTTGGATGTGCCTGCAGCAAAGGTATTCCAGTTATTATCTGGCATATTCAGGTCCCCCATCAACAATATCTCCCCTTTTTCTGCCATTTTAGGGATGCCTTCTATCATTTCCTTGTCCATTTCCTCCCCTGAGATGGGGATCTGTACACAACCCCCATGCGGATTGTGGTGCCATTTCCTGTCTCCAGGGTGACCCATAGTGACTCATCAACTTCCTGTTTACTCTTTAGTTCTGTTGCTTTAATCCCTTCCCTTATATAGAGAGCTACTCCTCCTCCTCTTTTACCCACCCTGTCCCTCCTGTAGACTGTGTATCCTGGTATATGGACATCCCAGTCATGGTTCTCTGTGTACCATGTTTCAGTGACTGCCACAATATCCAGGAATCCCTCTTCCATCAAGCTCACTAGTTCAGGGAGCTTGTTGCACAGACTGTGGGCATTGTTACTCATCACCTTCCATTTATTTTTTATGGTCTTACCCCTTTTAGCCCCATCCCTGTCCTTACTGCCTTTTTCTGCATTTATCCCTGTCCTGCTCCCTACTGACTTCTCTACCTTGGTGTTTACCTCTCTAACTACTGTGTTTTGTGGAGGGAGGCTGGGATTTCCCTGCTCCTTTTCAGCACCTCCCCCCTTGGCTAGTTTAAATGCTCACCAATGATGCATTTAAACCTGTCTCCTAGGATCCTGGTTCCCCCCCAGACAGATGCAGACCATTGTGCCAGTATAAGGCTGCATCCCTCCAGGTGGCTCCCCAGTCCCCAATGAAGCCAAAGCCCTGAGCTCCACACCAGTTCTTCAACCATTTATTGAATCCCATGGTGTGGAATACCCTAGCATCATCCTTGCCATAGACAGACAGCACCTCCGAGAAGGTTACCGTACATGCTACTTGTCTAAGGCCCCTCCACAACTCTACAAACTCCTCTTGCACTGCTCTGATCCATTCACAGCCAGGTCTTTTGTCCCTCTGTGGATAATGGCATCCAGTTCCCTCCCTCATGCAGCTGCTCCCGTAATACTGAGGATTTGCTTCTTGTTCCTCTGAGCCATGGTACCAAGCAGGCACCTTACCTCCCTATTCCCTTCCTCCCCCACTTCTACCCCCTAATAATTGAGTCCCCCACCAGGAGTTGTTTCCTTCCCCTGTGGGGTCTTGCGCCACCCTCCTGTGGGTCTCCTTTGTGGAGGTTCCCAGCATCCTCCTTGGTCTCCACTGCAGGTGCCTCCATAGAAGAACCACTCTTTGCCAGAACAGCATATGAATTGTGGAGAGGTACAACTGCAAGGATGCACCTCTGTTCCACCACCCTCTCCCTCCCTTAGCACACCTTGGTCCAACCACTCCTCTTTCTTGGCAAGCTCTGAGGTAACTGTGGTGACCCTGGAGGTCCCTGGGTGGGGGAAGAAGTTTCACGAATCCTAGCCATGTCAGCCTGGAGACAGGCAACCTCCTCCTTGAGACCAGAGAGGTGCCTGCAAACAGGGCAGCATTGTAGCCTCCAGAATGTCTCCCGGAACATTGCCGCCCCACAGCCATTGCACTGCACCACTCCCATCTTGACTTATTTTGTGTCCCCTCTCTTGTTGCTTTGTATGCTTACAGTCTGCTCCCTCTAAGTATTTTTACACTTACTTTCCTACTACCTATGTGCCCTTACAACTCTCACCCTTCCTGTTCTGGGACAGGAATTTCCTGTAGTCTTCAGTAGTCTTGTTCTTCCATGCTTGGATTCAGACCTTCAGCAGCCGGGGGAAGAAAGAGTTATTAGTTAGGTTCCTTCAAGGTTGATGAAACTAATGTGTCTCAGTGATCCTTCTCTTCCTAGTGCCAAACAGGAAGTTACTGTTGTCAGTCAAATCCAGTGGCTATAAAACTAGAACTGGCTTTGGATGGGAAGGAGGGCAAGCAGCAAAAAATCTGTAGTTCTAGACTGCTGTTTCTTGCTCTGAAATCAAAGTTCTCATCTGTCAAAAACAGCAGGAAGCTGTAATTGGAGACATCTGGTTTTGTACTCCTAAGCTGCTAAGCCACACCCCCAATTAGATTCTCCCTCTGCAATGATGCAGTAAATTAAGCTGATACAGCCCCCTTCCTCAGAGAAACGCACAGTGACTTTCTTCTTTTTTTTTTACTTAAATGAGACCCCTTTCTTCTAATAAAGTACATGTTTGCTTAATCCAAACAGGTACTGACTCCTGATGAGATAGAAGTGATTTATCAGTAAAAAATCTGTAGTTCTAGACTGCTGTTTCTTGCTCTGAAACCAAAGTTCTCCTTTGTCAAAAACAGCAGGAAGCTGTAATTGGAGACACCCGCTTTTGTACTCCTAAACTGCTAAGCCACACCCCAATTAGATTCACCCTCTGCTCGGACTCAGTAAATTAAGCTGATACAGCCCCCTTCCTCAGAGAAGCACACAGTGACTTTCTTCTTTTTTTTACTTAAATGAGACCCCCGTCTTCTAATAAAGTATCTGTTTGCTTAATCCAAACAGGTACTGACTCCTGCTGATATAGAAGTGATTTATCAGTAAAAGATCTGTAGTTCTAGACTGCAGTTTCTTGCTCTGAAACCAAAGTTCTCCTCTCTCCTCCAATGAAAACAGACCAAGCTCCTCCAGTCTGTTCTCATAAGTCAAGTCCCCCAGTACTCGAATCATCCTGGTAGCCCTCCTTTGTATCCTCTCCAGGAACTGTATGTCCCTCTTCAGGTGTGGTCTCCAGTACTGTACACAGTACTCGAGGTGTGGTCTAACCAGTCCATTGTACAGTGGCAGAATCACCTCCCTGCTCATAGAGGTGATCCCTCTTACAATGCATCCCAACATCCTGTTTGTGTTGCTAGCCGCTCACCTGCACTGCTCAGAGTTATTCATACTTGCATCGACCCTGACCCCTGGGTCTTTTTCCCAGCCGAGGCCTCCAGCACATCCCCTCCCAGGGTGTACCTGTGTTTATGGTTTCCCCACCCAAGATGTAACATCTTGCACTTGGTGGTATTGAAATTTAATTTCCATGTGCGATCCCACCTATCCAGGGTGTCCAGTTCCCCTTGCAGGGCCAACCTCCCCTTTTCTCCTGCAACTACTGCTCCCATCTTGGAGTCGTCAGCAAAGAGACTCATCTCACACCCTATACCCATCCTGATGTCAGATATGTATGCATTAAACAGGATCTGACCAAGGACTGAGCCCTGCGGTACCCCACTACCAACCTCTCTAGGGTTCGAGAGCTCCCCACTGACCACTACTCTCTGTGTGCATCCAGCTAGCCAGTTTCCTATCCATCTGACTAAAACACCTAAATCTATACTCAATGGAATACAGAAAAGTGAGGGGTGAACTCTGTCTTGCTTTTAGAGCTTTTCACAATGATGTACTCTTAGAAACAATTGGTTTAGCAAAAAATACAGTTTACAATAAAGATACAAGGTCACACAGCTGTAAACTAAAAGGTGAAGTAAACAAAACACACAAAAGGAGCCAGTGGTATAATCAAAGAATTATCACCATTTGGAATAATTTGCCCAAGAAGGTTGTGGATAGTAATAGTATAGAAGTCTTTAAAAAGAGATTAGATTGTTTCATGGGAGAAAGAAATTGTTTATGTTCCACTGTTAAATCTTAAACGGTGGCAAGTTCAATTATGGATCATGGTCTGTCTGAACTTGAAACTCTCTATGAACTATGAACATACTAGAGATAGGAGCCTGATGTTCTGGCCTCCACTAAATAGCTCTAACTCAATATTTTTGTTTACTATGTATGTGTCTCAGGTCTAGCCAGCAGGAGTAAATGTTTTGTTTTTAATTCTTAATTTCATAAGATTACACACAGCCATAAAAAGCACACAAATCACTCTGGACCATCAATGCTAGAATTAATAAAGACTCTAGCAGTTTTCTTACAGAATAACCCACTCAATTAGCCCTCAGGTATTTGCTAAACCATAAATGTAGCCATTAGTCCTAATTGAATAAGGAAAGTTACTTAATATCACAACTCTGCTATAGTAAACTGACTCTAAACCAGTGCTTGCTGAATCAGTGGTCCCGGATGCATCACTGTCCCATGGGACAGAAGGCATAGTAGGAACAAGAAGAGCAATGAACCGTGCTAAGAAGGAGATCTACAGAGGCCATAAAACTACCATTAAACTAGCAGGCAAATTTAGGAAAAAAACTCCTAATAGCATACAAAGGTAAGGACACATTAGGACTACACAAACAAATCAAAACACTTTGCACAACATATGTTTTTGCAAATTCTGACTGCATCACTCATTTAGTCATTTAGCCCAGTGCTGCAGAAATATCTTTCTAGGGCTTTGGTTAAGAATTAATGTTCAGACAGATCAACACAGGAGTGACAAAATCCAGAATGTCAGAGAGCCAAAAAATATGGAGAAAAGCAAACAGTGCATAAAAGATATACTGTGGCATCCAAATGGAGAGAATAATACAGTGGTCTTCTTATTATGGATTGTTATTTGCATGGAGCAGCACAGCCTAGAGGTTAGAGTACCAAACCGTGAACCTGGAGACCAAATAGACCTGGGTTTAAATCTCACAACCACCACTTCCATGCTTTGTGACCCTGAGCAAGTCAGTTGACCTCACTGTGCTCCTAGGACACACCTGGAAATAAGTTTTGGCTCAGTGTGCCTTTTGTAAAAAAAAATCTAAAATACATCAATAAATGGTTGTTTCTTTTTTCATAGTGCTAGAATGATGATATCTCTGAAAGCTGGTAAATTTGTGGACTTGGGGAACTAAATAAAATCTGGTTAGCACAAAATATCGGGCTTTGCTGCAAATGTGGGCACAAGGCATTATTTCAGAAATGTTCTGTTATGTAACAAACAGGTCTGGTGGGAGCAGGGAGGAACTGGCCCATTAGATAACCCAAAAATCAACCAAAATAAGAGGCCATGTCACTCATCAAACAAAACAAAACGCTTTTCTTTTATCTCAGTAAACAGATTTCAGATGACCTCTAAAATTATTGCATTTTATTTGGTAAGTGACATAGCCTCTTATTTTGTTTGCTTGTAAATGTCCCATTAGATGAGTAAGTTAAAATGGTAAAAGGTAAATCCTAAATATGTTCCAGTTATCTGATTCTCCCCAGCTGCTGGCTTACATCCAACCCTACAAATTCTCTTCCTGCTGGTCTCAGTGCATCTTCTACTCTTGGTTTAGCTCTGTTGCCTCAGGAGATGTCCCAGGGAGAAAGCCACCACCCCCTGCAGGTATTGAAGGGGTGCTGGCCCTCTGGGCTTAACGCAAGTTTGCCTTCTGAGGACATGAAGATGCAGAGGTCCCTTCCAGAGCTGACATATTGGGGAATGAGTGGCACCATCAGTCATACAATGACAGTCAGTTTGGCCCCAAGCATGTTCCTGTCCCCTTCCCACAATGCTCAAGATGCTGGTCCCGGGAGAAGGGGAAGGATGTACTGTGGTCACTCGTGACATCCCCTGCAGTCCTATCTCTCAATAAGAGGTACTGTAATGGTGAGGATGCTACCACCTTTGGCCCTGGAGTGAAAGTGCTGCCACTGCAGGATACCCAAGGTTCCAGCAGCCCAGAACATGGTGGGTTTGTGGAGTGATCCCAGGTTGCCTACGTGGAAGTTGTTTTTTGTAAATTTTATTAGCTTTTTGTCATAAAAAAACTACATAGCTGATCCACAATGTGCATACAGTAATATTGTGATACAGGTTCATTACAGCATGATTCATTGCATGCACATTCAGGTAGTTACATCATGAAGGTCACATCACCACCAGATGTAAAAAAAAGAGAAGCAACACACATGTGTAGCATAAAATAAACCTTATCAACCACAGTGCCTGGGCACTTGTGTATGATTCTTGCACCTACATGGGCATGAATTGTGCTCTCTCAGCACCACTGAGGTAACATATTATTATTCTTATTATAAGTTAATAGGGCTTCCAAAGGATGTCTCTTGTGGTATAAGAGACCACAAGCCAGAAGTCTGGGCATGAGGACCACAAAGCGAAGTTGTGCCAGCAGGGATTCATGTGTGGAACAGTCTGAGGGCTCTGGGTCACCATCCTATACAGCGACTGGGGCACATAACCTTTTTTCCACTGTTTCTTCCCTTTCCAGGTTGGCAAGTGTGCCATGCCATGGCATGTGCAATTGAAATGCTTCACACACGCAGCACCTGGCTTGTGCCATTGAAATGCTTCACACACACAGCACCTGGCATGTGCCATTGAAATGCTTCACACACACAGCACCTGGCATGTGCCATTGAAATGCTTCACACATGCAGCACCTGGCAAGTGACATTGAAATGCTTCGCACACACAGCACCTGGAATGTGCCATTGAAATGCTTTGCACACACAGCACCTGGCATGTGTCATTGAAATGCTTCACACACACAGCACCTGGCATGTGCCATTGAAATGCTTCGCACACACAGCACCTGGCATGTGCCATTGAAATGCTTTGCACACACAGCACCTGGCATGTGCCATTGAAATGCTTTGCACACACAGCACCTGGCATGTGCCATTGAAATACTTCACACACACAGCACCTGGCATGTGCCATTGAAATGCTTCGCACACACAGCACCTGGCATGTGCCATTGAAATGCTTCACACACACAGCACCTGCCTCAAGTCAGACAGGAGACCATTGCTGCTGCTTCACCTAGCCTCCACTAGGTGGTAGCCAAGCAGTGACTAGTACTATCCTCCCACCTCCCCGGGGGGGGGGGCTGTCAATGGATGCTCAGTTCTCTTCTCCCAGGGTAGCCTCTAAGCGACCGTGGTCCATTTCCAAATCTGGGTCACTGGCATGGAAGCAGCCAAGACACCCCTTGCCAGAGCCATCCATGCCACTGTGCCAGCCCCCTTGAAAAGGCACATTGGGTTCAAATTGTTTCACTGGAATAAACAGGTGTGACAGACTTCCGCAACTTCTCTTAGGGAAAAAACGATCACACTGTGTAACTCAAGTGATGACATAGGCCATTTTTCTTAGATAATAACATATTTCACCATTTGTAGTTGTGGCTTCAGTTAGAAGTTTCATCTTCATCCTGTGGTTTGTAACTGAGGGCAGTTACAAAATGGGGTGGCTACAATTGTAACCAGCATGTTATCAGGAGTGCTGTGACTATTGGCTGGCCAATGAAGACAAAGTGAAAAGCTACAAATCCACGCACTCCATCAAAGTAAAAGCTGGTAGAGGGGGTTAAAAGTGGTGATGATAGAAAATATTGTCAAGTCCATCCAAGTTTGTGGAATAACAACATCTCATGATTCATACACCATCAACTGCTTCAGTGAGACAGAATGGTCAGTGAAGTACATGGTAAACTGCTGAAATGCCAATCAGAAATGCAAGGTGCAGGTTCAGGAACAACTACCTCTAGTGAATTTGTTGTGCAGAGAGAAAGTGGTTCTATGATGGTGAACTGGATTGTGACTTGGAACGGAACTGAAAAAGTAGTAACTGTATACCTTAGTGCTCTGTGCAGTGCACGGTGACCATTGCTGTCAGGATTTCTGCTTATGTTGCCGTACCGTGATTTCATCTGTGCATTGCTATAATCGACTTACTGTAAACATTTTGCCTCACTAAAGTTGCTGGATTGAACTTACTGCATCTGTTGCTTTTGTTTTGGGGAATTTAAGAATGCATGGGATAGGCAAGAGGGAACCCTAGCAATAGGAAAGAGAGGGTAAAAGCCGGAGATCAAGTAGGATCTGCAGTATTGCAGTAAGCAGGTGAAATGGGCAGACTAGGTGGCCCAAGGAGTCCTTATCTGCCATCAGTTTTTATGTTTCTATGTTTTTCTCAGGTTACAAGTACATTGTATTGTGACCACTGGTACAGTTTGAGGGCAGCTTTAATTAGGATCACTGAAAACAGCTGTGGCTTTAATTCAGAGGTGTCTGCAAAATGGCGAAATATGGTAGTTGGAGTATCATGCTAGTCAGCAAAAGGAAACTTCCATATTGAGTAACACTGTTTTGGTTGAGATCGGCAAGATTTTTAAAAGGTCTAATGCAGATGCAAATACATGTTGCACCTACACAACCATCCATCTAACTGCATCCAGTCACCTAACAGAATATACTAGCATACTAATTGCCAGTAGATTAGGCTATACAGTCTATCGAGTCTACTCAAACCTCAGATCCATGGCTGGGTACCGAGGCCTCACCCCCCATGTGTTCCAGAACGCCTATCATCCCTCCCCACCCCCCTAGGCCAGGCCTTCCCCTGGTACTTTCCCTTTCTGTATCTGTCCCACCCTCTCTTAAATCCCTCCACCGTGGAAGCCTGAACCAGCTTGCCAGGCAGCGGGTTCCAGGGTTCCACCACCCTCTCAGTGAAGAACCTCCTCCTCTCCCCCCCTCATCCTTCCCCCTTCCAACTTCAAATCATGTCCTCGGGTGATATCTCCCTTCTTTAGTCTAAATAACCCCTCCATGTTTGCCCTATTTATTGGCTTGAGGTACTTGAAGACCTCAATCATGTCCCCTCTGTCTCTCCTCTCCTCCAATGAAAACAGGCTGAGCTCCTCTAGTCTTCCCTTGTACGTCAAGTCCCCTAGTCCTCATATTTTCTTGGTAGCCCTCCTCTGGACCCTCTCCAGGAGCTGTATGTTCCTCTTCAAGTGAGGCCTCCAGTACTGCACACAGAACTCAAGGTGTGGTCTTACCAGCCCATTGTACAGTGGCAGAATCACTTCCCTGCTCTTCGAGGTGATACCCCTCACGATGCATCCCAACATCCTATTTACTTTGACAGCCACTCTCCTGCACTGCTCAGAGTTATTCATACTTATATCCACCATGACCCCTAGGTCTTTTTCCCCCATTGAGGCCTCCAGTGCCTCTCCCCTCAGGGTATTCACATGTTTGGGGTTTCCCCAACCTAGATTTAATACCTTACACTTAGAGGAATTGAATTTTCATTTCCAGGTGTGAGCCCTCCTGACCAGGGTCTCCAGATCTCCCTGCAGGGCCATCCTCCCCTCTTACCCCTCAACTACTGTTTCCATCTTGGAGTCATCAGTGAAGAGACTCATTTCACTCTCTATTCCCTCCCTCATGTCAGATATGTATGCATTAAACAGTATCAGACCCAGGACCGAGCCTTGTGGTACCCCGCTACTGACCCCTCTAGGGTTCGAGAGCTCCCCGCTGACCATGACTCTCTGGGTGCAACCAGTTAGCCAGTTTCCTATTCATCTAACCATCAATGGGCCCACCCCCAGTCCCGTCAGTTTCTCCACCAGGCCATAGTGGGGGATCAAGTAAAACGCCTTGCTGAAGTCTAAAAATAATACATCCACCAGCCTTCCCCTGTCCAGTTTGGATGTTACCCATTCATAGAACTCCACAAGGTTAGTGTGACACAATCTGCCTGGCACAAAACCATGTTGCCTGCTATCCAGCCCTCCCTCCTTCTCCAAGAACACCCTCAATCTTTCCTTCAGTATACTCTCCATTAATTTACCCACCACTGATGGGTCTATAGTTACCTGGCTTTCCCTCAACCTCCCCCCCCTTATGGATAGGCACCACACGAGCCTATAGCCAATCCCTGGGTACCTTCCCTGTCTCGAGTGACCTGTTGAAGATCTCCGCCAGGGGTGCTGTCAGCATGTCTACCAATTCCCATAGTACTCTCAGATATATGCCATCTGGCCCAGGAGATTTATCTTTCTTTAGGGCCTTTAGGGCTTTCCACACCTGTTCAGTGGAGATAGCATCATCTGTCCCCCCACCTTACTGGCCTGTTTATCCATAACCAGATGTGATACCTCTGGGTTACCTCCCTCTCCCCCTTGCTCCATATCTGTTACCTCCGCGATCCCCCTCTCTACCCCTACCTGGATGTAATTTTTATACATAACCTGCTGTTTGCAACAAAAAGTTTTTATTTGCAGCCCTTTGCATTAAACCTGTTTTGCAAATGGCATTTTGCATAATTTTTTGCTTCAAATGCCACTTCTTTTAATGCAAATGCATGTAAAGTTCATATGAATACAGTTTGCAAGACATCCAACTTTGAAAATATGGGCAAACGGATATATTACAGATCTGTTTGAAAATACATTACCTTTATTAGATTGAGAAATTATTTTGATATACACATATTTGAGGCCTCTAAATCCTCCTAAATGACTGCTCACAATCATCATACCCATACTTCACGTATTCATGTCTTTGCACTAACAAATACTAAACCCCAAAATCTAATTCTCAACTCAACACTTCTTAATTACATAGGTATTTTGTCAATGGATCAAAGGTTAGGCAACTTCAGTTATGCACATGACTCAATAATGCAAAGCATCATGGGAGTATATGCACATTTTGATGCTTGGCATATACTCCCATGATGCTTTGCATTACTGGATTGTGTCTAATTTTAGTTTTCTTTGAAATCTTTCTCAGGTTGCATTGCCTCAGTTCTTTTGTGTGAAAGCATTTTTTTGCCTTTTCAACTGTACCCCATTTAATCCAAAGAGGGGTCATGTTTTAATTTAACATTGCTCTTTGTCAGATACTTATACAATACCTAAAGGTATTTTGATTGCCTTTCACAAAGTTTACCTTGCTAACAATGGACAATTTGTGGGAACTTGAGAGTAAATCATAGATTTTTCCTCACCCTAAAGCCCATAAGCCTTTCCACATGAACAAAAGTTCACAGTACCTGCACTATAGTATTAGAGAAAAAGCTCTTCACACATTCCCTTTGAAAAAGCTTATGTGAGCAACACCAAGTGCCCACCAAATGTCTGCACCAGAGAGAATAAAATCACCATTAGACAGTGTGATCCCACATCCTTACAGCTCAACACTGTCTCTCTTTTTCCCACCATTTTCATTATTTTAGGTCTATGGTAATCCACACTGTTACTCTTGTGATGGGGAGGGAACGTGGAGAAAGAATTTTAAAAACTTGAGGGTTATTGGATCTTCATGCTTGACGTGGTATACCCCAACTATCCAAGAGCAGACTTAAACCCAATTCCATGGCTTAATGGTATACCTCAACTATCCAAGGGAGGACTTAAACCTGATTCCATGGCTATGAAAAATAAACATTTTCTAGTGAAACTAATAACCAGGCAACTGAATGTGGATTTAGTGTTCTGTTTATGGTTTTAGTGCTGCCGAGTTGCAAAACTATAGTACAGAGTCATTTTCCAATTTTACTTAATAAACTGTACTTTTACTTTAATACAATAGAATATAACTTGCTGATGATTACCATGGAAAAATGTAAAGCACTTCATCAAGATGTCTGTTATTGACATCTGCTCTAAGTAACTACAAATATACATGTTAAAGGCTAGATTGTCGTATTATGAAATGGATAGTAAAAATGCTGAAACCTGATTGGCTGTAAGGTACTTTCAGCTAGCCTGTTATCCCTGCACAACAGCTCGGCTGGAAGTAGCTCCAACAAGCAGGAATTAGCACTCACCTGCAGAGCCATCCACTTCAGTCCTGGGCTGATCTGTCCTGGTATCTGCTGTGGCTGTTCCCCAAAGCCCTGATCATACTGTTAAAAGAAAACAGCAGAGCAAACAGCATCTGATTCATGAGTCATGAATTGGCTGTTGATAAGTGGCAGCTGTTTCTCAAGGGATGGGTTTCACTAAACGAGGCTTATTTACCGTTGCCGTCTTTTCATGCTCGCTTTCATGTTGACCCCTCTCACTGTATCGCCGGCGCCCAGGGCTGCTGCTAGCTACCACACTCGTAGACTATAACTGCTGATCTCATGCTTCTGCTGGTCACTTTTACTACTGCACAACTATATAAACTCCCAAGGGGCCTTTACTATTCTCAATACTGTGGGCAATTCCTATTGTAATGATCTGGCTCCTCAATGGAAACTGGCTGACCAGTCCTCAGAATCCAGTGCCTCTCTGCCACTGCCCTTACTTGCTTTAAAGCTGCACTGTCAGAGTTTCTCCACTGTTTTTGTTAGCTTATTGTGTACTGTAGCAAGTGTACATTTCAGAACGGGCTGTCCTCCCCTTACCTTAATCAGTTTTCTTTCTGTTTTTTGGTCTTTAATTTTCTGTATTTTTCCCTTTTTTTGTGTTACCCTCGGTCTGCAAGTAAATCTCCTTGTTCCATCCCTCACGTAGTTGCATCACACTCTCACGTTGTGAGTGTGCTGCAGTACGCTGATAAACTCTTTTTGCACCTGTGCCAGAGTATTTCCTGCTCTTTATCTGTGCTGGAGTAAAATCAATTGCTATTCTCCTTTGGTTCCTATCGAAGAAGCCAGCACAGTGCTGACAGATTGAACTTTTTTCACTTTGTACCCTAACTAACTTTCCAAAGTATTTTGTGGCTGTTTCTATCGGATTCCTTCCTATTATTTTCTGTTGCCTTTCACATTTTGTCAACGTTTGTGCTACTGTTTGCCTCATTTAGATTTAATCGCATTTCAAGATCTCAGTTCTCATAATTGCAACTGTTTCCGAGGCAGGTCTGCTTATGACATGGCAAAGGCTGTCTGCCGGCTTATCTTGTGCAATTGCGCCTGTCACTGGCATCATCCAGAAGTATTACAACTGCATCTGCCACTGTAGATGTGGTGAACTCTGTTGTTGGGTCGGTTTTGTCTATGCAGCTATTTTAAGTATTGAGGAACTTCACCTGATCAGAGAAAAATCACAGTGGATTTCCAAGGAAATCGAACTGATAATTGACTGACCAACTGATCATTTTCTTTCCACAGCTCGGCTTGCTGCTTACTGTGATTGACATCATTCAATGATTGACATCAATGGCAGATGCTCTTGAGGTACACGATCAGCTGTTCTGATTAGCTGGCTCAAGATCCAGTGACTTGGTTTCCCTACAAATTTCCCATTCTCTGTAGTATTTATTCACTTAGTAAAATGCCACTTGAAATCATAAATGGATGTAAAATAAAATTATAAACACATTGCTTAGCAGTCCTGTGCGAGTCTGCTGATCACAACTAGGTACATCCGTTTGAAACACGGGCGCTTCTTCATGATTACCCCCAGCATTGAACTTTCTGAGGTGCTTCTAGTCTACTTACCCGGTATGCTCTGTTTATTATTTTTTTTGATTTTTTAAAGAAAAATATGCCTAAGCTAGTCACCGAAGGCGCTGACATGGAGAACCCGTCATTTTATTTTACACACATCTGCGATTGCAAACTGTGATTGGTGGTATATCATAGGAAACCGGTAATTTTTCAGTAAACTGTCAAAGGATCTCTAGCAAGCTAATCACAACATCTGATCCTATAACCCACACACATCTGCCACTCGTGTCACTCCAGAAACAGTCTACACTGACCTGACCAGTGTAAAAAAAAAATGATCACCTTGTCAGTTCGATAATGATAAAACAAAAGTGTGCCAATGTGTGTCAACATGATAAATAAGACACAAATCACAATATATTTTTTACTACTATTTTCTTTTTTACAAAGCAGACAGTTTCTGTACAGTCAGACATGTAGGTATGATGACAACAGCTGCCATTGTAGGAGCTTATGTTCATGCTGTCATCCCGCTGTGCACAGCATACATCGGCGCCCAACCTTTGCCATGTACAGGGGACTCACCGAGAAAGCATTATATATTTTTGTGTGATTGTCTCGCTGTCTAACTGCAGTCCGACTATAGCGCTATATTGAAAAGTTGGCATAGTGAAGCAACGCATCATCCTTCACAGCGACTGTTAATTTATGTCACGAATTGCCAAAGGATGATGCGGTACTTCACTATGACAGCATTGCAATATATTGCTATGGTCTGACCATAAAAGTATAGCATCATGACACCAAAAAAAATGGTCAGATATAATATTTTCTGTGTAACTCCTTTTACATGGCAAAGGCTGTCTGCTGGTTTAGGGCACGCAATTGATCTTTGCTTTTACACTAATCACTGGTGTGTCAATTAAAGATACATACGAGCAAGTCAAGCACATACTCTGTATTCATCCTTTCACACTCATCATGGGTATTCACCTTTGGACACCGAGTTTGCCCAACCCCCATACTTGCAATTTTATTCCCACTCATCCTCAAAGGAACACCGCCTCGCTGATAGTCCACCAGATAACATCAGCTTGCATAACTACAGCTGGTTTGGACTTAGATTTTCTCAAGACAAAATAACAAACCCCCCAAAATTTTCACCTGCCAGAAAGCATTCAGATGAATTTAAAAAAAAATATTGGCAGACAATTAGTGGGACATAAAGGGATGTGCCAGCAAGGTGTTGCAGTAAGGGTGCATGCACCTGTCACTGGCAGCATCCAGAAGTATTATAACTGCACTTGCTGCACCGGAGAGGTGGTAAAATGTGCTGTTTTGTCTTTATTCTCCATCCTGATATTATCAATATAAAAATACCATTTTTGATTGGAGAAAAATAACAGCAGATTTTCAAGGAACCATAAAAGCAGTCTGGATCCTGCCTTAGGTACACTGTTTTACTGTATGTAGAGACATTAGTAAAATTGTGTGGGATCCTTCCTTATATGTTTATGGATGTTGTGTGTCTTTTTTATCATGTTGAAACACATTGGCATTCTTGGTTAACTGATACTGGACTGATCAGACGATCATTTTCTTTAAACAGCTCGGCTCGGTGCTGACTGTCATTTGATATCATTCAATAAGTGACATTGATGGAAGATGGTCTTGGGGTATACAATTAACTGTTCTGATCAGCTGTAGAAAGCTGTTAATGTTTGTTATTTTTTACTTTTTAAAAGAAACAGAAAATAACTCTGTGAGATCTTTAAATATGATAGTGTTTAACATTACTCCATGGTTGTGGGTAAAATAATTTATTCAAATCTAGCTTTGATGGGATTCTGGTGAAAGATTAATATTCATTTTAATTATAGCTGGAAACGTGGGGGTGCAGTGGGTCAGTATTTTTTTAACAGGTAAAAGAGAGGCACTTTATTTATAGTGGAAAGTTGATACATTTTCCCCTCCATCTGGATCCTGTATTTTGCATCTGGAAGGAGGGTGCTTTTATGTAATATAAATGAAAGTACTCACAGCAGGCAGGAGAGGAGATCATGGGAACAGGGAAGGGACTGATACAGTTACTGAAGTGGTAAAACATTCCTCCCCCCTAGTCCCTACCCTGCAAAGAGTGCTGAAGGGTGATTTTTATCTGTTTGACTGTATGGACTTCAGTTACTACGTATAGTAAAAGGATTCCTGTTCCCCGGCTGCTGGACATGCCAAATCCTACAGCTCCAGGGGCTTCTAGTCCACTCACCCTGTATACTATTTTTTTAATCAGAATCCCTTTTTTTTTTTAGTCACTGCAATGAAAATGGACATTTGCCAGGAAACCAAGTCAAAGGATCTAGAGCAAGCTAATCACAACAGCTGATCCTATACCCCCACACACATCTGCCACTCGTGTCACTCCTTGATGTCTGAGACAGTCTACACTGACCTAACCTGTGTAAAAACATGATTGGCTGGTCAGTGCAGTATTGATTAAAAGAATTGTGCTAATATATGTCACCATGATAAATAAGACAGAAATCACAACATTATATATTTTTTACTGCTATTTTCTTTATTACAAAGCAGCAGGAGTCTGTCTCTGTACACTTTATACCTGTTGGTAAGGTAGCAACTGCTACAATTGCAGGAGCTTATTTTCACACTGTCATCCTGTTGAGCAGAAGTCGGCACCCAACCTTTTCCATGTACAGGGAATCACTGAGAAAGCATTATATCTCCCTATTGTTTGTTTTTTTAACACAAAACAAAAACAAAAATTAATGTTCAGATATCATACTTTCTGATTCCTTTTACATTGCAAAGGTTGGATGCTAACTTAGGTTGTGTGCCAAGTCAACTTATGGTGTTCAAGTGAAGTTGTTTTTTTTCCTTCACACTCATCATGGGTATTCATCTTCGGACACCGAGTCTGACTACCTGTCCAGTCTGCACTTGCAAATGATATTCACTCCCATCCGCAATCGAACGCTGCATGGCTAACTATCCATTCCTATTTGAGTGTAACATTTATTGCCCTATTTTCCTAACCTACCAACAAAACAACATATTTCACCACATCTCTGGTGTGGCAGGTGCAGTTACTGTATAATACTTCTGGATGCTGGTAGTGACAGGTGCATGCACCCTTACTGCAACACCTCACTTGTACATGACTTTTGATTATATACATTATGCACTAAGTGGAGCGAAGAGGTATTCCTTTGGTTTTCATAATGATCTCTCACAAAGCTCATAAAATTGGACAAACCTACTCATGTCCATGGTTCAGAAATCCCAAGTTTATAACAATAGTTGCCTCCTTTGATAGTGACTAGAGTTACAAATCTTAGCCATGCCAGTTTGATAAGTGCCACCTTTGGCTGTAATCACGTTCAAAAAAGCAATCTAGTTCTGCCACAAACTTGTTTTGCTGACTAGTATTGCATCCCTAATATCAGTCAACTGCTTGTCACATCTTTCTCACCCTGTTTCACATATGTTATTGTGTATGCCAAATTATAAAACCATTTGTTGATTCTGTTATTAAAGCTCCTAGTATCATAAACCATTATTTAGTATATACGAACATACAAACATATGAAATTTGCCAGCAGATAAAGGCCTAGAGGTCTATCAAGTCTGCTCGAATGTGCAGCTAGCACCCCTTATGCTGCAGCTGCCCCTCCCTTCCACCCTTCTCCTTCATTGACCCTCCCCCTTGTCCTGTCCCATTCTCTTTTGAAGCAGTCCACTGTTCTACTGGATACCACTTCTGCAGGTAACCCATTCCACCCAGCCACCACCCTCTCTGTAAAAAAGTGTCTCCTCATCTCCCTCCTGAACCTTCCTCCCTCCAGTCTCATATCATGGCCCCTGGTGTCCCTCCCCTCCCTTACTTTGAACAGCCCCTCTGTACCTGTCTTGTTTATTCCTTTCATGTACTTAAAGGTTTCAATCATGTCCCCCCGTCCCTCCTCTCCTCCAGTGAGTACATGTTCAACTCCCTCAGCCTCCTCTCATATGATAAGTCCCCCAGCCCCTTGAGCATCTTTGTCGCCCTGCGCTGCACCCCCTCCAGTAACTTAATGTCCCTCTTCAGATACGGGCGCCAGTACTGCACGCAATACTCCAGGTGCAGTCTAACTAATGACCTATACAGTGGAGAATCACCTCCTCCCTCCTCGAGGATATACCCCTTGCAATACAACCCAGCATTTTGTTGGCCTTTGCAGCTGCCTTCTTACATTGTACCGAGTTGTTCATTGACCCTGTAATGAGCACCCCCAGATCCTTCTCCTCCTCATCTGTCTGGGCTAGCTACACTCCCCCCCAGCTGGTAACTCCTGCTTGGGTTCTTCATCCCAAAATGCAGCATCTTGTACTTTTTGGCATTAAACTCCAGTTGCCAGGTGTCTGACCAGGTTTCAAGCTTTGTCAGATCATCCTGCAACCCCTGCCATCCCCCATGGTCATCCACCACCGCTCCTACCTTGGTATCATCAGCAAACAGACTGATCTTGCTCTTGATGTCCAATTATATGTCTGCAATCCATATCCCAAAAAACACTGGTCCCAACACTGAGCCCTGTGGAACACCGCTCGTCACTACCCTTGGGTGTGAGAGCTCCCACCCACCACCACCTCTGTTGCCTTCCCTGAAGCCAGTTCCCTACCCATCTCACCAGCTTTGCACCTGCCCTGTGCCTACTAACTTACTTCCCAGCCTTCCATGTGGCACGAGTCGAATGCCTTACTGAAGTCCAGATACAGGACATCCACTGCATGGCCCCTGTCCAGTTGCCTAGTTACCGAGTCATAGAACTCCACCAGGTTGGTTTGGCAGGATCTGCCCCATATGAAGCCATGCTTGTCTGCTGTCCTGTAGTCCTTTGGCCTCTAGGAGGGCCACCAGCCTTTCCTTCAGGATAGTCTCCATTAGCTTACCCATAATGGATGTGAGGCTCACTGGTCTGTAGTTTCCCAGTTCATCCTTGGGGCCACTCTTGTGGAGGGGCACCATGACCATCCTCCAGTCCTGAGGTACACACCTGAATGTAGTGAGGCATTAAATAGGTCTGCCAAAGGTCCTGCAAGGACCTCTGCCAGCTTCTTCAGTACCCTGGGGTGGATGCCATCTGGGCCTGGCACCTTATCCACCCTCAGTGCCTTCAAACCCTCCCGAACTCTGCCCTCCATGATTTCCCCATCTGTCACCCCTCCCCCTGTTTCTGCCATTTCTCCCCCTTGGGTGTCACCCCTCTTCTCTTTAGTAAATACTGAGCAGAAGTACTCATTTAGTGCTTCTGCCTTATCGCACCCTGCTCTCACACAACCCCCATCCTTCCTAATCCTTACTATGTGGTCCTTACAGCTCCTTTTCTCCCAGATGTACCTAAAGAAGTCCTTCTCCCCCTTCTTAATGCCTTGTGCCAGCCTGAGTTCCGTAAATGCCTTGGCTCCCCTTACTGCCCGTATCACCTCCTTCGATTCTGTCAAGTACTCCTCCCTGTCCTCCCCTCTCCCTGTTTTCTTGTACTTCCTAAAGGCAGCTCTTTTCCTCCTTACCTTTTCCATGACCCTCTTGCTCAACCAGCTCAGTTTCTTAGCCCTAGCCTTCTTGCTCTGGGCCTTGCAGCAGGTTTTGGTTGCCTCCACTATCCCCAGCTTTATGAGCTCCCACCTCTGGTTAGTGTCCATACTAGACTGAATTCTGGCCAGGTACCCTTTTACCACTTCCCCTATCCTCCCAAAGTTGGCCCTCCTGAAGTCCAGCACTCTTGTGCCAGATTCCACTCCTTCCTTGCCTATATCCAATGTGAGCCATACTGAGTGGTGGTCACTCCCTGAGAGTGGTTCCTCCACTGTAAGTTCTCTCACAAAGTCCCCATTTGCCAGCACAAGGTCAAGGGTATTCCCTAACCTGGTTGGTTCACTGACCATTTGCAGCAGGAAGCTGTCCTGGAAGGCATCCAGCAGTACCTGCTCTTCTGTTCCTGGTTGTTGGGTACTCCAGTCCACTCCTGGCATGTTGAAGTCCCCCACAATCACCACACCTACCTTCACTGGTCCTCCTGATCTGTCCCGCTAGTTCCTGTCTAACTCCCTCCGTCTGAGATGGTGGCCTGTATACCACTCCCATTCTAAGAATCCTATTCTTGGAATCCTGGATTTCATCCAAAGTGACTCTGTACTACCCTCCTCCTCTTCCTCCCTTACACCGTCAGTCCTTCCTTCACATATAGTGCCACCCCTCCTTTCCCAATCACTCTGTCCCTCGAAATAACCTGTACCCTGGTACAGACAGGTCCAGTCATTGTATTGGATGGCCCATGTTTCTGTGATGGCTGCAGTGTCCACCTCTCCCTCTGCCATGAGCACCTGTAACTCTGCAGTTTTCCTCCCAGGCTCCTAGCATTAAGGGTAACCACCTACCTTCCCCCTCCCATCCTGCCCTCCTTTACTAGCATCATCAATAGTACTTGCCATTTGTCCTTTGTCACTGTTATGGGGGTAAGTTCATATGGTTTCCCAACCTGTGGTCTCTGCATGTCTCTTGCCCAATGCCACCTCCGCTCCTAGTTTAAATTCCCCACTTCTCTATGTACTCCTCCATCCTCTGTTTCAACACTTTCTTTCCCTCCTCACTCAAGTGTAGTCTGTCCTTGGCATAGAGACTACTGTCCTCCCAGGTCCCTCCCCACCCCCAACAGCCCATACCCTTTAGCACAACATCAGGCTCTTAGCCATCCATTAAATTCCTCTATTCTCAGCTTTCTTGTTGTGCTTGCCTTGGGCACTGGAAGTATCTCTGAAAAAGTTACTGTTCTTCCTGCCCCCTCACATAATTGTCCTAGTTCCTCAAACCTCTTCTGGACTATATCTGCTGTCTTGTCAGCCAGCTCGTTTGTCCCAAGATGTATAATTAAATGAGGCTTGTCCCTACCCCTTCTAGCATATTTCAGAACAGACTGTCCCACCCTTTCCGCTGTCATTCCTGGCATGGCCTCCACCCAAATGCGACTATGCCTCTCCCCCTTGCTACCCCACCTGACTTCTCTTAGTGTTGCTTCCCCCAGCACTAAGATTCCAGCACTCGTAATCCCTGCTTGCTTCCATTCATCTCCCTCTCTCATTTCTGGCTCCTCTTCTTCTTCCTCCTGCACATTATTTTCCCCTTTTGCCCCTGTTGCAATTCTTCCAGCAGAATTTCTCCCCACTCCGGTTTGGTCCAGGCATTTATCAATTACTCCTCTAAGTTCATCATTTCCCTCCTCCACCTTCTTCCTCTCTAGCAGTGCAAAATTATTTTCTGAAGACCCTTCACAAATGCCCGCTCCCTCTCTCTTCACAGTAATCTGTTCTCTCCTTTCCACTCCATGACTTTTGCCACTTCTTCGCTTCCCCTCACAAGTCCCTGTCTCCTCCTTCCATTTGTTTTTAGTCTCCTGACTTGGTTTCCCTGGCAATCGTTTTTCCTGGCCTGGGCCCCCTTGTCCCTGCTTCCCTTCTTCTGACCCTCTCCTCACCACTGTTCGCTTAAATTGCCCTCCCTCATCTCCCATTCTTCCTCCCTCTAGTATTGGGCTAAACCCACCCCCAGTCTGCCTTGCCTGTCTTAGTTCCTCCTGCAAACCTTCAATCTCCTTTCTGAGTTTCTCTACATGGTTGCACACTAAACATCCTCCCACACTCCAGGCAATTTTTAGAAAGATTGGTGCACTGCAGTTGTTGCAGCCTACCACCCTACCCATTGCTGTCATTGCCCACCAGCGACCCCCCCATCCTTCCAGATGCAGGATACCAAACACTCCCCCAAGTCTCCCCTCTCCTCTCTCTATCAGTGCAAAACATTCTTTTCTTAATTTCCCTTACCCCCTTTGTTGTACACGTTTAGATAGATTGAACAACTGCTTTTTATATTCCTAACCTTCCTATCCAAACTCAAAAAGAGACTTTAAGTAGCTATTGCACAACCTTCTTCAAACTCTGACTCCTCCTTTCCACAATGCAATAGCAATGCAAAGAAGTAACAATGAAAGCTCCTAGATTTGCAGTTACTTCCGTTCCACTGAGATAGCAGTCACCTCTTCACTCGCTGTTGTTCCTTTCCTGGATGTCTGCTTCTGCTATGACAGGTGCATATCTTTTACCCGTTTGAGGAAGTGATGTCAGAACCCCTGGTATAAAGGAAATCATGGACCAGGGGGGGTGGGGTGAGGTTGGGGGTGAGACCAACCCAAGTCTTCCAGAAACAATCAGGTAGCTGAGGCCCCTGGTCAGACCATTAGCACCCTTCCCCCACTAGGCACTAACCTTTGCAGCTAGTGAAGCCAGCAAAAATGAATCACAATTCTACTCAAAGCCACCCAAATGGGTTTGCTACCAAAAGAAACAGGTCTCCAATTCAAATAGCTTCACCAACAACACATCAAAATAGGCTTGAAATTAGAAGATATAGGTCTCTGATTCAAAGAAACAACCCCAGTTAAATCACACCAAATAGGTTTTAAATCAGAAGAAATAGGCCTCTACAAATGCAGCCTGCTACACAGTGAAACATCAAACAAATGAGCCCACTTATAGCCACCAAAACAGTTTTCAAAATTTCAACAGAGCCAAAACAGTACCCTGCTAGCCCCTTAGAAGTAGTAAGAAAGAAAAGAAATAACCTTCTACAAAGTAAAATCCACAAGAAACAATGTAAAAACAACAAGAAGCTACTGTACTGTAACAAATCTGATCCTTTCCCTTCTAGTTCCTTCATGAGGCAAGTATTCTTGATTAGAAACAGTATCTAGTAAATGCTGCATCTGATTGGTATCCAGCGATGATAGCCACTGAAAATGAGCGATTGCAGAAACAGTAACTCATTTTCAGGTCCATCTTCGAGGGCTACCCTGCAAGGGTAGTGACCCTACAGGGAAGTGACTGTAGGGCAGGGCAGCCAGAAGGGGAAATAGCAAAGGGAAGGGGAAGGATAGAGAGGAGGATTTGCAGGGGACTGGTTTGCCTGCTCCAGCTGAGCTAGCCCTGTGGCATGGTGGTGAGTGTGGCTAGCTCTAGCTCAGCAGGTACGGGGATGGGAGGGAAAACATGTTCCTCTGCCTGTGGCTGCTGTCATTTCTTTTTTGTGGCACATGAGTTTTGCCCCCTCCCATGGAGTTAGGAAAATAAAATTGGGGGGGCATGTGGTGTGTTGCCGGATGTTGGGTCACCGGCAAATATATACCCCAGATTGATTTGCAGCGATATACACTCACCATAATAGTGATCGCTATTATGACATGGAACTCATTTGATTCACCAATGACATTTCCTACTCACTAACAGGTGTCAGTGATATAAGCTCTTGTATGTTCACTTTCAAAACAAGGCTTGAACTACTGTCTCTACCCTTCCTCCCTCTCTCCCCACTACTGCCATCCTCCCTACCCATGATCTTTACCTTACCGCTATGCCTATCCCAGCCTCTCTTAATGCTGCCCACTGTTTTCAATGAGGTTACCTCTTCCAGCAGTGCATTCCAAGTGTCTACCACCCTCTCCATGAAGAAGTGCTTCCTGACCTCCCTCCTAAACTTCCCACCCTCCAGCTTAAGACTGTGCCCCCTCGTGTTATGGTTGTCACTCAGCTGAAAGAGACTCTCCTTATCAACCTTATTTATTCCTTTCAAGTACTTGAAGATCCCAATCATGTCTCCTCTCTCTCACCTGTCTTCCAGGGAGTACATGTTCAGTGCCCTCAACCTCTCCTCATATGCCTTACCCTGCTAACCTGCTATCATCTTTGTAGCCCTCCTCTGGACCTTCTCCAGCTGGTTAATGTCCTTTTTGAGGTGTTGGCACCAGTATTGAACTCCATAGTCTAGATGCGACCTTACTAGTGACCTGTACAATGGCAGTATAACCTCCTCTCTCCTACTACTGAGCCCCCTAGATATGCATCCCAGCATCTTGTTTGCCTTTGCTGCTGCTTTCTTGCACTACATGGAGTGCTGCAGGTCACTAGTGATCATCACTCCCAGGTCCTTTTCCTCCTCCTCTTATTATCATATTAGCAGGTAGTGCATTGACAGTTGCCCAAATGGAAGCAGAGAATCACTGAATTCAATAGATGACTGAGAAGGAATGGGTAGGCCCATGGGATATGGATTAGTGGTGGTGTTGGGCAATAAGTGGGAGAACACAGACCTTTATGCAGAGGATAGAGAGCATCTTAGTAAGGAGGGCATATCAAAGAAAATTATAATTTACACAAGGAAAGGGTTGGAATTCACGAAGAAAGGGTGTCCTTTGGACCTCCCCACAGCAAGGAGGCGAACTTTAAATAGGAGGAAATAGAGAGGGCTAAAAGGCCCAGCGCAGTACCACAGATGCAGTGTGGTATCACTGAATGTTAGGAGCCTGGGAACATGATGGCAGAGTTGCAGGCATTGATGGCCGAAGAGGTGGTAGACATAGCCACCATCACTGAGACATGGGCAACACAATACCATGACTAGGACATAGACATCCCAGGTTTCAAGCTATATCAGAGGGATTGGGAAAAGGGGAAAGGAGGTGGGGTGGCCATCTATGTTATGGAAAGGATAAGGTGTAATTGGGAGGAGGTGGAGGAAGGCAGGGCAGAGACCATATGGGTGTAACCATACAACCCAAGTGGTAGCAAGGTTAGACTGGGGGTAGTTTATAGACTTCTGACACAGAATGAGAAAATTGATAGGGAGATGGGGGAGCAACTAAAGAGGCTTAGTGGTAAAGGGAGCGCTCTGGTCATGGGGGACTGTAAGCTACCAGGGGTGGATTGGAGCATCCCGGATACCTCATGTGCCAGAGAGCAGATCCTTCTGGAAGCCTTCCAGGACAGCTTCCTGAACAGAAGGTAGCATAACCAATTAAGGATGGGAACATCCTGGACCTGATGCTGGAGGATGTGGAGCAAGTCAGGGATGTTGCAGTAGAGGAACCCCTGGCAGGAAACAACCACTGCACAGTGTGGTTCTCAATCAACCTAGGTAAGGTGGTAGCCACTATAAGGACTAAGGTCCTAGATTTCAAAAGGGTAGACTTTGGCAAGATGGGTAGTATACTGGAAGGGCACATAGCTAGCATCCACCTGAACATGGACACCGAACAAAAATGGGCACTCATCAAGAGGGGCCTAGCTGAGGCCACTAGCACATGTGTCAAGAGCCAAAGCAAGAAATCCAGGACCAAGAAGCCAAGCTAGATGAACAAGGAGGTAGGTGAGATTGTTAGGGAAAAGAGAGCTGCATTTAGAACTTACAAAAGATCCAACAATGAAGAGGAGAGGGAGCTTTCAACAGAAACATAGAATTTGATGACAGATAAGGACCGCTTGGCCCACCTAGTCTGCCCATTTCCCTACCTATTGGATAAGCTGCAGATCCTAGTTAACCAACAGCCTACTTCCTCCTACCCCCACTAGAATTGCCTTATGTCTGTCCATGCATTCTTGAATTCCTTCACTGTTTTTGACTCCACGACCTCCTCAGGAAGGCTGTTCCATGCATCTACAACCCTCTCTTTGAAGAAATACTTCTTCTGATTACATCTGAGCCATCCCCCCTCTATCTTCAAATTGTGCCCTCTTGTTCTTGCACATATCTTTTTCTGAAAGATTCCACTCTTTTAGACCTTGTTGATTCCCTTGAGGTACTTGAAAGTTTCTATCATGTCCCCACTCTCCCTCCTTTCCTCGAGACTATACATATTAAGCTCCTTTAGTCTTTCTTCATATGTCTTCTGGTGCAGACCCTGCACCATTTTGGTTGCCCTCCTCTGGACTGCTTCCATCCTGTCTATGTCCTTGAGGGGATGGGGTCTCTAGAACTGCACGCAGTACTCCAGATGTGGTCTTACCAACTGTCTGTACAGAGGGACAACAACTTCCGGTTTTCTACTGGTGATGCCTCTCCCTTTGCATCCCAGTATCCCCCCAGCCCTTCTTATTGCCTTCTCACATTGCTTGCCCACCTTTAGGTCATCTGATATGACTACCACCAGGTCCCTTTCCATTTTTATATTTGCTTGCACGTGTGTGCAAGAAACATAGTGCCACCATACGAGTTTTTGTAGGTGTGACTCACCCACTTCCAATGCCCTGCTCCCTTTTGCAGGTACAGCTGCACTGCGCCAATGAATGTCTGAGCTGTCTATGACAGCCATTCAGATGCAGTGGCGTACAGTTCTAAAGAAAACACCGCCACAATCAGTGGTGGTAACGTGTAGGCAATTTGCATACTGTACACATTAGCACTGCATCTGAACTGTCATATACTATTCATTGTCGCCCACTTCCCCACTGACTAACACCTACGTAGCATGCTGGGAGACCACCCCAGCATGTTCATGCACTCCCCTCCACCCCCACACACTGTATGACCAATGGGGATGCCCAATCCCCAGTGGCTCCACTGTCCCTCTCAGACCCATTTTCAGGTGCCATGCTGAGACCCACCCCAGCATGGCAAAGTTCATATGAGCTGATGGGGGCTAATCCCCATCATCCCACTCTACCCCAAAGAAAACAGACTTTAGGTGCCACCCCACCTTGCGTATCAACCCTATTGCAGATCTTTGTGTCATCTGCAAAGAGACATACTTTTTCTTCCAGTCCATGCCTGGAAGGCTAATGGATATATGTGAGTTTTTGCATATAAGTTTGATGCTATAGTACTTGCTATGCACTCCATTCATGCTTTGGCAGTGCAGTTGAGCTAAGCACAGGACACTTAGCATACAATTCTCTGTCTGTTGGTCCTGTTTTCCAAAAAAAATCTGAATGAAGCACAAGAATAAAGCAATTAGGTGATAACTGACCTAGAATGAGTCTCAATGGCAGTCTGAATGAGAGAAAGAAAATGATTCAAACTGCCATCAATTGCAGAATTCTGTTCTGTCTCTGTGACAGTCCTGTTCTTTGAGTCAAAATCCAAAATGAAGCACAAGAACAAAACAAATTAGGTGATAACACACCTTTAATTAGCCTCAGTTGAAAGGCAGAATGAGAGCAATGAATGTCTTCAAACTGCAATCAATAGCATCCTTGTACTATGTCTGATTAATATACACCCTTTAATCATCAACCACAGTTCTAACCTGTAAAATAACTGTGACAAATAGTGAGATGAGGAAATATTGTGTTATAAATGCACACCAGATATGAACAACTTTGTGTATCAACAAACAGTATATGTGGTGCTGACAATCGATACAGAAAAAGCTACAAAAAGCCAAATCGCATTATATCCTTTATAAGCATAACAGGAAGATCTATGACTGCAACTTTGGTATGCAACAAAAGAAACAAAAGAAAAAAGGATGCTTGGCTGGCTAATGGTGATGCGCTGTCAGATCTGGACATGACACAGGGTGCACAACAGGAATGCTGAATGCCAATAAACACAACTGCAGAAGCACTTACAATTTTACAGTACAGTGTGTACAGTCGCTGCACATGGCACCACATCAGTGCAGCGCAAATACCCTACGACAAGTGCACTGTATCAAATCGGGTAGTGTGTGTGGTGCAGTGCCACCAACATGTCCACACATGCACACTGATTCATTCAACTATTCTATTCTCACGTTACCATTGCGCTGCCCAGGGAATGGTATAGTAACTGAATGTGCATTGTAGCAAGTGAATTTTTAAGAATGGGTAGGCTCAGTTTGAGTCGGTCGCTTTTTATAGTGTTCGCAATCCATTTAACCATCTTGGGTCTGGGTGCTCAAATGGGGCTGTGTCCAGCACAAGCTGTGGCAAAATGCAGCTTGCGCCAAAGGCCCATGCACCAAGGACCCTGCACCAGATTCTGGTACAGAAGGGGTCCTGGTGCCTAAGTCCCAACACTTGCGACACCCTCACCCATGTGGCAAACACATGGTGCACTGGAGGGTTAACCACGAGCACCACGCAGCACCGGCTGGATGTCTCCAAGCCCCAGTCGACGTCATGCCCCCATATGGCATACAGGTGATGATCGCATACAAGTCAGGATGTGCCCCTGATGTGCCCTGTAGCATGTCTATACATAGTGCCCCCCAGACTGGATCCTGGTGCCCATGCCAGTACCAAGCACCTGCCACTAACCCTCCCACTAGTGACTCGTGACCCCCCACCCGGGCAGATAGCTCCCCTCCACAGCCCCAGACAATGCAGTGGATTGGCACAGCCCTCTGCACACCTCCACAGCTGGTCCCCAACTGGGACACTAGTTTTTACTTTATGGAGGGGAGCTACCTGCCTGGGTGGGGGCCCGAGTCACCAGTGGGAGGGTTGGTGGCATGTTCTGATACTGGTAGGGCACCAGGATCCGGCTGGGGGCACCATGTATAAACATGTTACAGGCACATCAGGGGCACATCAGGGATTGGGCAGGTGACCTTGCACTGTATGACCTAAGGGGCACGATGTGGATGGGGGTCCGGTTGCATTGTGGCCAATGTGGGGCACATTAGGGTTGGGGAGGTGGCACATGCAGCACCACTGACAGGACAGCTCTCCCAGGGGACCTATTTTTAAGTCCCCTTAGATCAGCCCTGGCTGGTCTAAGGGTACTTAGAAAACTGTCTTCAGGGTGCAGTTTGTGAATACTATTTTCAGGCTACAGCAGCTTGCATCTGCTGCAGTGCCCCTTGTGCCTTGTCGCAGCCCATCTCTGGATGCAGGGATAGTGCAAGCCCCATTTGGGGCAGGCAGCCTGCCGTTGACACAGGCTGTCTTTGTGAATCATTCCAGGATGTACTGTTTGGCGCAAGCACCTTGCGCCATGCCGGAGCCTTTGAGAATCAGGCCCTTAGTCTCCACCACCATGTATGTCAGCTTTCCACCCAACCTCCCATGTGGCACTGAAACAAAGGCCTTGCTGAAGTACAAATATATTTTTACGTATTTTTTTTATCTATTGATTGAGAAATCAGGATTACAATGTTTGAGCAAAAAGCTCCTATCCGAAGTATCCTTGTCATACATAGAAAGGTGGGGGGAGACAAGTACTGGAGGAAAGAGGTGAACATTTGCTGCTAGAAAGCACTGTCATTAGAAAAACATTTCATTACATACAGTATACAGTATCATAAGACAAGCATTCAATAACACAAATTCAAGCAATTGGTGCTACAGAACTAAGGGATCACATCCGAAAGCAAGGAGATACAGTGCTAATGTCAATAAGTACAGGCAATGGATTCCTCTAGCAGAGGTTAGTGGGTGGCGACTTAATAATAGGGGGTGAGATAGTAGAGGCAGCACTAGCATTGTGCCTAAGTCTATGTTGGTGTGGACCTAGGAGATAAGTAAGGGACAGTGACAGGGCCGACAGGGTAAGTAACTGTGGGCGCAGTAGGGGGAATTAAGTGGGTAAGGGAACTTGAGAGAGTTAGAGGAGGAAGAGATGGTGGTGTGGCACTGAGGCCTCAGTAGTAAGTGGGCACCAGGGGAGGTCCAGGCGATAGGAGAGAAAGAATCTGCCAAGCACAAAGTACGGCAGAAGCATTGCACAGGAGGCAAGATTGATTTTCTTAGTTCAGTTTTGAAGTGGCTAAGGTCTGAGAGGCTGGTAGAAGATAAAGGGAGTCCATTTAACTGAGTGGGAGTCCTTACAGTGAATGCTCACCTTCCCTGTTCTGTTTTTCTAAAAGGCACAGCTAGGGCATGTCCAGAGACACTTCTAGTGGCATGCTCAGCCAGGGCTGGACGGAATACAGCCTGTAGGTAAGGAGTTGCAAGTCCAAGGAGGGTCTTCTTCCATAGAATGCAGAAGTGAAGCTTGATCTGGTCTTGGAGAGGGAGACATTTTTTCCTAATAAAAAAGGTTGCATGTATGCATAAGGCGATCAGCACCAAGAACGAATCTACAGGCTTTACTGAGGGAAGTATGTACTCTGCATAGTCCAGTGTCGGAGGCAGTGCCATATTCCATGTTTCCATAGTCAAGGATGGGAAGAATACTCCCTTTAACCACCGGGAGCCTAGTCTCAGTTGTAAGGCAATACCGGACTCTATAGAGGGCACCTAACTTACTACTGACGGCAGCAGTGAGGTTGAGTATGTCTTCGTCGAAGCAAAAGGATTCGTCAATAGTGATTCCTGGATATCGGAATGTGGACACTTACTCGAGGATGGAGAGAGAAACTTGCAGGTTATTGTGGGTGCTTTTGTTAGTCTCCTCTTTTGTCGGTAGGCAAAGAGCATAGTTTTACTCTTTTTGCTGTTGAGCAACAACAGACTATTGGTGAGCCTAGGGAAACCCAAACAGTGACTTTCCTAGACTCAAAAATGGTTCCAATGATTTTTATCTGCTTGGAACACCCAGTCAGGTAGCCGGAGAACTGTCCAGCTGTATTATGGGACAGTCCCGGGGCGCTAAACCTATGGAGCAGTAGTTGGTAATCAACAAGGTCAAAGGCCTTGGCCAAATCTGTGAAGACTGTCCCAACTACATTGCCTAGGGCGAGTGCTTCATGCACATAACCCGTGTACTCAATTAGGGCTGTGCTTGTGCTGTATATCCTATGGAAGCCATGATGATGGGGGCAGAGGAGGTTGTATTTATGCAAATGGTTATGCAATCTCCCCTTGATTGGTTTTCCCCTTCCACTGTTAATCTTTACTCCCCCACCATCTTCCTTATTTTTCATTATTATGTTAGCACTTACCGTTATATTTTCCCAGCTGACTGTCCACCCTGTATTTTCCCACCCTTTTTGTCTCTTGCAACTGTTTGCTACTACCTTATATCATACCCCTTTTTGCTATTTTCCAATGTTTTATGTGACTGTATTTTCTTCGAATCAAATTATTTTGTGAAACTAAGTCTATGACAGTATCTCATATTATGTTTTTGTCTCTGCCATCAAGTGATATTGTATTCATCAAGTGATATTGTATTCATCTGCCTCACTTTGTATTCTCTCTCTCTCTCTCTCTCTGTATTGTATACTCTCTACTGTAACTTCCTGGGTCATGTTTGAAAATAGTCATCTCTATGGCTAGTGCACCTTAACCATTAACAAAAACTAAATAAATAAAAAAAATTGGTCAGGTCAATAGTCGTAAGATAGGTCGTCTCTCCCAGCTTGTCCAGGAGTTGGTCCATCCGGGGCATCGGGTGGGCATCTGACTTTGTGACTGCATTCAGTCCACAATAGTCCACACAGAAATAAGCAGAGCCATCTGGCTTGGGCACATGGACTACGGCTGAGGCCCAGGGGCTGAGGGATCTCTGGATTACCCCTAAATCCAGCATTTTCTCCACTTCCCTCCTAATGTCCTTTTTGACAGCCTCTGACTCCCGATATGCTGCCTGCTGTATGGGCGTCTGTGTCCCTGTCTCCACATCGTTCGTCGCTAAGGGGGTTAGTCCAGGCTTGGCACTAAACAGTGGGGCAAAGTCTGCTAGAACCTCCCTTACTTCCTGGATCTTGTCCAGGGCCAGCTGGGGAGACAATTTTAACGCCTCCACAGAGGACTCCCACTTGCTTTCTTCCAGCAAGTCCAGAAGGGGGTCTCCTCTTCCGTCCCCTCCCCAGGACAACATACTGAAAACACCATGTCAGCCCTATTAGCATATGGTTTCATCATGTTGACATGATACATCCTTTCTGTCTGTCTTCTGTCAGGTAACTCTATGATATAGTTCACGTCATTTACCTTTCTAACCACTTTGTACGCTCGTGCCCACTCAGCCTGCAGCTTGTCTTTCTGGACCGGAATAAGGCCATGACTTCCTGACCCACTGTGTACGAGTGAGCTCTGGCTCTGCAGTTGTACCACACTTTTTATTTCTGTTGGGCAGCTGCAAGGCTGCTCTGGACTGTCCCCATAAGCTCCTTCAGCCTTTCCCTAAACCTAAGGATGTAATCTACTATGGGAGTTCCCTGGGTGGCATGTTTGCCTTCCCAGTCCCCCTGGATCAAGTCTAGGGGCCCACGAACCTGCTGTCCATATAAAAGCTTGAAGATGGAAAATCCTATCGACTCTTGAGGCACCTCCTTGTATGCAAACAACAGGTGGGGAAAGTATTTCTCCCAGTCCCTCCCATGCTGTTTAGCAAATGCTTGGAGCATTGACCTCAGGGTACCATTAAATCTTTCCACAAGCCCATTGGCTTGTGGATGATAAGGTGTCATGTATCTCTGCACCACCCCACACTTCTCCCACAAACATTTCATCAGGTTCGACATGAAGGAACCCCCTTGATCGGTGATAACTTCCTGTGGAAACCCAACATGGGAGAAAATTCCAAGTAAGGCATCTGCCACTTTGTCTGTCCTCAGTGAGGATAGGGCAACTGCCTCTGGATACCGGGTGGCATAATCCACCACAGTCAGGATGAACCTCTTCCCGGAGGAGCTGGGGGTATTTAAAGGCCCCAAAATATCCATCCCCACCCTCTGGAATGGCTCCTCCACTATGGGCAATGGAATTAGGGCAGCTTGGGTTTTCTTACCTGCCTTCTCTATTTCTTGGCACCGGTGACAAGACCTGCAATACTCCTTCACCTGCTGGGTGAAGTTGGGCCAGTAGAAATTCTGGGCCAACTGCTGAGTAGATGACCAGACAAGGGAATATCATGTGCAGTCTTGAGCAACTACTCACGATACCCCTGGGGAACAACAAGCTGCCTGCCTATCACCCTTCCCTCCGTCTTCACATACTGAGTATACATCAGTCCATTTTCCCAATAAACCTTATGTTTACCGTCACCTACCTGTGCTCCATCAGAGTCTGCCCAAGCCCTCAGCTTCTCTAGACTAGGGTCACTTCTCTGAGCAGCTGCAAACTCCTCACACATTCCCAAAGCATGGGACAGGTCCCCTTCAGTCTCTAAACTAGGGTCCCTAGCACTCGCATCAGGGCAGTCAGGATCACTGTCATCCCTAACCCTCTGACAATGGGTCACCCTCCCTCTTCGGAGTAACCCTCCATAGCTGTGTGGTTAACTGCTACTGGGGAAATATCTACCCCCTTTTCATTAGTCTCCATATCAGAAGACACAGGCTGGGGAATCAGCCTCCCAGTGATTTCCACACTGGCATCTGTGGGGTTCAGGGAACTACAATTTTCCCTTCCCGCTAGGCTACGGGTCACTGCACACACCATCCCCTGTTGGAGATTGTTTCTAAGGATGATGTCAACTGCTAATGTTTTGGCTACAGCGACCTGTTGCACAGTTCCCCCTTTTTTACCCCAGTCTAGAAGAACACTAGCGAGGGGCAATGTTTTCTCCTCACCAGTAAAGTTTTGTACAGAGACATATTTATTGGGTATAAGCTGACCAGGCTCTACCAGATCCCCTTTTGCCAATGTCAGGGATGCCCCTGTGTCCCTTAACCCTTGTGTCTGTACACCATTCACTGTGACTGGGTGCATGTGTCTCTCATGTTCACAGGCATGCTTCCAGGGACACACAAACAACCCACTTCTTTCCTAGCCCCCTGTTGCATATTGCTCACCCTTTTCGGACACTGTCTGGCAATATGTCCAGTTTCTTTACAAAACCAACATTCATTTATTTTTTCAGAGAAATCTTTTCTTTGAAACCTAGGGCTAACTGGTTTTGGTGGAGGCAGTGGGGGTTTTAGCTGCCCTGAAGGTGCGCTTTTCCCTTTCTGTGTTGCCACACCCACTCCATTCACTCTCAGAGCAGGTCTGTTCTTGGCATAGCGGTCCAAGAGTTCAGCAGCCTCTTGCACTGTTTTGGGATCTCAGTCCTCCAACCAAGTTTTCAGCTCTGCTGGGCATGCCCCCCAAAACTGCTCTAACAATATTGCATTTTCAATTTTATCTACAGAGTTTGCTTCAATTCCTTCCCACCAATGTTTTAAAAACCTGACGTTGTTTCATGGCTAGCTCCTCATAACTCATGTCAGGGCTTCTCCTGAGCTTACAGAATTTAGCTCTGTATGCTTTAGCAGTTAAATCAAACTTTTTTAACAGTGCAGCTTTAAGTTTGCTGTAATCATTACTGTCCTCATTGTCCATGTGACCCAATGCATCCTGAGCTTTCTCGGTATGTAGCGGGGATAGCTGGAAGCTTCAGGACCCTCTAGGAATTTTAGCCTGAATACAAACTTTTTCAAAGGAATTTAAAAAGGCATCCATTTCCTCCCCCTCTTTAAATTCAGCTATCAATTTGGAATTCAATTTGTAACCCAGTCCTGTAGTTCCAGTTAAACCCAAGCCACTTACCTGCTGTGGTGCGGGTGGTTGGAGTTCTAGCTTCTCCAGTTCATGTCGCCTCGGGCGCTTCCGGTCCTCATGATCCGCCTCTTGCTGTTCACGGTCCACCTCTCGCTGTTCTCACTGGAACTCCAGCTCCATTCTGTGCAGCTCAATCTGCAGCCTGAGTGCTTCTGGCTCTAGAATGCTGGTGACCTTCCTCTGCTGCTGTGGCTCTTCGCTGGCACTGGCCCTGCTGTTATCCTCATCGGATCTGGACACTGCACTGGCCGCTAGCCCTTCCACACTCAAAGTTTGGTCTTTTACAGTCACAGTCAGTGACTCAATGCTCTGGGTATCTGCTGCCATCAGGGCATCCACGAGGTTCTGCTTGGTGGCTCTCACCTTGTACAGGACTCCTCGGTCCTTGCACAACTGCTTGAAGTAGTCTACAGTGTGCCTGCTGTAGTTGGAAGCCATCTTCTTCCCTAACTACAGCTACTCTAACTTGCACTTTAGAAAATAAAATAAAACAGGCAGGAACTCGACTGTAAGCAAAATGATATAGTTCTGTTTCCTTTTTCCAAAATAAATCACTGCCTTATTTTGCAAGTGAGCTGTACAGTATTAAGCTGACACACTAAACAGTTAAAGCTTGTGTTACCAAATGTATCTGCACTGCTGCCAACCAATCTGTCACAAGCCCACTCAGAAGGTCAGGCCCTCTGCTCCCACAGTGCCAACCTCCGAGTGCAGTATTGTGAACAGGTAACAGAACAGGGTAACCCTCCTGTCTGCTTGTGGGTCTGAATCACCTTTGGTCTGAAGTTCTGGAGGATTCAAACTGTGAACCTTATGCTAGCATACCCAAATGTACAGGCTCAGATAATCTGCTCTTCGGCGGATGCCAGATATCTTTCGCCTAAGGGCACCGAACCAGGTATCCAAAATGAACCCTTAAAACTCTATAAAAGACCTTAGGTATATTCTTATCTTTTCCAAGTTTGGTAACACCATTAAGCTTATGAACAGCTTTGTCAATCTTAACCCTCCATACATCACATGCAAAAGAAAGAACTTCGAACACACACCCACTTGTCTTTTTAAATACAGATTTACTTAAAAATGGATAAAAATATGTAAACTGTAAACACAGAACCATATATCACAAAGCATACAATCACCAAAAAGAACAAGGTTAAAGTACACACATAAACTCCTACCACAATACAATTAGACTTTTCTGTCTAATGTATTACCTTCTTACAGTGCTTACAGTTAGTTCTTTTTTCTAAGAGCCCACAAAGAAATGTGCCTAAAGATCAGACACAGAATAGCTTATACTGTCTCTCAAACACACCCCTTCCATGATGTCACCTAGCTCCTCCTTGTTAAATATAAAAAATATATAAACAGGATGTCCTATCAGGAGGTATATTAAATAAGGTGACATCAGCAAAAACTCATTTCCCAATATGACTCCTTAATTAACATCCCCCTCTTTGATCTCAAGCAGATCCTTTTTTCCCCAATGATAAAAGGATTTTATATAACTTTAACACCATGATGGGAACATGTTTTTTCCTCTGAGACGTCATAAAAGTTTACGAGCCCTATATCCTGGTAGCTGGTCAGCTCCAATTAAGTCAGATAAACAGGAGACCCTTAATTAAGGCTCTCTGGTCCTTTTAATTACCTCCTGGTTTCAGGTTAATATATCCTGTTGCTTCTCTGAAACCTGGGGGATGGGGTGGGTGGTATTCATGGAAGCACTGACAATCGCACACTATATTCTATATTACAAAAATCATAGAGCAATCATAACCAGCTTGCCAAGCTTCACAGCTACTATGTTCAGTTTAGCCTCTGTCATTATTGCCTGCAGGTCTGTGATCTTGTTTCCCAGACTGTGAGCATTTGTGTACATGATTTTCCATTGGCCAGATTTCGGTGTGTTAGTTGTTGGGTGAGGTCTGACATTTACCCTGTGCATTGCATGGGGAGCCAGACCTTTTACCTTACCTGGTGATGCAAATTAATTAAAAACATGCTGAACTCCTGTTTGACCAATAGCTGAGGGGTGAGGGGTGTTCTGCCCATTCGGCATATGGGGTGCTGCTCCCCTCTTCCCATTTGCTAGTTTAAATGTTCTGCAAAGATGTCAAACTTCTGCCCCAATGCACTGACTCCCTCTTTAGTCAGATGCAGTCCATCAAATGTAAAGAACTTTCGCTCCCAAAACTGTTGCCAGTTTCCTACAAGTTTGTGTCCTTTTTCCTGGCACCAGCCCTTGAGCCACATGTTTACTTCCCCTGTCTCCCCTCCTCTGACCTTCTGTCCATCTGCCCTCCTCTCCCAGACTGGCACTGACTCATGCTGACAGGATAACACAGCAAATGCAGAACAGCTGATTGCTTTAGTTTCATGAATGAGCACTTACTAAGAGGGTCATCATTCCAGCACATGCACAGCGTCATCAGCTTGCAGAGTCCAAGTCTGTTTTCTTTCATTGACGTAACACAGACTCGGGCCCCACTGATCTAGGTGATCGTAGTTTTCTCGCTGGCAGCTCCAGTGCTATCGGCTAGCACTTCCTTTCCCCAGTCATGACCTTTGTGCACATTCTAAAATATATTAAAGAGTGACACAGAAAGACTTGGTGGCATAAATCTTTATTATACAGGTATGGACAGATTACATCCAAGGGTACTAAGGGAACTGGCTGAGGAGCTGGCAGGCCTATTTAATAGTTCACTGGAGTCAGGTGTGGTACCACAGGACTGGAGAACAGCACATGTGATGACCTTCCACAAAAGCAGTCCCAAGGATGACCCAGAAAATTACAGACCAGTCAGTCTGACCTCAATCGTGTGTAAGCTCATGGAGACCACACTGAAGGAAAGGTTGGTAGAATATCTAGAGGAGCATAGTATCCAGGATGTGAGGCAGCATGGGTTCATGGGGGGAGATCATGTCACACAAAGCTGATTGACTTCTTTGACTGGGTCACTAAGACAGTAGACGGGGCCAAGTGGTAGACATCCTCTATCTGGATTACAGCAAGGCCTTTGACTTTGTGCCCCACAAAAGGTTGATTAGGATGTTGGCAGATATTGAGGTTGGGGATAAGCTGGCCAGATGGGTGGAAAACTGGCCAAGGGACGGAACCCAGAGGGTGGTTGTGGGAGGAGAGTGATCTGGCACCAGAGAGGTCACCAGTGGGGTCCCACAGGGCCTTGGTGCTGGGGCTGATGTTGTTCAATATCTTCATCAATGACATTGGGGATGGCATTAATGGCAAAATGTGCTTATTTGAGGATGACACCATGCTCTGCAGGAGAGTGGACACAGCTGAAGGGATACAGGGCTTACAAGATGATCTGAAAAAGCTGGGTAGGTGGTCCAGGATCTGGCAGCTTGGCTTCAATGCCAAGAAATGCAGTTATGCACATTGGAGCCAAGAACCCCAGGACGGAGTACTACCTGGGTGGAGTCCAGGTATCTGCATCAGAGGAGGAGAAGGACCTGGGAGTGATGATCACTAGTGACCTGAAGCACGCTATGCAGTGCAAGAAAGCAGCAGCAAGAGCAAACATGATGCTGGGATGCATAACTAGGGGGATCAGTCACTGGTGAGGCCACATCTAGAGTATGGAGTTCAGTACTGGTGCCCACACCTCAAAAAGGACATTAACCTGCTGGAGAAGGTCTGGAGGAGGGCTACAAAGATGATAGTGGGTCAGCAGTGTAAGACATATGATGAGAGGTTGAGGGCTCTGAACATGTACTCCCATGAGGAAAGGAGAGCGAGAGAGAGAGAGAGAGGGGTCATGATTGGAAAATTCAAGTACTTGAAAGGGATAAATAAGGTGGATAATGAGGGTCTCTTTAAGCTGAGTGGCAACCATGACATGAGGGGGAACAGTCTTCAGTTGGAGGGGGGGGGAGGTTTAAGAGGGAGGCCAGGAAGTACTTCTTCATGGAGAGGGTGGTAGACTCTTGGAATGCACTGCTGGAAGAGGTGGTCTTGTTGACCACCCCTTTTCCCCTTCCTGTACACCTCCAATCTAGTACTTGTAATCTCACTCCCCTGTCCCCCTCCCTGTCTCCCCCTCCTCCTCTCCACACTCCTATTCTCAGCCTAACACACTTCCCTTCCACCTCCCTCTCACCTCTTCTCTCTCTCTTCCTGTCCTATTAGCCTCCTCTTCCCCCTACCCTAGAGCCTCTCAAAGATTATGGCACCAGGCCCAACTCCTCCCCGGTTTCTAGCCCTTACTTGCTGTTCTCTTTCTCTCTCACCTGACACAGGCAGCGTTAGCCTGCTTTGCCCACCCCTTTTGTTGCCCTATACATACCTAATCCCTGTATCCCCCTACCGTTCCTCCCTCCTACTTGACAAGGTCAACCCTGACTGCCCTGCTCCTCGTCCCCCATGATCCCCCCTTTTTTCTCTGTTCTCCTCCTCCCCTATTATCTTCATTTCCCTTCCCTAACACCTCACCTTGTCCCCATTCCTGAGACCTACTGCTTCTCGACTCCTGATCCCAAATCTATGTTAATTATGTTAATCGTCTTCTGTTGCTCATATTGTCTTTGTATGCTCTATTTTGCTGTTCGTGCTTGATTTACTATGTACGTTTGTTTACCTTTTATTAATTTGTACAACGTGGAACCTTGGTAAAAGAACCATTGGCTCAAAGGTATTTGTAATCCTAGACATCAATAAAATAAATACAAATAAAAAGACAGTGGCCAGCTTTAAGAGAGGCTGGGACAGGCATAGGGGGAAGGTAAGGATCATGGGTAGTGAGGATGGGAGAAGTGGGGGGGCAGGGACAGTAGCTCGAGCTGTGAACTATGCAATACGAGCAGACTAGAGAGACTAAATGGCCTTCTTCTTCTGGCTTCTTCATATGTTCGTGTGCAAAATCCCTGAAAAAAATGAGATACTAAAGTGAATACCTGCTCTTTAAATTAAAAAAAAATAATTGTTAAATGTTATTTGTAGGGATGTAAGTTTGTCATGGCAGTCATACACGTCATTGATTCCATGATGTTTGATCTTTCTTCAGGACTTCCATGACTTTCACTAGTGTCATCAGAATGTAGCAATGATGACAGTGCCACAACATTTACCACTGTTTACTAATGATTTCATGAACAAACAATGAGTAATTAAAACCTCATCCATGACAAACTTACATCCCTAGTTAGTTGCCCTGATAATCCTCTTCTTACACTCACATATACACATTTAAAAATGAAGTACAGTACCACCGTATTTTACAATTTTAATTTCTGCTGTTTTTTTATTGATCATGCAAAATCCCCCTCCTATTCTTATTTGCTTGCCTGGGAAATCTCAGCTGTTTTAGGCCCTGGACACATTAGGGAACTTAAAATGGTTTAAGTGCCTTAACATGTTTTAAATCCCCCTAGCACTGTTTGCAGCCAGATTACAAGCATTTTGAAATGTTTTAACAAAAGTGTTTTTAAACCCTGCTAGATACCTAATCTTAAAACCATTTTTAAGCTAGGATGGTTTTGCTCACAGGTCTGGATAGGAGTAAAAATGTTTTAAGTTGTAATGGTTTAACTAAAACAGTTCTAGCTGCAGTGTGTCCAGGGAAGCACAGTTTGGTGTGTTGGACATAACACAAAATAGTCACACGGAGAACAGGTTTAACACTAGCAGTGTGGCCACACTAAACTGCTGTCAAAAATGTTTACTGAGTAGTGTGGCTGCACTGAAATGGTTTAACTAAACTGGTTTTAAAAATGGTTTTCAAAAACAGTTCCGTAGTGTGTCCAGTGCCTAACTGGCTACATATATAACAGAAGCCCTGGTTCCATCTGAGGCGCTCTGTTGCGTGAGTGGGGGTAAACATTCTGCCACTAGAAGGGAGCAGAGATTTGAATTCTTGTATTCCATCCATAATAAACATTCCAAGTACTGAGAGAAAGAAAGAAAGAAAGAGAAAGGAAGGAAGGAAGAAAGAAAAGAGAAACAAGATAGGAAAAGGGAGAAAATAATATAAAGAAGGAGAAAAGTTGAGGAAACAAGTAAATGGGGTGAGTTTGGAAAAAGAGAGAGTTAAAGGACTAATCTGAATAAAATGTATTTAGTTGTGCATTATATTTGAAACTGTGATGGCATGCCACATGTTGGGATGGGCTGGGATTATTTTGTTGGGGGTGGATGAACCTTTGAAAAATAATTAAAATGTTTAACATTATTTTATTTTTGTGAATCCCCCCCCACCACAAAAAACAAATCTTGGATACATTTTATAATTACGCAAGACATTCCAGGATATGCTTTATGATGGGATAATATACTTATTGGATGGCTGAAGGCACTCGGCGATGTCTCATGTCTCACAACACACCCGATGTGTGCTTTTAGCCAACCGCAATGTACACTCTTCATGTCTTAGTGCTTAAATACTTGCCAGACACATAGCTGATGTATATGTTAATGAGTCCCCCAGAGCCACTTGTTTCTGTATCAGAGTGGTTTCATGTGCCTTCGGTTTGAGCGAGAACAGTGAAGCAAAGCTGAACTGTTCTGGCTCAAGCTGAAGGCAAGTGAAACCACTCTGATCTGAGAACAGTGGCGACAATTTATGTTATATGTTATTGATCGAGGTGATCAATAATATATATATTTTTTTAAACTTCCCAGAGCATTCCCGTTTCTAGGGCATCTGTACGTGAGATGCTTTTCACAGAATAAGAGTGTCTCACGCAGGGGAAAGGAGCCTTCCGATTGGTCGGGAACGCTCCCTCGATCTATAATTTGTTAAATGATCCTAAATCACCACATCTTCTGGACCAAATATGAAAGGAGCTTGGCTCCCAAAATACAATTCCTCAATGGGAAGTCTGCCTGGAGAGGGGGGTGGATGCTGATGGCATCCCCATCCTGACGAGGTTTCATTGGAAAGTTTTAATAGGTTTTCAGGCCCCCATCAGTTACTAAACATTCTGGAACCACCTTTCCTGCCAACTGTTGGTGCCAGTGCAGAGATATTGGAACCCACTTTCACAGACATTATTTTGGGCCAGCCCTCTCCTCTGATTCTGGCACCAGATCCATCAAGCAATACAAGCCATACTAGGTACACGTCCCCAATTCTTACTTACACAGATCTGGTGCTAAGCTTTTCCCTCCTTTATGAAGGACTCTAGAACCCAGAAATGACTGGATAATATACTCTGGATAGCAGCCTTGAAATGTATTACTCTGAACTGGTTAACTCCACAGGTACCCACAGTGGAAGAACTGAAAAACAAGGCCACAAAACTTGAAACCATGGAATGAACTGCAGCAGACCTGCTGCATAGAGACAGGTATTTGGGCATTTAGTCCACCTGGTACCATTATATGCTAGATATGACTGAGAATATCAGTGCAGATACAGTTGATAATCCCTGATGCCGTATGCCCTATATGAACTTCCATATTGCCCACTAGAGAAGAGGTGGACTCTTTTCCTTGCCTGTACTTTGAGATATTAAACTGGCAGCTTTATAATATTCAGACACCACTGTTTAGGTAGTCTGAAGTTTAAACTGTAGTGCTACATGCTTCTCACTGGTAACATTTTTTGCCAAAGATACTCCTCAGCTTTGTATACTATCACCATTTCTCATAGGAGTGTGAGGAACTGTCCTGCTAACCTGTCTCTTATAAGCGAAAGCTAAATAAACTTGAAGTTAAAAAAAAAAAACAGTGTTTGGAGCACTAGTCTGAAACTTGTTTGTTCAACAGAGTGGGGTACAAGGTTAATTCATCAAGTATGAATGAAATTAGATTGTTTAGTGTCAGGGCTTCTTTCTGTCACTTGGAAACCTGTTTTTGTGACTGAAAAACCTGTTTTTCATGACAGACAACTTCAGCTTTCATGAGTCTCAAAACAAGAACAATACAGATGCTTTGCAAGTCCATGTGCAAAGCAAGTTATAGGTCTGGGACAATGCAATGTGTGATGACACAGCTGTTTTGCAAGTAGCCTGAAGGAACACTCTGTAAGTGTGCTACAGTTCTGGCACCATGTTTGAGATGAGGCAGCTGATTCCTGAGTTACCTGCAGGGCCACTTACGAAGTAAACTACTGCTCTGGTGCAGTGGGTGTTACTATGTAAGAAATAATGCTGAGGTGTCCAGGTGTGGTCTAATATATGGACACCTCAGGTGCATCATGAGGCACATACCGAGTGCCTTTAACCACCCAAGAAGTTTGCATATCAACATACTGGGACACCTTGAAGGGTGTTATTCCTCTTATAACATATGTCCTAAATTGATTTTTGAAATATAAACAGTAATTTAGTTATGAACTGTCTGGGCATACTCTGATAACCGGATAGTCAGATGATACTCTCAGCCAATCGGATTACTAGGATTTCATTAGCTATTTTACAAGCAGTGCTCTTCATGGGATGTAAGACAGGTAAAAGCTAAAGGTGTCAGGTGGTGGTATATATCTTTTCAAAATATAAGAAAATACATTGCAAAAGAGTCTATGCATGAAAAAGGGCTACCAAAGTGTGACATTAGTGTCAATTTGTTAACTCTATAATACAGCGATTATTATAAGCATTTTTAATGCTGTGACTCACCTTATAAAAATGTAGTATGGTGTAGGATAACTCTAATTTTGGGGCCCGAGAAGAAGCCTCCACAAAGTTGCACGTGTAAGAGAGGACATAAAAGCAGGGCTGCACATGTAACGGGGGACATAAAAGCAGGGCTGCACCTGTAACTGGGAACATAAAAGCAGGGCTTCACATGTAACTGAGAACATAAAAGCAGCATAATATTCTGTGGTGATTTGCATATGCAGCCCATGATGCTTTGCATTGTGGGGGCATGTGTGATTTTGTATTTTTTTGAAACTTGGCTTCCCAGCCAAATGCCCTTTGGGGTAACCATTGCCTCAGTGCTTGCACACAGAGGTTCTTTGTCTTTTAAACTGTTTTTTGTTTTAATTGGGTTCACCACAACATAACCCAGATCGACCATCTTAGTGTAGCTGGTTCATTCCACTGGGGTGTCAAACAGATGAGGCATACTGATGAGTCCTGGTAGGACGAAACACGTGTCTATGTCTTCTGTTGGCACCCTTTGGAAACTGTGTGAGAGGCCTTACTGCACCATGTGTTTCTGCTTAAAGTTGAACCAGCATAATATTCTGTTGTAATTTGCATATGCAGCCCATGATGCTCTGCATTGTGGGGGCACGTGTGATTTTGTATTTCTTTGAAACTTGGCTTCCCAGCCAAATGCCCTTTGGGGTAACCATTGCCTCAGTACTTGCACACAGAGGTTCTTTGTCTTATGATATGACTGACCAATATAGCCCAGAGAATAATGTAACCTAATTAGGGCACCACAACAAGCAGTATGGGGAAAGTGCTTTTTAACATTAGGCTCCACCCCTTCAAAAGCAGTGACCATATGGTTTTGTGCCATGATTAACAGTATGCTGTGGTTGCCCTGAGGTGCAACCAGAAAATCCACAAAGGCACAATAATAAACACTTTAAATTCACAAAAAATAGAATACTGCAGGCAGCGCCAGACAAGTTAGCTAATGCAACAGCATCACCCAAATACCATCTGAATCACAGCACACAAACCAGCCACCCCACCATTAGTTGTTGTCTGCTTAGGCATGCAACTCAGTTGTGCGTAAACAGGTAATTGGTGTAACGGTGTAGCAACTACATGTGCAATATGCATAACTGTTTTTTTGGGGGGGGGGGTTGCAGACATAGTCACACACAAAATGGGTTTTGCCAAGATCACCAGCCCAATACAAGCTATCTGTTTGAATACAATAAGTGCACATCAGGGGTTATTTGGTGATTTTGAAATTTAAACCAAAATAGCAGGTAGGGTTACCATGATGATGTCCAAGCTAAAAAAACAAAATAAATAAATTCATTTCGTTCATGTTTTGTTTTCAGATACCAAAATCCTAACCCAATGTCAAAACAATCATGAACCGATTAACAAAGCTGTTCAAATTATTAAATCACTTAGGTGAAGACAAAAAAAAAAGGAGAAAAACGTAATAAGCGCAGTATGAGCCATGCATCATCTTATCTGCCAAAAAGTAAAAAAAAGTGAAATACTTAACCCATGCATCCACAGGTCTGCCAGCAAAATGGCAGCAAGCATACACCCATCTGGTAGTAAAAGGAAGGCATGCATACACACAGCTGCAGACTAAATGAAGGGATGCAACCATCCATCTACAAACAAAATGGAGGCATGCATCCACCAATCTGCAAATCAAAATGGAGGCAATCATACACAAATAAGCAAACAAAATGACGGCATTCATCCACCCATCTGCAAATCAAAATGGAGGTGATCATAGACAAATCTGCAAACAAAATGAAGCCATGCATCCACCTGTCTACAAACAAAATGGAGGGATGCATACACCCACCTGCAAGCAAAACGGAGGCGTGCATTTAGCCATCTGCAAACAAAATGGAGGCACACTTCCAGCCGTCTGCCAACCAAAAACGGAGGCCCACCACAAAACATATCACAGGGACTCAGTCAAGAACTGTCACCAGACCTGATACACATAGACCAAATAGTGCACCAACACCCCCCCCCGTGCAAAAAAAAATAATCAGTGAACACATGGTGTGGTACCCAGATTAACATCAAATGCTGTGGGTGCCCTGCGATGCACCAAGACAAAACAGAAGTGGTGCAACCTACTAACAAAGAAGCCAGTAACAAATGTATTATGCAATGTAATAGCCCATCACAACCAATGTCAAGATCATGCCCGGCAACCCTACCACTCCACCTAAATATGTGGTTGCCACAGGTCCAGTGGCATGAAGGGCAGAGGCATCCGTGCTTTACCTTCTGCCATGCTGGCGACCGGCCAATGTGCCATGGGTGCAAGCCCGCACTGAATGGCCATTGCCAGCATTGCACACTGTACCGAGGGGGTAACACAGAACAATAGAAACATAGAAACATAGAATTTGACGGCAGATAAGGACCGCTTGGCCCACCCAGTCTGCCCATTTCCCTACCTACTGGATAAGCTGCAGATCCTAGTTAACCAGCAGCCTACTTCTTCCTACCCCCAACCCCCAGAACTGCCTTATGACTATCCCATGCATGCTTGAATTCCACCACTGATTTTGACTCCACAACCTCCTTCGGAAGGCCGTTCCATGCATCCACAACCCTCTCTGTAAAAAAATACTTCCTTAAATTACCTCTGAGCCGCCCCCATTTTCAAATTGTGCCCTCTTGTTCTTGCACACCTCTCTTTTTGAAAGATGCTACCCTCTTGGACTTTGTTGATTCCCTTGAGGTACTTGAACGTTTCTATCATGTCCCCCCTCTCCTTCTTTCCTCAAGGCTATACATATTAAGCTCCTTAAGTCTCTCTTCATATGTCTTCGGTGCAGACCCTGCACCATTTTAGTCCCTCCTCTGGACAGCTTCCATCCTGTCTATGTGTTTCGGAGATTGGGTCTCCAGAACTGCACACAATACTCCAGATGGGGTCTCACCAGCTGTCTGTACAGAGGATAATAACTTCCTGTTTTCTACTGGTGATGCCTCTCCCTATGCATCCCAGTATCCCCCAACCCTCCTTGCTGCCCTCTCACATTGCTTGCCCGTCTTTAGGTCATCTGATATGACTACCCCCAGGTCCTTTCCATTTTGTTGTTGTTAGTATCTCACCCCCATTGTGTACTCTTCCCTGGGTTTTGTTTCCTGGTGCATTACCTTGCACTTCTTAGCATTGAATCTAAGCTGCCATACATTTGACCATTCCTCTAACCTTGCCAAGTCCCTTCTCATCCTTTCCACCCCCCTGTGCATCAGCTCTGTTGCAGATCTTAGTGTCATCTGCAAAGAGACATACTTTCCTTCCAGTCCTTCTGCAATGTAAACATAAAGACATTGAAGAGGACCAGTCCTAATACTGAACCTCACGGTACCCCACTAGTAACCCTCCTTTCTTCTGAGTGGACTCCATTTACTATTACTCTCTGTGTCCTATTCTCCAGCCAATTCTTTACCCAGGCTGTCATCTTGGGACCCACTCCCAGGCTGGCTAACTTGCATATTAATCTTTTGTGTGGGACTGTGTCAAATGCCTTGCTAAAGTCTAGGTAGGCCATGTCCACAGCCCCTCCCTGATCTACTACTTTGGTCACCCAGTCAAAGAAATCTATCAGGTTCGTCTGGCATGACCTTCCCGCTGTGAATCCATACTGCCTAGGGTCCTGTGCCCCTCTGGCCTCTAGATACTCGACAATTCTTTCCTTTAGAAGTGATTCCATCATTTTCCCTATCACTGAGGTTAAACTAACAGGTCTATAGTTTCCTGCTTCTGCCTTGCTCCCACTTTTTTTTCCCAACAAGGAAAAATGAGGTCCCCAGTCAAGCAGGATGATGGCAGCCATGCAGGCCCTGACTCTGAATGGTGCTCCCTGGAATCTGGATCCTAGTCAAGGTAAGTTTGAGTAAGGGAGGCTCCTCACCACCCTGTCATGGAGGGTAAACCATAGGGGAAGAAGGGGTTAGCTGCCTGGTGTCGGGGTGCGGGGCTGGGTGGGTGGCTAAAAGGTAGCTGTCAACTGGTGGGGACCCGAAGGAGAATCAAATAAAGTAAAAAAGTAAAATTTGTGGTTGCCTTATTTGGTTGCACCAAACTAACATGCACATCTGATCATGCCATACCTCTCAACTGTACTGCATCATGAGGAACAGTTCCTCATTTTATTCACAAAAGCCCCTTGTTACTCATTGAGAGGGTTTGTCCCACATTCAACAACAACATTATAAAGCAAAAATGCATAGCAGTTCATATGAAAAATGTGTTAATTATTTAACGGTGAACTTTGTTAACATAAAGGCATACATTTCAACAGCGGTCTGAGCTTCTGAGCAATAGATTTGATGAAGTGTTTCACATTTGTGGGATGTACTGAGGTACAGCGCTTATACAACTCTTTGATAGGGAGAAGCACACATTCAGGAGTGTTGGTGGGTTGTACTGGGCAGTGCCCAGGTAAATACAGGAAATACGTTTTTTTTTTTAAATACCAAAAACCACAATAAACATCAGAACCTGCACTCAATCTTTTTAACAACCCCCAAGAAAAACAATCATTGTAACAGCAGTATGTAAAATACCATCCCAACATATGAAAAGCAATTTAAAATAAAACATTGGAACCAAAAACCAAAATAAATATCAGTATCCCAAAAATAGAGAGCCCAAGGATTAAATACAGGTACCAAACCCTCCCCAATAACCAAATAATGCAGCCTGCTAATCCCAGACACTCCACTCAATCTCCATCCCTCCCCAGAATTGACTGTAACAGCAGCATGTAAAATACAGTCCCAACATAAAAAGAACATTTAAAATAAAGCATAGTAGCCCGGAAAGTTGATTTATGCAACGACCTTATCAACTTCTTCAAGAAGACCTCGTGGTGAACAAGGACATAAAGAAGGTCCCAAATTCACATTTTAATTCAAATGGCACCCCTTACACTAAATGCAGAAGTCAAAAGGGAAACACAGAATTTGATGGCAGATAAGGACTGCTTGGCCCACCCAGTCAGCCCATTTCCCTACCTAATGGATAAGCTGCAGTTCCTAGTTAACCAGCAGCCTACTTCTTTCTACCCCCACAATCCAGGGTGTGGGTCCATCTGCACTATTAATGAACCCCCACCCCAAAGGCTTGCTTACATTACCAAAACTAATAAAAAAAAACCCAGTGTTTTTAGCTGCAGGCATGTTCGGTATTTACCTGATGCAGTAAGGATAGTGATGTAATGAGGGTCACACAGGAGGACAAGAGCTCTTCAGGGCAAGACAGTCGATCACAGGATAGGGCTAGAAATTGCAGGGAATCGTCTTTTGAAATCCCCCATGGTCTGCTCCAATATCGCGCTGATGTAAGCGCCCAAATGGTTTCACAAGTGGCTCCCCTGGATCGCTGCCGTCATGTGTGAACATTCGGTGGTGTGGGACATGAAAGGATCAGGCGAACAAAGGGGACAGCTTGCGATCATACTGTATACTTAAAGAACAGGACAGTGCACTGTAGTACTCTAAACAAATACAGCAAGTAACCTAGGGACAAAAATACAACACAAATAGCATCAAAGTGCAGATTATTACAAAAAATCAGAGGTAACACAAGGGCACATGAATGGTTACATGTGAGACCACATCTTTAGGGCCCCCGGGGGGTGGTAATCAAGGCAGCACAATAAGGAAGTGTGATAAATGAGAGCAGGACACAGAATTAGTTACAAAAATATTTTTATTGCCAGAAAAGTCTAGTTAAATTACACTAAGAGACTATTTCACACACATGGGTAGCCATGTCACAAATTAGTACACAAATATTCATGCATTTTGAAAGATTAACGTGCATTTTTTTAATATGGAATCATCTGATTCCATTAATGTTATCTTTTTGCATCTCTCCACATAGGCTACTTAAAATGCCCATATCAATGATTGTGTTAAACTCAAAATCCTGCATATGTACTGAATTACAAACTGTAGGATCCATTTGTAACCCCTTTTCATGCATGGAGCCATTAACAAAATGATATTATTGCATCTATTAGGGTTGAAACACAAAGCATTAAAAGTAGGCACATGAATGCCAACCCACGTACACATGTGGTACTGCTACCATTTGCGACACCGATGACTTGGGTCTGAGAACAAGCATGATGCATCAGAGGGTCAGTTGAGGGAGGAGGATCAAGCATCTGATGGACAGCTCTCCTCCTCTGGGACGGGTGGGTTGTGGTACTCACTGATAGTCCAACCCCTAGTGTTGGCTGTGGGGTAGTGAGTCAGAGACCACAGGAACAAGGGGATTGAAAGAGAGGCAGGCGTTGCTGCATTGGGCATAGGAGACATCTGACATCAACAAGATGTCACTGCACATCCCATCCTCAAGGGAGAAACTTAGGGTGGAACATGGCCATCGGATGAGAGGATGAAATCATGTCCTCCACTGAATCTGACCTGCTTGGGGCTGGCTGCCCTGGTCTTCATCTCTGACTGATGCCAAAATGGTAGGGGGTATTGTATGGGGAAGTTAGCCAAGGCACTGAAACAACCCCATCTCAGGGGGATGGGGCAAGCTGTGGGATCTGGCCACCAGGTGTGTCACAGGTGGACCAGGGAAGTCCAGTACCATGAGCAGTAGGGTCTCGGACAGGATATGGGTGATGGAAATGACTGAAAGAAGTCTTGCCCAATGGTGCGAGAAGGGATAAACAGAGTTGGAAAAAAAGTAAGGAAATAAAAAGGTTAGGGTTGAAAGTCCCAGGAACCATGGCAAATTTGTGGTGTGGTGCTCCTTGGGGCTAGAACAATCATAGAATGCAGTGTTGGCATTATTACAATATTGGCATTGTCTTGTCAAAGTAAAATAGTGACACAGCAATGCTCGCATAGAAAGTGCTGATAATAGGGTAATGTTAATGTCACCACTGTCAAGCATGATTGTTTGAACCCAGAGGACCACCACATCACAAGTTCCAGGGACTTTTAACCCTAATTTATTAATTTCTTTATTTTTTTATTTGCATTTCATCCATAATAGTAGAACATTTTATAAACTCTTTGCCTGCTCAGATATTAGCTGCTAGTATGTAGACACCAGCAAATGGATATGTTGTAAGCCTGATGGGGTTAATTCAGATAATTGGCTACCCACTCACTCTGAGTTTATAGGCAGATAATACTAACTGGAAAGGCCAGCCAGTTCAACATCTTTATTAGTCTATTGTGTTCTGCTATGATTTCAGCACATTGCAATAATACATTTCTTCAATAAAATTCACATTTTATTAAATTAATTCTAATTAAGTGAACAGCCTCAATTTGGGGAAAATTATCAGGATAATCCAGGCTTTGAGTGCTAAGCATAAGGGAAGGTAACATAGAAACATAGAATTTGATAGCAGATAAGGACCACTTGGCCCACTCAATCTGCCCTTTTTTCCCTACCTCTATTATTGCCGCATATCAAGCTTGATCTACAGGTCTTTTTCCCTTCCCCCTTCCTTTCCACAATGATTCCTTTGTGCCTATCCCAGGCAGTCTTCAAGGCAGAGAATGATCTCTTCCTTTCATTTACATTTTTTTCTGTCTTCTGCATTTTGCATGCATAGGTAACATTGGTGAGACACAAAAGTTGAATATAAAAGAACAAAAATGATGTCTGTCCAGCAAAATACTAAAATAATCGGGGCAAATTAACAGGAGTAGAACCTACACTCCCTACTTTGAAGAGATTGCTGTACTGAAAAAAAACATGTTTGGTATTTCTTTTGGTGCATTTTATGCTGGAACTGAGGATAGAGGATAGGACATCAGTGAGACTGTTATGGCCCAATCTGCAAACGTCTCCTGGGGATTTTCACACCTGCAGAGGGGTGTTTTGCATGGATATGGTGCATAGTGGACCTGCACCTGCCATGTGTGTAATATGATGTGGGATCAACAATTCATTCCATGCTCCTTCTACACCAGACACTGTGCCTTATGCATGTCTATATGCATTTCTGGGTCAGGGGCAGGTTTGGGGTGGGTGTACAAATTGGGGGTGCTATAATGCTAGGCTGACCCAGTGTGCAAGCCCCCTGTAATAAATCAGTGCCAAAATTGCCTCTATCAGCCCTGCTGACATCCAGTCCCAGCCCTCTGGGCTGAAACAGAGAGCTGGGGCCTAGCAGTTTAGTTATTTACATTTTTTAACATTTTGATGAATATGGTCTAGTAGGATACAACAGTCCATAAAGGGCTGCTGTATTCCACAGTGCCATGGTCCATGAGGAAAGCAGCATCCAGATGTAGCTGGATGCAGAAATCCTATTGGAGACCTTCTGTTATGCCCTGTGCCACTCATAGTCCCTCTTTGCAAGTGTCCATGCAAGGGGAGGAAGCAGGGACAGGTAGTCTGAGACTGTGAATTGCACCTTTGGAGTAGCTATCCCTGAATGTGGTTAGGTGCCTTTGGTGTGTATCTGGACCAGCTTTGTACTGAGTAGTACTGACTAAGGGCCTAATCAATGAAAGACATCTGAATGGGAGGCATATGGCAGGCAGAGAGGTAGACACCACTGTAGCTTGACCCATACTAGAGAGGAAGAGTGAACGGTACAGTGACCTATGAACCCAAAGCCCCTTTTACATGATAGGCAGTGAGTGGTGCAGAGCAACTGGAACATTACCTCAGACAGTTAATCAAGACATGCTTTGAAAATCCTGTCTTATAGCATTACTAAACATTTAATCAAAGCATCAGAAATAGATATAGCCCCTTCCCACACGTGTAAACCCTAACAAATCCATTTTTCATACTCTCGTATATGAACGTTTGCTGGCGGAACATGGGGTCACAGGGCAGATCAAAGATTTTCTCCTGGCATTGAATGAGGAGAAGGGCTTTGACATGGTAATACATGGATACCTATTTAGTGTTCTTAAACACTATGGAACACCAGTTGGATTCATCCTATGGAAATGCACCATTTATGACCAGGCAGTATTAATTCCTAGTGTTAATGGGTTATCTAGGCACTAAGCTGTAAGTAGGAATGGGGGTGAAACAGGGTTGCCAGTTAGGCCCTCTGCTGTATACATTTGCGACTGATCCTCTTCTGCGTATGCTGCAAAATAACGATAACATACCAGGCACAGCATGAAGTGCAGATAATCCCCCTATCAAAACTCTAGCATACGGGCTGAAGGGAAAGCCATTCCCAGCCCAAGAAACAAAACCATAAAACTCTAGCATAAGCAGATGATCTATGTGTTGTTATCCGATCACATGATTCTGGCATAGCTATACAGTATATATTGGACTTCTTTTCTACATTGTCAGGGCCCAAACACATTTTACCAAGAGTAAGGCTCTGAGCATATGGACTCAGGCAGTAGATTCGTCACATTTATTTATTTTATTTATATATTTAAAAATTGGTAACCAGGAAAGATACATTGAGCTGAGGCTCGTTTCCAGGTGCGTCCCAGGGGAGGGGGGATGAGGAGTACAATCAAAATTACAAATTAAACTTACAAACCATCAGATTGCATATACATAGGCAGACATTTTAAGATTAAACTTACAAAGCATCAGTCCGTATATATAGGCAGACATCACATGTAAGAGCAAGTGTGGTGCGTCTGGTATATAACTATAAAAATCATGGATTTCTACTAAGATATGTAGACAGAAGTGCAAGAATACCATAAAGTGCCCTGTGTTATTGACGAGGGTGACATAAAAGTGGCGTGCAGAAATGAGAGAGGAAGGAGAGATGAGACAGGTCGGGGGGGTTGAAAGATACAGAGGGTAACAGATTGACACCTTTGGAGTTATCTAAATGCCAAGAGTGAGGGGGAGAGGCAGACAGAGGAGGGGCACAGGTTCTAGAGGGAAGGGAGGTCGTAGGAGAAAATGGCTTGCCCAGCACATAAGTAGGGGCAGGGGATGGAGAAGGTATGGGAATCCCTGGAGTGGAGAGAGTAAGAAGAGGATAGGACAAGGGAAATGAGTGAGAAAGGTAGGAAGGAAGGGACCTAAACCAGTATTTAGCAATGAAGGAGGCACAGTGGGACAGAGGAGGGGAACAGACTCCACAGGGAGGGGAGACAGTAGTCACAATGGGACTGACGGTGTGAAGATAGTGGGAGGATGGAGAGGGATGACTATAGGGAGCAGTGTGAGTCCATGGGGGAAAGTTTGTAGCAAAGCAACAGAAGGCATTGCAGAGTGTATCCAATCTGGCTAGGGAAGAGGAAGGGGCAATACCATAAACCACATCTGCATAGTTGAAAACCAGGAGAACCATTTTGATTACCAGCTCCTGGCAGACCTGGAGGGATGGACAGTCCTTGTTGTGGTACAGGGCACTGAGTTTAAGGTGAAGTTTGGTATGGATGCCGTTGCTGTGGGCTAGGAAGTCAAGCTTGCCATCTAGCCACACACCAAGGTACTTGAAGACAGGGACAACCTCCAGTGAGGTGCTATCCAGAGTAGAGAATACAGGGGCAGGATGAAAGCCTGGCCAGTTTCTGTCTGGCGCCAAAGGTCAGAGACCCAGGGCCAGATTTTCAATGGCCAGAGAATGACGCAGGGTGCTTGCATCAAAAACAACTGATGCAAGGAGTAGGATGCGTCAAACCTTGCACCAGTTCTGATTTTCAAATGGTGCTTGTGTCAAAAACAGGTCTGCATGTGCCAGAGTGGCTTGCCCCATGCTTGCACCAAATAAATGCCTGTGCATTTCGGAAGGGATGCCTGCATCATTGAAATGATGCACCATCCCCTTATTTGGGATTTTCAAAGAATGCAAGTCCTGTCCTTGTGCTTAAGATGCATGTCACTGTTAGACCAGCCAGAGCTGGTCTAAGGGACACTGACTAGAGCATATAAAGAGACCCAAAACAGGTGGTCAGACCTGACTATGCTACTATTAAGGGCCAGTATTCTCCTGCTGGACTAGTTTAGAACATTTCGGGGGCTTAGTTCTGGCCATTTCATCTGCCATTTTGTTTTACTTAGCCGTGTCATTCTCATCCTTTGCATCATTTTTTACTCAGCTTGCACCATTTTTTTTTACTCGGCTTGCACCATTTTTGTTACTCAGCCTGCACCATTTTTTCTCAGTTTTCACCATTTTTGTATTCAACTTACATCATTTTTGTTCCTTGAGTCATTTTTTTGACTCATCTTGCCCCATTTGCGACTCAGCTTGCACCATTTATTTTGGTGCAGCTTGCGTCATTCTCATCCCTTATGCCATGTTGCTGACACAGTGGACCTCTTGCGTCAGTTTGGGGGACTTTGTCACAAAGAATGCTTTTCTTGTAAAATATGGTGCCCAGCATTTGGAGCACCTAGATCTGACTCAAGCTGGTTGTTTGACACAGCTTGCATGGATCTAAGGGCCCTTTGAAAATCTGGCCCCCAGTCTTTTTGATGTTGACCCTGAGCTAGTTGGTGTGGAACCAACACAGCACATTGTGGAAGTCCTGCAGAAGCAGACATACCACTGCTGAGGTCAACAGACTGGAAGTGTAGATGCAGAAATTGTGGGCATCCTGGTGGTAGATTCTTTGCAAATGTCATACATTAGATTTGGCCCTGGGAACACATCTTTAGAAAATTGGGATAACTGCATTAATAAGACCTTCACCCCACTTATGGTATGGGAAATAATTTCACCTCCAAGAAAAAAACAGAGTGCACCTAATTAAGACACTTTCATTTCTGCAATTCTTACATCTATGTGAAGTTTTCCTGCCCGCACAAGCATGTGAGGCCAGACTGCTCAGTTTAGTTTTTCAAGGCTTATGGGGCAGCAGGCTGAACCCTGTTAAAGGAGTGATCATCTACAGGACTGTATCAAATGGGATGGGGGTAGGAATGGTATATCCAATTGCCCTCTTTTTCAGTATTTTTATGTCTAGAAACATTACCCAGCTGTACATCACTCAAAAACCCTGGGTGAACCTGATTTTGGGATGAATTATGCCCCACAATATTAACTGGGAACAAGGCTCCATGAGGCTTTTAGGTGTGGATAGGGGTCAGCACACTCCAGAATATTTAAGAAATAGTTTTATTAAAACATGAAACTGGAGAATTTCCCCAAATCAGGTTTCCACTTTATCCAGAAAGACCCCATACAAAGCAATAGTAGATATGCAGTAGTGTGTTCTGAACCCATAGTTTTCTCAGGGTGTTCTTCAAGTGATTGTCCTACTGAGTAATCATTGCTGCAGGACACAGGAATACCAGTGTTCATGTGGGACATCACATGGCTGTGTGTCCATGGAAAATTAAGGGTAAAATGATAATGTAAACATGGAGCAATGGAGGACAGCATTTGGTTACGGCCTACCTGTCTCACAGTTACTGAAACTCAAGACCACTTTGTATTCCACTGCCCATACTCCGCATAGTTGTGCATAACTCTAGCAAGGGTGTGGAAAGCACCTGTTTTTGCAAATCCAGACTCAGAAAGTGTAGTTTGAGGATTTTCTGACCTTGATGGACAGCCTTACAAGTACAATGCAACTTATATCTGTGGTATGTAATTACAGTACCATTTTATGGTAAGCACTCTGTGCTTTGTCAATGCAAAAGAAACATCTTCCCTATACAGATGTGAGATATAGTAAATGCAGTCTCATGCATGCATGTTGAAGAAAATATGCCAGAAGGAATCGCACTATTTAAAAGACAAGAATATTGCGATGCCTGTCCATGGATTACAATGGGATTACGTTAAGTAGGTTTAAACTCCCAATGTCATGCATGCATTCAAAAGGTTTTTCTTTGTTTCTAGGTGATTATCTTTATCCTTTAATACTAATATGCTTTTCTGAACTTGTGTCTTCTGTTACGAACTCAGAATAAATGTTGGTTTTAAACTTGCTTTTTTTTTTGTATAGATTGAGTTATGATTTTTGGTTTGTAGATTGTCTTTTTTTTGCCATAAAGCTTTTTCCCTGTGGTCAGATGGGTGGCTCCTCAGTCCTATCCCTGCATCCTGCAACCAGCTTCCACTACCACCAGTGCTGGTATGTCCCCCCGTGGATCACCCCCCCCCCCACTGCGGGGCAAGGGAAGGAGGGCCATCCCCTCGCCCAGATAAACATATCCAGATGTTTCCAGTCACAACCGAGTGGGAGATGGGCAGGGCTTCATGTAGCCCGTCCTCCCATTTTCCAGTTTCTCCCAGTGCTGGGGTGCACACATTGGAGCATGTGTGTGAAAGCATGCATGCTCCACAGAAGTTCCGCACCTCCCATTCATATATGTCGCCCCTGGCTATCCTACTAGCAGGTCTTGAGCTGGTGGCAGTCACATGGTGGAGTCGGCAGCCACCCTGTGGGAGAGGAGAGTAGTCCATCAGACACTCACTTTTCTCCCACCCCTTCTGACCTCTGGCAACCTGAGTCCATTCCCGAACTAGGGTGGCTGGCGTGGGAAAAGGTAAGATGCACACAGTGCCTCAGTCCTCTTCTCATTCAGGATGGCTTGGTTTGTACATTGCTTTGTTTGATTAAATAAAATTCCCATACTCTTTTCAAGAAGTGCCATGGAATCTGTAATGTCCATCTGAAAAACCACCAGAAAAGGCAGACAGGCATTGGTTAAATGTCTCATCCACAGGACAGCACACCATGAATTACAGTATTCCCCCCAGTACTGCACTCGGATGCCATTGTTTTTTATGCTATGAGCCTAATCCCAGTGTGGGGTGAGAACCCATGATCTTCTGGCCATGCTGGACTCAAGTTTTTGTATATCAATATGGTATTGCAACTTGGGGAACTGAGGGCAGTTAGGGATGTGGAATACTTTTAAAGCTGCAGATGGGTGGGTATATTACCCAAAGGGAGCCCATGCTTGTCAGGACAGTCATCCATGACCCATTCCAAAAGTTAAGAGGATTTTTAATTTTTATTTTGAACTGAACCAATGAGGGGAGACCCTCAACCTGGTGGCTTAGCTTACAAGTAACACTCCCCGAATAACAAAAAATATTTAATTTTTTTTTATGTGCCAAATGTGTACTTGTGCGTTACTTTCTTAAACCAGTACTGCAGCGCCAAATTGGTTTGCCTCTTTCTGAAGGTCTTCAGCTGTAGGTAACACCCTACAAAGGCATGCTGCAACCCCCTCTACACTCAGCCACCACTTCTACCTATTAGTCAGTTGTCTCTTGAATGGGCACTCTGAAGCTACTGTACATGACATAGCAGATAGACATGTGTCTCTAAACCAGTTGCTTCAGTTAATACATTTAATAATTGTTTTCTCTAATTTGGACAAGTACTTAGCCAGTCAAATTGGGAATTTGAGTCATTCACTTAACTCAGATCAACCCTCTCCTCAGTTTAACTTCTGTTTAATCACCAGGCAGGAATGATTACCCAGCTAAGTAGGAGTAGATCAGTTGACTTCCCAGGTTTTGATAAACTAGAACCAAAGTTTCTTGAAAATTGCAGCTCCTGTTATTACCACTCCTCTCTGGAACCTATTTAATAAATCCCTACTTCCAAGCTCCTTTCTCAGCACATGGAAAGCAGCTATAGTGTTCCCCATACATAAACATGCTGCTAAAAACCCCACTTGAAAATTATTGACCCATATCACTTCTTGGGAATGGCAGCCAAAATGCAAGACTGCTTGGTGTTCAACCAGCTCCAGGACTTCGTGGAACACCACCACTCTCTATTTGATGTACAGCATGGTTTTAGGAAAAATCATGGTACAGATACTGCTCTCGTCCTGCTCACTTCAGATATACTTGCGGCTATGGATGGTGGTCTAGCAACTGGAGGCATATTTATTGACCTAACCAAGGTGTTTGATCATGTAAACCATGAGCTTCTGCTGTTCAGACTCAGGCATCTTGGGATCGACAACCTTGCATGCAACTGGTTCTGCCACTACCTAACAAACTAAATGCAATTGATGAAATGGAGGGGATGCATGCCTGAACTAATGCCACTAACATAACATACTAACTGCCAGCAGGTTAGGCTTTATGGTCTATCAAGTCTGCTTGAACCTCAGATCCCATGTTGGGAACCAGGGCCCTGCCCCCCCCTTGTGTACCAGAAACCCCTATCATCCCTCCCCACACCTCTGGGCCAGGCCCTCATCTGATACATCCCCTTTCTGTATCTGTCCCACCCTCTTTTGAAGCCCTTCACCGTGGAAATCTGAATTAGCTCTCCAGGCAGCACGTTCCAAGGATCCACCACCCTCTCAGTGAAAAATCTCCTCCTCTTTTCCTCCCTCATCCTTCCACCTTCCAACTTCAAACCATGTCCTCTGGTGATACCTCCCTCCCTCCCTCCTTTAGTCAAAAGATTCCCTCTGTGTTTACTCAATTTATTCCCTTGAGGTACTTGAAGACCTCAGTCACGTCCCCCCGTCTCTACTCTCATCCAATGAAAACAGGCTGAGTTTCTCAAGTCTGTCCTCATACTTCAAATCCCCCAGTCCTCGTATCATCTTGGTAGCCCTCCTCTGTACCCTCTCCAGGAGCTGTACGTCTCTCTTCAAGTGTGGTCTCCAGTACTGTACACAGTACTCAAGGTATGGTCTAACCAATCCATTGTACAGTGGCAGTAACACTTTCCTGCTCCTAGAGGTGATGCCTCTTATGATGCATTCCAACATCGTGTTTGCTTTGCTAGCCACTCTCCTGCACTGCTCAGAGTTATTCATACATGCATCCACCATGACCCCTAGGTCTTTTCCCCCTGTTGAGGCATCCAGTGCCTTCCCTCCCAAGGTGTACCCATGTTTAGGGTTCCCCCACCCAAGATGTAACACCTTGCACTTGGTGGTATTGAAATATAATTTCCAGGTGTGAACCCACCTTTCCAGGGTGTCCAGGTCCCCTTGCAGGGCTAACCTCCCCTCTTCCCCCTCTACTACTGCTCCCAACTTGGAGTCATCAGCGAAGAGACTCATTTCACACCATATACCCACCCTGATGTCAGATAAGTATGTATTAAACAGGATTGCCCCCAGGACTGAGCCCTGTGGTACCCCATTACCTACCCCTCTAGGGTTTGAGAGCTCCCCACTGACCACTACTCTCTGTGTGCATTCATCTAGCCAGTCTCCTATCTATCTGACCATCAATGGGCCCACACCCATCCCTGTCAGTTTCTCCACTAGGCCATTGTGGGGGAACGAGTCAAACGTCTTGCTGAAGTCTAAGAATAGTACATCCACAGGCTTCCCCCTGTCCAGTTCCGATGTTACCCATTCATAGAACTCCACAAGGTTGGTTTGACATGATCTACCTGTCACAAACCCATGTTGCTGACTATCCAGACCTCCCACCTCCTCCAAGAACACCCCCAATCGTTCCTTACTCTCCATTAATTTTCCCACCATCAAGGTCAAACTGATGGGTCTATAGTTACCTGGTGCTTCCCCTGACCCCCCTTTATGGACTGGCATTACATGTGTCTCTCGCCAATCTCTAGGTGCCCTCCTTGTCTCAAGTGACCTGTTGAAGAGCTCCGCCAGGGGTGCGGCCAGTACATCCACCAGTTCCCATAGTACTCTCAGATGAATGCCATCCAGCCCAGGAGATTTATCTTTCTTTAGGGCCTTTAGGGCTTGCCACACCTGTTCGGTAGAGATAGCATCATTCGCCCCCACCTTACTGGTCTTTTTATCCTTCTCCTGATGTGACACTCCTGGGGTACCTCTCCCTCCCTTATGCTCCATTTCTGTTGCTCCCCCGATCCCACACAGTACCGATTCTATCCCCATCATGCCTTGCTTTGTAAATATCCCATCCCCCTCCCTAGTGAACACTGAGGTGAAGTACTTGTTTAATTCCTCTGCCTGGTCCCTCGCCTCTTCCACCCACCCACCCACCTTCTGATCTCAATCTGCCAAGCTGGACCTTAGTTTTTCTCTGCTCCCCAATGTACTGGAAGAACCCCTTTTCCCCTCCTCATATCCCCTGTGCCTGCCATTGCTCTTTACTGGACTTTGCCCCCCGCACCATCCAGGTGACTTTTCTAGATGCAAGACGGTATGGCTCCATTTCCCTATCCCCTCTCATTGTTTTGTATCTTTTGTAGGCAGCCTTCTTTTCTCTGACTGCTACCTGCTCTGACTGAAATTAAACAAGGAAACAAAAACAATGGTAGGAAATAGGTATATATTAATGAGGGATGGGAAAAAATCGTTAATTACAAATCAGTATAAATAATTAGGTGTTGTGATTGATCATACTTTATCTTTTTCAGTTCACATTATTATTACAGCAAGGTAGGAAAGTAAACAACAGAACTGGGGCACTGTGTAGGTCATCAGGAATATTAAATCAACAAAGCCGGAGGTTAATTGCAAATCAGATGATAGTGCCCATACTTGAATATGATAATTTAGTGCATACTTTTGAGGGACAAAAATATTTGGCTTAACTAGTCAAATCATACAATCCACTTGCAAGATTTGTTCTAAATTGTAACTTTACTACCCATCACTGCACCATGTATAATGACTTAAATTGGGACAGTTTATCGGTATGGTTTAAAAAACAATATTCAATATTCATATACAAAATAAGCAATGGGATGATAAAAGGTAATATGGATTTGGCCTTTAGTTGTAAGAATCATCCTTATGTACTAAGGGACGTGAAACATAGGGGCTTCACTTTTTTCAAAAATAAATACTAAATATGGGAACATGACAGTACAGGCTCAGGTAGCGAAAATTTTGAACGAAAAATTCCCCCTTTATTAAGAAATGTAACAAAATTAACATGATTTAAAACAGGTCTGAATGATATATCTTCACTGATTGTACTTGTATGAAGTGATGTTTTAAATAGGAAAGGTATGAAGTTAAAGTTTGTCACACAATTGGAATGAAGTATTTTATTCTGCATGTAATGATTCACATTAAGTGAATCAGATGTTATTTGTGTATCACTGTATGACTGAGTATTCTGTATGTACTGTAATGTATTTGATATTTAACTGTAACCTTAATGTTCTTGCACAGGATGACTTTGAAAATAGATCTTTTTGACCTAAAGTCTTGTAAATCCTGTATAAATATAAATATTTTTACTTACTTACTACCTGAACTTCACTGGACCACCAGCACAGTTTATGTGACCTTGCTCCCTTACGCTTCACCTTAGCGCAGGTCCTGACTGCCTCGTGAAGTCCCACAGCATTTTCCCAAGGCTCTATCCTGGATCCATTGTTATTTTCACTGTTTATAAATGATATGTCTGACAGTTGTGGTGTGGGGGGAGGCAAGCTGCAATTGCGTGCAGATGATACCATATTGTATAGAAGTTTGGCAGATGTAAATCAGATAAACCTGGACTTCAGCGCTGATTTCCAGAAGTTGGAAGGATGTCTCTTAGACATTAAGCTTGTCCTAAATCTCAAAAAAACCAAAGCCTTGCTCTTCTGTTTCAGGCACCTGGGAAAAGAGAGACAGACCCTTCTCCAGCTATCCTCACTGGCTGGTATTCAGTTGGAAGTGACTGACTCTGTGAAATACCTTGGTGTGTATCTAGACCAGGAGCTTAGGCTGAAACCTCATGCTGAGGCTGTGATGAAGTCTCTTCATCAGAAGATTGGACTTCTGTACAGACTTAATACATACCTCAGTACTGAAGCTTGGATGGCCATTGCTTCCAGCAGGTTACTGCCCATCTTATTTTATGGTGCCCCACTCCTTCAACCCCTCTGTGGTGCTGCCCTAAGCAGGCCAAAGGTGCTGTATCACAAAGTGGTATGTTCTGCGGCAGGAGCACAACCCAGAGAACATCACTGTGATGTACTCTCATATTTGAACTGGCCTTTCCTTGAGGAAAGATTATTCTATCTGGTCCTCTGACTAGCCTTCAAGCTATCCAGAATTGCTGCCCTCCTGATCGCGATAGTATCCTCAAGGCTAAACCCAGAAAAGGGTACTAAGGTCCATAACCTGCCCACTGCTGGAGGTCCCGAGGGCCAGCACATGTGCAGATGACAGGTCTTTTGCAATTTCAGTGCCATCCATCTGGAATAGCTTACCATTGGATGTGCTTAACTGTTCATCTGCAGCCACATTCAGAAATTCTCTCAAGGCTCATTTAACTGAGGGTAGTCTTTAGCCCCTTATGTCTGTCAGCATAACTCTACATGGTATATGTGTATTAAGTTGGGGGGGGGGGGAGTTAAGGTGTCCAGCTGTATAGACTCTTATGCTATAACATGTCACTGTTTTTGTGTTGTGTATTGTAATTCAAAGTATAATTAACCCAGAACTTGTTTTTGTATTATGATCCATGCAAGAATGCTGACAACATTTGTGCAATATTGTTATTCCTTATCCGTGTACTATGCATTTGATCCTGTGCGTATTTTTGTTACTGTTTGTAATGAATTCCTGGTCACCCCTGAAAAAGGGACATCTGTCTCAGTGGGCCTATCTGGTCAACACATTTCAATAAGTTTATTAATTAATATCTAAAAAAATAAAATATTAAATATCATTAAATCCACACCCTACCCATCTCAGCACTCTTGCCCTCGAACCCAGTCTTTATCATACCCATTGAGTCACTCCATGTAATAGAAATCATTTTACATGTCCAGTGCAATGCGTGATGATTCTCATACTCTCGCTCTCACCACCAGACCTACATGCTGGCAATCCTGGGCCTGGCAGTGCGACTGTGCGAGTGATCTTAGTGGTGCAATGTTGATGTAAATCAATTTCTTCTACCACACCAGGTGACTTGATGGCCATGATGAGGTCTGATTTGTGGGTGATGGGGCTGAGTTGACTTTTTGGGGTGGGGAGAATAAACAAATCAAGTTCATATATATATATATATATATATATATATATATATACACACACACACACACACACACACATACATACACATATATAGCCACATTCCACACAGGACCAGACTTGTTGGAACAAGCCAGCTCTTGTTTGCTTATTTTGTTTATCCCACCCCTGGCCATTATTCCAAGCTTCCAAATGTCTCCCAGTATCAATTATGTTTTATTTTGGTGCCAAGTAGGGCAGTGTAATTAATAAATATGTAATTCCCAAACTTGGGACATAATCTGTTCCTATTCAGTGTATTTTTATTCAGGAATTAGGAAACAAATGGTACAAAATGTAAAAAAACACTAGCCATCCTCCAGGTGGACCAGTCAGCCACAGACATGATCACCCTATTTCCCTCAGTCATTTCTTTCCCGCAACACCCCTTGGCCCCCCATTACCTTCACACTATATAGATAAAGCAGAGAACCTAGGGCACCCCCTCGTGGTAAATCATTCAAATATTATTTGCCATGGGGGGGAGGGCGTGCACTGGGTTCTCTGCTTTAACTGATTTGTGCCATAACCAGTTGCATGCAGTGCTGGAATTACAGTGGGCCTTCCCAGGGCTCAGCTCCTCTAGCTCTGACGAGAGCCCCTGTAGCTCACACATCAATGCCCATTGACTTAGAATGGAAAGGGGGGGTGCAATTTAAAGATAGTGCCCTTATGGGCCCCCTAGCTCCCAAAGCTCATAAAGTGCAATTCCAACACTGGTTGCACCCCTAATGAAGTCTGTGAATGAGCAAGGGTTAAGTTGCTAATTCTGGCTTTGTGTAATGTTCAGACTATCCTGCAGCCCCTCCCATTGCCCAAGATAATCTTTATAAAACTACTCCCTAACTAACTAACTAGTCCGAATATTTGCATCAGAGGAGGAGAAGGACCTGGAAGTGATGATCACTAATGACCTGAAGCACTCCACGCAGTACAATAAAGCAGCAGCAAAGGCAAGCAAGATGCTGGGATGCATATCTAGGGGGATCAGCAGTAGGAGACAGATGGTTATACTGCCCTTGTACAGGTCACTGGTAAGGCCTCATCGAGAGTATGGGGTTTAGTACTGGTTCCCACACCTCAAAAAGGACATTAACCTGCTGGAGCAGGTCCAGAGGAGTGCTACAAAGATGATAGTGGGTCAGTAGGGTAAGGCATATGAGGAGAGGTTGAGGGCACTGAACAGGTACTCCATGGAAGACAGGAGCGAGAGAAGGGACATAACTGGGACCTTCAAGTACTTGAAAGGGATAAATAAGGTGGATAAGGAGAGTCTCTTTAAGCTGAGTGGCAACCATAACATGAGCGGGCACAGTCTTAAGCTGGAGGGTGGGAGGTTTAGGAGGGAGGTCAGGAAGCACTTCTTCACTGAGAGGGTGGAGGATACTTGGAATGCACTGCCAGAAGAGGTGATCTTGTTGAAGACACAGGGCAGTTTTAAGAGAGGCTGGGATAGTCATGGGGGAAGGTAAGGATCATGGGTAGGGAGGATGGGAGGTGTGGGGAAGGAGGGCAGGGACAGTAGCTCAAGCTGTGTACCCTGCAATACGAGCAGACTAGATAGACCAAATGGCCTTCTTCTTCTGGCTTCTTTGTATGTTTGTATGTTCGTATGTACCTATGTACTCCCCTCCCTAACTTGAGTTTCTCTGTCCTGTGATCAACAAGTGCAAATGGTCCCTTTCATATCTTTGCTCCCAATCACAGATCCGTGTGGGGGTGCCAAAGGATGTCATAATTTCTAAATGCCCTGTGAGGCATATATATTTGGTTGCTCTTCTTGCCTTGCAAGACACCATCACTGACACCGTCATGAATCAACCTCTCACCTCCCAAATGCGACCCTACAGCCACTAAAGGCTACCAATACAATATCCTGCCCCAACCCCTGATCAGTGATCGGGAAGGGGGGTTCAATAGGGTGAAACACCTTAACAATGAAGTTGGCCTACTTCTAGTTCTTGCAGTGCCAGTTGTCTAGTGAGAGGAAGTCAGGTACACCAAGGAGGGGGGAGGGTGGTCCATTGCTAGGCAGGCTGTAATAACAGATCAGATTGGAGTTTACTTATATAATGATTAGCATAGCATGTTATGGAGGTAGAGGGCTTTCTCTTCTAAGAGGCAAAATATAGCTAACTATATAGGCACAGTACTTATATATGCTATTTTAGAAGTACAGTGCTATTTTCCTGTTAATATGGTATAATTATTTCCCAACTTATTAAGGCACTATTTTTTATGGTGATCTTTATAAAAATGAGTGTTATTAAGAGACATGATGTGCCTTTTCGCTGTTTTTAGATTGAATGCACAATAATTACACAGCCTGTCAAAGTAGCTAATCAAAGTATGCCTTTCACAAAAAGTATCACTTAGTCAATTTAATTATGTTATACATTTATTGTGTGCTGTGTGCAACTCCAGTTACTTTGAAAGTTACCCATAATAGAATCCCACATTTATTAGCCCTGCTTTCCGATATATTCTAGTTCATTTAATATGCTCTACTTTTGCTACCTTTTTATCTCCTTACATGCCTCCAGGAACCTTCCGCCTACCCAAGTTCTTCTATCCACCATTGGAGTCCTCTGAGATTTTAGACCATGCCAGTCTCAGGAGTCCTCTGAGATTTTAGACCATGCCAGTCTCAGGAGTCCTCTGAGATTTTAGACCATGCCAGTCTCGGGAGTCCTCTGAAATTCTAGCCTGCTGCCAGCTTTTGTATATCCCTTTCAGCTATTGATATGTTAACATGTTTGTTCCCATAGACGCCATATGGTGTTGGAACCATCCATTGCTAGATCCGACCCAAAATGGCCACCGGGAGCAAACGCGTTAATAAATCATCACTGTATTCTTTGCTACCAAACTCTGGAACACTTTATCTAGTGATGTTTTCTCTGGACACTCTTCTTACATTTTGATCAACTTTGAGAAGTTAAAGGGTTCGAAACCTGCTACACTTCCTATTCAATTTGCCCTGGGCAGTGATAGGGACTAAGTTATGAAACAGGCAAGAATGAAAGGGACTATGAACTATCAAAACTCCAAAGTGTGTCTGTATCCAGATGTCAGCCCACAAATGCAAACCAGATGTTGTAGATTTCTCACATATAGATCTGAGGTTCAAAGAATAGGTACAAAACTCTCTCTGTTCTATCCTTGTAAATGTTGAGTCATTTTAGGTGCCAGTAAATCTCTGTTTTGTGACCCACCAATTACCAGACTTTCTAAAATCGAAAGCTGCAGTACCATCTCGGAAGGACTACGGAGACCCCTCTACCACTGGAGATTAATCAGATTCAGATTTTGATTCACCACAGGCCACTGCTGCAGTAATTGCTGGAGACAGTAGCATTCCCTTGGGCAGAAAATAGCCCTTTGCCTGTGAGTAAACACATAAGAATGTGGAAATGTGGGGTCAGTGCTGAATTTCAAACATTTATGAAAAAGAAAAGAATAATTCCAGTTGGACACTGACGCATATCTATAATGAACTTGGTAATATATTTGGTGTTTTCTTTTCTTTCATGAATATCATATTAATTGGTTTGACTTTAGAGTTGCAGGGAAGTTTTATTTAGCTTGCAAAGTTACCACTTTGTAGTGGAAATTCACATTTGCAGAGCTTTGTGAAGTTTCCCCTGCCCTCAACAACTTTGACTATGTCTGCAATTGTGAAGATTTCAATGTGAAGTGCAAAATTTGCCCGTGAATTGCAGAATTTGCAGGTGAATTCTGCCATTTGTGGGTGAATTCCACCATTTGCTAGTGAAATTCCACACTTTGCAGGTAAATTCTGCACTTTGCCAATTGCGCTAACTTTGTGAATTAATTCCATTGGTCTATTCAGATGTCAACTAAAGCAATAACTTCTGGACAATTCTGATAGCCACTGCACTTAAAACAATCTTGTTTTACCTCTAACATCTGCTTATCAATAAAACAATGGTATTCTTACCTCTAGCATCTGCTTGTCAAATACGTGGACAAAATTTTCAGTATTTTGTTATGTTACCCTCTGTATTAGTTCCTTCATAATCCTGCTTACCTCCAATTAATCAAGCCCTGAGCTTCTGTATGTAATTTATGTATGCACTGATATCTTGTCACTGGATGCTTGTGGAAATGGGCAGTATAAAAAATAAAAATTAAATGAAACTTTGCATGTCTTTATTTGGATTTTTGATGCAAATGATAGCTGAATACTTATTAAAGCTCCTAAAGATATGTACTAGCGCCTTATCTGGAGATAATTAAGATTGGTTACTGCCTTCAGCTTTTTTAAGCACAGTTTATGTTGGCTGAAATATATGAGTGCCTTAGATTTGTTTGTATGTCTAAAGTTTAAATCATGCTTTAAATTAATGGTGGCATAAAACTGTTTGATTTGTATGGCTAATCTATGTATTTATTTTGACTGACTGCTTTTCTTCTGTCCACTATTTAATAAGAGATCAGCAAGTTCAGATATCGATAATCAGCTACTGTAGATCTGTTAAGCCTATTGAAAAGTTTAGGTTTTCCAATTTTGTTTTCTTAATAATGATTACATTATTTCATCAGCATACCCAATATTTAATTTTATTATAATTAACGGGTCTCCCCTTTTTGCCATAGGGAGACTTGGCATAATTGCCATTATAAAGGAGGCGTTTATAATGGCAAACATGCACTGATTCTCCTACCTGTATTCACATCGTCCGTTGTAATGTTTCCCTTTCTGGCTCATCGCTGTTTGCTCGACCACAACCTAGCCACCAAAGAATCATGGCACGGCGGTAAGTCACATTTAAAAAAAACAGTTATTTTCTACAGGATACAAGTTTTAATTATTTAAAAAAAAACCACACATGAAACCTCCGAAAATCTAAATGTAAGAATCGGATGAAAACCGAACTGAAGCGCGATCGCACTGAAACTGCTGTTTTATATAATTGCTGTGGCCAAAAAGGGGAGACCCAGCAATTATATAAAATAAAATATGGGGTGGTGTATATAACTCGAAAGCCACTGGGTTAGATGTATGTACAAACTCCCCTAGCTTCGCCTCCTCAGGGTTTATTCAGCATCTAATCCTCGGTGTGTGTAAACTTCATGTTACACACACCAGCCCATACTTTATTCTATATGTTATGCTCAAATTAGTCAGTGGAGAAAGCATTTTTTTGTATGATGATATCTGACCAGTGCAGTGGAACGTAGTTCTAATTTTTCTACCATATGCTGTATTCAATTTTATGTTTTTTTTGTAGATGGTATAAAAAATATGTTAAAGCTTTCACCATAGCTACTTTAAGGACCTAGACTGGATTGTGAAGTACAGGAAACAAAGAAAGGACATGCACTGGGAACTGGGTCCCAACGGTAACAAAGTATACAATGTAAAAAGGAAAACCGTGGCACTCACCACCAATGTAACGGCCATAGGAGTCAGGAACTGATATTCAATCTTTACAGATTAGCCATAGCCATACAACACCACCAAAAACATACCTAACCCTAACTGTAAAGTGCATCTGACAATAAGATGTCTTTGGCGATGTCTATAATTATTTCTACAGTGCATTAAATATGATGGTAGATCAACAATCCGGGCATTATTTATATAACCTTTCAACTGTATTGTTGGAGACATCTTATAAATAAAAAGTTACTGAAACAGCGAAGTTGAAGAGTTACAGTCAGCACTAAGAGCTCCCACACCCAAGTGAAGGGCTGGTCCCAGTTTGCACTTTGTGTGCAAAAATATTTTTTTGTACTTACTGTTTACTGCAGTATAGTAGATTGTATCAGATCAATTCTGTTGACTTGCAAGCTGACATTTTATGTAACTGCAAATCTCAGAATCCTCTGCAGCTGATATCAGAGGAGGGCTGCAGCAGTGAGAGATTCAATGGCCTACAGTGCAAGTTACAGTTACTTTTGCTGCCGAATACTTTACCTAAAATGCTTCCTCCTGACACCTTTCTTACATTTTGATTGACTCTGAGAAGGTGCAACGCAGCAGTGGGAGATTCAACAGCTTGCACTACGAGTTAAAGATTGTATAAGCTTCACTTTGGATTATGTCATGCACCAGGCAACCGAGTAAAAATTTGACTCTGTCTCAATCTGGGCAAAACTCCTCCAAAACAAATCAAAATTAATACAAATTTGAACTACAGCATCTACCAGGAAGTTCTCTGATGCCACTGGGATGGACAAATTGGACTCAGTCCCCTGCTGAGTCTGTGAATGGGGACAGATTCCCAGACTATGGGACCAACAGCAAGGGTTCTCAGGCTTCAACTCGGCACAGCTGCTCTCATGCTGAGATGCTGGGAGTAAAAATGATTCAGCACCAGATGACCCCCATGCTGACTGAACTGATGGTATTTAGGAAGGAGATGCAATTCACCACTGCAGTCCTTTGGACAGATCTAAGCAAACTCGAGAAGTGGCTGGAATCCACTGAGGAACAATTGATAGTCACCAACTCTTGCCTAAACACAGTCAAGCAAGCAACAGTGCAGCTCCGTCATGCGATATAGTCCCTTCAAGAAGGAGCGGAGGACTCAGAATGTCAGAATTGCCGCACCAATATTTGCATCAGTGGCCTACTGGAGTATGCTGAAGGGGTAGAAATCATTCTCTTCCTCCAAAATCTCCTCTGAACCATATTCTGCCTCCCTCCCACATGCACCCTCAAGATAGAGGTGCACCCAGCACATGGTTGGACCCAAGCCGACCACCCTTGGAGCCAGGCCAAGATCTGACATTTTTAATCTCCCATGATTTCTGAAGAAAGAGTTGGTAATTCACACAGTCTGAAGGAAATGGGTAATCACATTTCAAGAGAGTAGACTACATTATATAATGATTATCCCCTCTGTGCTGGCAGCCTGCTGGGGGTTTTATGCCTCTGTTATGAAGACCCTCGGACTCTAGCAGCTAAAATTCCACACCCCCTACACCTCAAGAATGACTGTTTATTTCCCTAATGGGGTTCACAGCTTTGAAACTGCAGAGGTTGTCATGCAAGAGTGCAGTAACATGAAGACTGATGTTCCTCTCCCTCATCGACCATTGACCACCCAATTGCTTACCTTCAAGTTGTCACAGAAACTTTGGGTCCAATCAACTCAGTGAGAGCTGCAGCTCTACAGAAATCATGGCTGACTTAAAAGCCAGGCTGCCCCCAAATGACCCTCCTCAGCAAGCAGCGCTGAAGGATGCCTGAATCTAGCAACACACTAACTGACTGAGGTAAGTCTTGGGAACTTGATTACCCTCCTCCTGCTGCCTTGGGTCCCTGAGGTCTCCCTTACAGCTGAGACCCCAGCTCTTTGCTCTTATCCCCCTCCCTTCTCTCTGTGCCTCCCTCGCCATTTCCACCAGTCCTCAGTTTCCCAAAGTAGCACCTGCTCCAGTTTAGTTGAAGATCAGAGCCCTTGGTTGTTCCAGGGTTCCCAGTCTTCTTGATCCAACTGATCATGGGAAGATGCCCTTGACCTCTTGAATGCTCTCCCCTTCCCCATGGTGTTGGAGATGGATCCGGGATGCCTGGGTCGCTGGTCTCCTTTGCAGGAGTCTATATGGCTTGAGCTCCTTCGGTACCATTTCTCCACATGCACTACTTTGTTGAGAGCAAGTGCTGGGACCTGTGCCATGGAGCTGCCATGTGGAGAGGCCACATGCACTATGATCACCTGGCTGCCACTGACTGGGGACTGCCTCCAGTTCTCCAGTACATGCCGACTCCTTTAATCTATTTCACCACATTGGGGGCACATGGGGTTCCTCCTTTGCATGAGAACTGACATGGGCCTAATGCAGAGATTGGATACTTGAGGCTATGCTGACATTACCAGACTGAGTATAATCGGTGTCTACAACTAGTTAGAGCAGTTATGGTACTATGAAACCAAGAGAGTTAGGACTGCTTGGGGGAGGGGCATCTGAATGACTCAAGACCACACACAAATTGTATCAGTAAAATTTCTTTATTATGTACAACAGTGGATAATTCAGACATGGAAAAATGTTCAATAAAAATTATATTTGCAAAAAAAAAAAAAAACTGTATAAGCTCTGATCTTTTATTTGCTGTTCCCTCTGTCCTCCCAGGGCTAAGTACAGTCACAGAGGACTGTACTCAGCCCCGGGAGAACAGCAGGATGCACCAGCAGAACAACAGTACTGGCAAATGTCTGATATGATTCATGCTTTAAACTTACATTTTTGCTCACTATAGCAGGATAAAAAGCAATCAGTGCAAAACTGAAGCATTAAGTAGTGGGACTTACAGAATTTCTACAACTGGTATTGAAACTGCCATACAGAAATTTCAGACATCTATGTCGGTTGGGTTAGATGTCATAACACCATACACTTTAAAAGAATTAGCTCTATTAGTCTCAGAACTGCTGGAACATATATTTTCGATAAATCTATACATTTGAATAGGGTACTGCCCGACTGTAGAAGAGCTGAGGTAGCCCTGATTTTCAAAACTATGGGCCGATAAGTATAACGTCACTGTTGGGAAAAGTTATGGAAACCATCTTAAAAGATATCATAATAAATCAATGCAATACATCTGTCTTAGTAGGTAACCCCCCCCCCAGGTTCAGATGGTTGTGGGTTCTAGCCCTATACCAGGTACTTGGTGTAAGACCTAAACCTGACACTGTAGTGCAGCATGAGGAGAAGGGGGTGCTTCACTGATGAGGTGCCATCCTTCAGATGAGATGTTAAACTAAGGTCCTGTCTGTAGATCTCTGGTCACTGTCCAGGTGGAAATAAAAGATCCCAGGATCACCTGGAAACAAGTTATCATAGCTTAGTGTGCCATTCCTGCCCAAAAATTATAAATAAAATAGTATGAACTTGATTAGCTTTTACGAGCTGATAAGTAAGACCTTGGATGAAGGGAGTGAGGTGAACATCATTTGTCTTGACTTAAGTAAGGCTTTTGGTGTCATGCCACATAACAGTCTTACTGAAAAACTACAAGCAAGCTACCAATGCATAAATCCATTAAGAGTAAACTGTATGAAAAACTGGCTAAGTAATCGTACCCAGTGGGTAAGGTTTTATGGCTTCATTTCAGATGAGGGAAGTGTTACTAGTGGGGTCCCCCCAGGGACTGGTGCTGTGACTGATATTATTTAATCTATTTATTGCAGACCTGGGCATCAGTATGATCGTCTGGTGTAATAAGTTCATGGATGAATCATATCATAAACACTAATGATAAACATCTTATACTTGAAAGACCTGGATACAATGTCTAACTGGGCTGATGAATGGGGCAGGAAATTCAATACAGACAAATGCACTGTAATGCAACTAGGCAAGAATAATAAGAACTCTACTTATTACCTGAAGGGAAATCAATTAAAGACTGTTACTTTAGAAAAAGACTGTGGGATCAAAATTATATTGGTCATGATTTGTTCTGTAACGCAAATTTTATTATAAATAACATAAAAAGGTACTTTAATCACAAATCTAAGGAAGTCTTTCTCCCCACTTTACAAAACTTATATTAGGCCCATCACTGATTATTGCTCCCAGTTTGGGGGTGGGGAGTGTCTGAAACAATAGAAATAAACAGGAAAGAATACAGTGTAGCCCAGCCAGGATAATGGAAGGGCTGAAGTTCTACGCTATGAAGATCGGTTACATAATCTTTGTACAGTCTGTGAAGAAGACATATTGCAGGGATCTTCTTCTGTTTTACAGCCTACATAGAGATAATTTGATGATGATGATAGATAACTTGAACATTGTATTCAGGGATGATATTCATAATACCAGAGGCCAAATACAGGAAAGTAACATCTGAACTAACTCCAGGAAGATGTTTTACACAGGAAGAATAGCAAGTATCTGGAATGCACTCCCTAATGAAATGTTAAACAGCAGGAGTATAACTGTCTTTATGCAGACACTGGATACTTACATGGATGGGGGACACTTAAAATATTATTGTACATAATTTAGAGACAGTGTTAAATGGACATAACACATCTACTACAGTTTCTACAACTCCAAGTAAAATAAATCAAAAAAACATTATACTGTATAATAAAGGACACATACTATGTGTTACACTGGGAATGCCTGACCACCCTAGCAAGTTTGCAGTATAGTTTTAAGGGTTCCAGGCAGCAGAGGTAGCTTCGGAGATGGATTCTGGCAACGCCTTCTACAGCATAGCGCAGTGGGAGGCAGTATAACACAGTGGTTTAAGGCTCTGAGCTGCAAATCTTTTAGACCTGGGTTTGAATCCCACAGCCCCCACTTGCATACTGTGTGACCCTGAGCAAGTCACTTAACTTCCCTGTGCTCCCAGGTCGCACCGGTAAGCAAGCTTTCAGCTTAGTGTTCCACTCCTGGTTAAACAATTGGAAAAAAAACAACCACCACCAATCAACCAACAACAAACAAACAAACCACCCTAACCTACCAAGCAACCAAAACAAACCAAACAATCCACTTACAAAAAACACTTGCCATATGAATGCTGTCATACCTGCTCCTGTTTTAAGGATGTTTTCCAGCAGAGCGTCATTAGAACAATACTTTCTACTTTAAAATGTTAATACTGGTTAGACACCAGGTTGGTTCTTCATAGCATACTAAGGATGTTTCCTCTACATCATTATTCAAAATTAAGAACCAGGTGGTTCATCTTCAGACAGCCCTTAATGTTTTAACAAAGGACCATATTATTAGCCTGTGTCATTGATGTATAGCAGCTTTAACAGTAAGTGCTTTAACTGTTTTCAGGATGAGGTAACTGGAGTGTAGGGTTGTTTTTATTATTGGTGTTGGCTTGAGGGGGTATCTCAGTCTTACTTGTAATAGAAAACAGAATATAATTATGATTAGTAAAATGTAGTGATATGTTACTAATGGTCATAATTTGGAAATAAGTTTAGACTGTCTAATTGTCTTCTGTTTTAGTAACTAAAACTCTTTTTAAACTTGTGTGTTAAGGGTCTAATTATTTTTGGACTGTCTAATTGTTTCTTAGTCACTATAATCCTTTTTAAATTTAGTGATGTGCCAGGGTTATTTGGGGGAGGGGCCTGGGAGGGCCAGGATAGAGTAGGAGGCATCCCTTCTGCATGATTTACAGCCCTTTACCTGCCTCCCGGTTTCTGATACTACTGTAAGACGTTGCTGGGAGGTGGGGATTTGGAGGGGCTGGGGTGATCTCGGGTGGTGGTGAGCCCCGTGCACAGCAGAGGGTGGTAGGATAGGGATTGTCAGATCTAGAAGGTGCTCTGGATTATAACTGGCACAAGAGAGAGGCCAGACATGTTTGGTGTCTGTCTCCAGGGAGTCCACCAGACCGAGTGGTCAGGTAACCCGAGGAGCTGCTTTACCCACCAATCCCCTGAGGGCAGTGCCATGCAATGCCAGATCGATCAGGAACAGCACTGCAATTATTGCGGACTTGATTTCCTTGGTCGATCTGGCTTGCATCATGGAGACCTGGGATAGGGACAATGCTGGTCCAGTCTTTGAGGCTGCTGTCCCACCTGGGTATACCGTAGTGCACTGCCACAGAGAGGAACATAAGGCGGTGGGGTAGCCATCTGTTTTAGATCTGACTTGGGCTTCACCGTGCACCCAGTGGGAACCCCAGGTTCTTTAGAATATGTGGCCATTCATGGGGGTCCGGGCACAGGCTGCAGGATTCTCCTTATTTACCGCCCCTCTGGGGCGGTGGGGAATTTCCTGCAGGAGGTTGCTGAATTTGTCATCAGCAAAACATTGGAAGCCCCCATATGTATTGTTCTGGGGGATTTCAGTGTTTGGGTTGATGACGAATCTTCCCAGCTTGGTCATGACCTCCTCCAGATTATGTCATCACTGGGCCTATAGCAAGTTGTTTCTGCTGCAACACACCAGGGCGGCCACATATTGGACCTGGTGTTCTCACTGGGGCTTGAGATAGATAATGTCAACATTGATCGGGTGGTATGGTCCGATCTCTGCACGGTGCAGTTCACGTTCAGGGCTCCCAACGGATGCCCTCCCCCTACAGAGATGATGAGCTGTCATCCTTTGTGCGTGATTGACCCCAGAGGGTTTTTTGGCAGCAGCCAATCTGTCTAGTGTGGGTGATGCATGCGCTAGGCGTTGGTGCTGGAGTGGGCACTTATAATAAAGTGCTATCCGACACCATTGACTCCCTCGCACCTGTCAGTGTATAACCCAAATCTCCCTTTCCCCCATGGTATGGTGGGGTTTCTCAGGGAGATGAAGAGAAAAAGTCGGAGGTTAGAGTGCTCTGGAGAAAGTCCAGCCTGGAGGAGGACAAACTGGCCCTGTGTGTGCATTATAATGCATACCAGGGGGCAATCAACCATAAAAAGGCAGTATTCCTGTACAGGGAGATTGCTGCTGGGAAGAATCGACCAGCTATACTTTTTTGGACTGTGGACAGTCTACTTCATCCTACTTGTCTACAGCCGAAGAAGGTTTTTTCTAATGCTGAATGCAAAGAGTTTGCTTGGTTCTTCTCAGACAGAGTGTCCAGTATCCGGCAGGGAGTTTCTCCAGTCAGCAATGTCACAGCTAGCAGTGGTTGCCAGAAGTGTTCTGAGTGCACTCTGCCTGGTTGGGGGGAGTTCAGACCAGTGGAGGTAAGTGAGGTCACTGGGGTGGTGACCAATCTGAAGCACACCTTTTGTGAACTGGATCCAGTACTGACGCGTTTCTTGATGAGATGCATTGACACTGTTGGCCCGGTGATTGCTCTGATTGTCTGGTGTTCCTTATCTGAGGGGTTTTCCCCTGATGACTTGAAGGAGGCATTGGTGAGACCACTCTTAAAGAAACCATTGTTGGACTCGGAGGTCAGGGCAAGTTACCAACCTATCTCTAATCTTCCCTTTTTGGCGAAGGTAGTGGAGAAGGTAGTGGTGCTTCAGTTGGAGGGGCACCTCATGACTCGCGAGTTGTACAAACCTTTCCAGTCAGGGTTTTGGGTGAGGCATAGCACAGAAACTGCACTTGTTCAGGTGCTGAATAATGTCCTCAGGGTGAGAGATTGAGGAGATAAGACAATCCTTGTTTTGCTGGATCTCTCCTCAGCATTTGACACTGCGGACCACTGTGTGTTGCTTGACCGCCTTAGAGAACTCTGCGGACTCACCGGCACTGTCATCAGCTGGTTTGAGTCCTTTTTAACCAATAGGAGGCAACAGGTTTTGATGGGGAATTTTTCCTCCACCCCTAGCCTCCTATCTTGCAGAGTCCCTCAGGGATCGGTATTAGCCCCAATGTTGTTCACAGTGTACATGCTACCCCTGGGAGGGCTCATTAAGAAGTATGTCTTGGGTTTTCATTGCTATGCTGATGATACCCAGCTATACTTTTCCTTTGCTCCAGGAATATCCAACATGGTAGATGTGCTAAACAGCTGCCTTGCTGAAATTAACGACTGGATGGCCTCCAGCTGGCTGCGACTGAACCTCGATAAGACGGGGGTATTGGTGGTGGAGTCGAACAGAGTGCATGATAGGATGGCCTCTGAATCAGAGACTGGACTTATTCTGGGATCTGTTTCATTGAAGACCTCCTCTAGGGTGTGAAATCTTGGTGTCATTCTGGATTGGAGTTTGACTATGGAGGCACAGATATTCTCCACTGTCCGCTCCTGATTTTTCCATCTCAGAAATGTCGCCAGGATAAAGCCCCTTGTTCCGGCTCTGGACCTCCCCACTTTGATGCATGCCTTAGTTACATCAAGGCTTGACTACTGTAATGCACTGTACCTCAGGGTCACGGGAGGATCTATCCGCAGACTGCAGCAAGTGCAGAACGCAGCTGCCTGATTACTTACTGGGCAGTCAAAATGTTGCCATATTACACCAGTGTTGCGTGAGCTGCACTGGCTGCCGGTCAGGTGGAGGATCCTTTCTAAGGTGGGTCTTCTCACCTATAAGGCCCTACACGGTCAGGGCCCTGGTTATCTGTCTGACCTTCTTGTACCTGCTCTCTCTGTTCACCCCCTCCATTCCTCCTGTGGAGGCCCCCTAGTGATTCCAAGGATGAGGTTGAAATCTGCTGGCGACAGGGCTTTTAGTGTCACCGCTCCCATACTGTGAAATTATCTGCCCCTTGGGGTTAAGGGGGCCCCTACTTTGGAGGTATTCAAGGCCCGCCTTAATGCCCTCCTATTTGCCCAGGCATATCTGGATTAAATTGTTAATTTATTGATCTGATTTGTTCATTAATGGTTACATGACACATTACTATTATGTGTTTTTAATTATTTTTGTATCTATTGATCTAGTTCTATAGATGTGTTCATGTATTTGTGCAGCACCCAGAGCCTCCGGGATTGGGCATTTTTTTAATAAATTTTGCCTTGCCTTGCCATTTCCTAATTACTGATCCCACATCTACTTTTAATCATCTTCTACTGGTGCCGCATTTACAACATACTGCAAAATGATATTGTAGCAGTTCAGCAGCTGCTGCCTTAATGGGGCACCACAACCTCTCATATTGTACATTTTATCATTTACTTTTCACAGGTGATCTTCCTTCCTGTAGCTGTTAGGGACAGTATAGGGTCATTTTAGTTTACTTTTACTAGTAGTAGACCCCTGTAACTCTCTTGGGTGACTCCATTTTCAGATTGTTGAAATCTCCTTTGTTCGTGAGATCTGCATTAGCAGTAAGAACATGATGTTACACACCCACTGACACCATGTATCTCTATGCTTCAAGTAAAAATAACCTGAAAAACTCTCTGAAAACACACAAATTGGAAGGACTTTAAAAGAGAAAACATTGCACTACAATTCATATGCAGTTTTTAAAGCTAATTGAAGTTAAATGTGGTATTTGACATCTTACTGCAACTTGTTTTGTTAAACTCTAAATAAACCAACAGGCATACTGTAGAGTCTAGAGTGCTGGCACATCATGTTCCCATATGCTAATGCAGCTCTCAGGGACAATCAGATTTTAGCATACAGAAAATGGAGTCCCCCAGGATAGTAAGAGGGGATGAGTATGAACAGTATAAAATAAATTAAAACAAACATGTCTGTCTGCAACAGCTACAGGAAAAGAGTTGACTGTTGATAAGGAAAGAAATATAATTTACAAGATATGAGGGTCTAGTACTTCCTTAAGACTGAATGCCAGAGTTATGTTTATCAAGTAAGAATAACACACATTTTGAAGGGCTGTAAAAAGGGAAACCATGTAAATGCAAGTATTTATTAAGAGATTAATATGGCTTTAATAGACTGTACTTTCTGGCTGTTTGTTTCTTCATTTTTGAAAATGTGATATAAAAAATCTTGCCTGAAGAAGGGAGATGCTCATTCATATTTCTATGATGTTGCTATGGAGCTGCATTGAAAAACTGCACAATTGCCATGGTTACTTTGAAGGCTCCAACCAGCAAGGCTGCAGTGTTTGTTTCTCATTTATAAAAGTGAGACCAAGGACCAGATTCTACAAGAGGCTTGAGTCCTGCAAGCCCACAACCCCAAGGGCACCACTCATGTTACATCAAAGTGCATTAGTCACAGCCCTTTAGGCATCTGTTCACGTCCACAGAAAACGTCAGCCATGGAACACGTCTACCATTTATGCCACATTTGGCCGCTTGTAGGAGAATTTTCCTTGCAAGTATCCATAAATGGGGAAAAATGCATAAAATTTCAGCTCTTTTTTAAAAATCAGATAGAGGCTGGAGGGTGCCATTGTACCACAGTTGATCACACTACACTGTCACACAATAGGCAGGGCCACTAGTTCTCTGTGGCACTCAGTCCTGATTTCTATGGCAGGGCTTCTAGGTTTCTGCGGCAGCATTTTCTGATTTCTGTGGCATAACTTATTTATTTCTGTGGCAGAATGCAGTCATACCATTGACTAAAACATGATGCGATGTCATTAATGACATCACATGTAAAGCATACGAGAAAAGGCTTCAGAATAAACAAGATGGGGATGGGAGCAAGGCACTATGGAAAAATGGGATATCTGAAGGAAAATTCACCGTGAGCAATGAATTCTATGGCACTATATATATTCTGTGGCATGATGTAAATTTCGTAAATAATTCCACGGCTACGGAATTGCAGAATCCCAGGGACCTTGTCTATACCACTGAAAGGGAGTGCCTAGAGAAAGCCCAAAGCTTCAGGTATCTGGGGTTATGGCTAGATCCCTATCCAGCCTTTTGTCAGCATATACAGTAGGACATATAACAAAACCGTGCACCAGATGATTGGCAAGCAATACAGACACAAGCACTGCCTGTATATGTGAACCAGAAAAATGATCCTAATGCAATGCCTTCTCCCCACTCTAGAGAATGCAGCAAGGTTGATTAAGGAAACACACACTGTACACCCCCAAAAGGTACAGCTAGCTAAAACCATGGAAACTGGAAAACAACAAAGAAGGCAGCACACACACCTGGCTGTTGCTGTAATACATAGTTTATTGACACATCTAGTAGGAGCTGAGGGTTAGCATTCCCTATGTATCAGTTCTCATGGAAGCTTCATCAGGGAACCCCTTGATAAACCCTCAATGAGAGGCAATATGTAGGGGATGCTTGCCCTTGGCTCCTTCTACATGTGGCAATAAACTATGTATTTCAATAAGAACCAGGTGTGTGGGGGAAATTGGATGACTCAATGGACTGGTTGCGGGTTAAGAAGCCTTTCATCTTTAGGTCACAGGGTCAAATCCAGCACAGGCTGGTAGTGGTCAAAAGCCACTATCACCTGAGGGCTATTCAGTGACCTATGTGAAATAAGTCATGGTGGTCTCAGTCTAGTTCCCAGTGGGCGGGTGTCTACATCACAAAACCCACCAACACAATTGGCACTGGCACCCTTGTTGGCAGTCTCACATGAGATGCCAAGGACTGAATGGGCATGGAGTCTGAACTACCCTCTCACCTACATGATGGCCCCTCCATGGCAGGGTTGAGGCACATTGATGGGGCAGTGTGGGGAAGCTTGCACTGTGATTGCCTGTGCTGTACCTGTCATGTGGATAAACAGAGGACCTCAGGTTCCAGTGCTATCAATACAGCACCTTTCATGAGCACTAAATTCAGACACAGGAAAACAAAACGAAAAGAGCCAGGTGCGTGCAGTGTCTGTCTTTATTGATGGGTCTACAGGATGGCATGCCAAACATAACTGCATAAGCTGTCATCTACAAGCAAGCATGCCAGTTTACAATGAATGTGCATTGCACAACCCAGCACTGTGACTTATATAACTATCTGACTATCTCACTGCCTCTCCCTCCTGCCTCTGCTTCCACTGAAGTTCCCAACCTCCCCCCTCACCTGACCTTTGACCCATATCACCTCTCCCCTCTCCTCCCCCCTTCGTCAGCCCTACTCTCCCCCATTCTTATTGTGAACAAAGTGTGACACTCTAATGCACATGTATAGTTAAATCCTAATGTATATATAATTTAGATATGTAAATGTGGTGAACATAATTAGCTCTACAGTTTTGTATCATCTGTGCAAAGTATGTTGAATCTGATATTGTAACATACTGACTCCCTATATAAATGCACTGCTATACTGTACCATGTATGACACCGGGTCGACCCTGAAAAAGGGACTGTAATTGTCTCAGTGGTCCTACCCGGTCACGAAAACTCAAATAAATAAACAAATAAATAAATAAATAAGTCACTTGGAATCCTAGTTCTCAAGGATAGAAGAGCGTTGTACTGGGTGATTCAATGTGAAGAAGAGGAAGATGAAGAAGACATATACTCCTTTTCATATACATTGTATTCCAAAGCACTTCACGGGCAATAAGATTATGAACTGACTATAAAAGTTTGTTTAGTGGTAGCCATTTCACACATCAACATCCATACACAGCCTTGGACAATTGCATAAACCAGTTCTGTGGGATGGTGAATGTTAAATACAATGTAATGCTCTAGATAAAACCTGGACCAGATTATATATATATATATATATATATATATGTTTGTTTTTTTCTCCTCCAGCAGGCAGTATTCTAAGCACATTTCCTCCTAAGCATGTAATGCAACAAATTAGACCCTGGTAGGAGGTAGGAGGAAGTAAGCTGTTGGTTAACTAGGATCTGCAGCTTATCTGTTAGGTAGGAAAATGGGCAGACTAGGTGGGCCAAGCGGTCCTTATCTGCCATCAAGCTCTATGTTTCTCTGTTTCTGGTGCCTGTGAAGAACTCAGTGGAAATGTCATCTTGTGAAGGTGATGGTAGCAGAAGCAGATTCTAGCTCCTGCACATTTGGAAACACATGCACCCAGCTAGTGCCAGACCAGCTTTTTTTCCTCCAATGATTATTGCAGCTATTCAGGTTTATTAAACTTGAATAAAACTAAGTCATATAGCATTGCTAGACTGCAGTTCCAGAGCTGACATCACCAGTACTGTAGTTCTTCAATTAACCCAGTATTTTTATCAGACAGTGCAACCAGGGTTATAAAAAGGCTCATGCATCAGAAACTCAATGTTGACATGGTGCTGCAGATCTGCGGCTTCTAATTCTGACTTTAACCTAACTTTTTTTTTAACAGGCTGTGAAATCAGGGTACCAAAAAAAGCATAGAAATGAAAAAGCTGCACCAAGGGTTTGGGGGTGTAACAATGAAAAAAAATCAGAGCCAGAAAAAAAGGGCACTTACCCCCATTGCTGTATTAGGATTATTGCACAATTATAAGCAAGAACTCCAAGTCCAGATCTTCAGCTGGGTGAGCAGCAAACACGCCCAAGACCAACACTTGACAAAATGTACAGACTATTCAAAACAGGGCTTGTTTGCGGCTCACACACCTGTAGTTTAATGCATTCTTTGCACTAACAATACAGGTTTTGCACTTACTGTATATAGATCTGGACTTCGAGTGCTTCCTCATATTGGTGCAAGAATCCTACTACAGCACTAGGGGTATGTTGAGTGGCTCTGATTTACAAAAAAAGCTTGTAATTTTTAAACAAATGGATTTAGAAATTAAAATGAAGCTTAGTATTTTATTATTTATTTATTAATTAATTTGATTTACTGGGTTCATGGACTGAAATAAGGGAATTTTCAGTCACAGCAACATATGATCCAGATCCCTGGCTCTGGTAGGTTGCAGCAAACTGCGGGTGCGGCTCCACCAAACAGGTGTTTGCTTCCTGCTGCCTGACCACATGACCCTACCTGCTGAGGTTTGGGTTCCAACTCAGGGAGGTGGATTGATCCCTTCATCCACAAAGAATGTATCCCTTCGCAAGAAGGGCTGCTGAAGTCTGAGGTTGACTTGGCGGGACTCCTGAGCTGTGCACATCACGCTGAACTGCATCATTGTAATGGCTTAATAAACATACGGCTGCAGCGATTTCTTTCAAGACACGTCTGGTGTGTGGTTGTCTGGATAGAGCGGAATTGTAGGGTCTTAGCAATTAAAAACGGAGCTGCTGTTCCTAGTTCAGTATGTAGTGTTTTGGGGGTATATTCCCTGTTTAAGAAGAAGACCAAGGGTAAGCTGAAACATCTGTAGCTATATATAGTATTACTATTCAGTTTGATGCTACATCACTATTATGACTAAAAGATTAAATTTAGGACACTGGCTTTGCTGTTGTATTAAAATCTTCATCTTAGACACTAACTTTCTGTGACCCTTTGTTTCAGGCTAAATATTAGTTAAAAGGCATCATTGAGTTGCCTGCCTGAAAAATGTACCTTATACTCTCATGTATGATGAAATGTGCAATGCTGCTATGGTTTACACTTTTTTATTTCCTTGGGCAACAATATATTTTCTGTCTTTCAAATTATATAACAGAAAGAGAGCATAAGGGAGGGAGTGGCACCCCTGGGATTTCACAACAGGACATGGATAGAAAGAGCAGCAAGGGGGGGGGGGCAGACGAAGCTATCTCCACCGAATGGGTGTGGCAAGCCCTGAAGGCCCTGAAGAAAGATAAATCTCCTGGACTGGATGGCATTCATCTGAAGGTACTATGGGAGTTGGCAGATGTACTGGCCGCATCCCTGGTGGAGCTCTTCAATAGGTTGTTTGAGACAGGGACAGTGCCTAGGGACTTGTGTGAGGCGCATGTGGTGCCAATCCATAAAGGGGGGTCAAGGGAAGTACCAGGTAACTATAGACCCATCAGTTTGACCTCGGTAGTGGGAAAAGTAATGGAAAGTATACTGAAGGAATGACTGGGGGTGTTCCTGGAGGGTGGGGCTGGACAGTAGGCAACATGGGTTTGTGCAAGGTAGATCATCTCAAACCAACCTTGTGGAGTTCTACGAATGGGTAACATCAGAACTGGACAGGGGGAAGCCTGTGGATGTAATATTCTTGGACTTCAGCAAGGCATTTGACTCTGTTCCCCACAATGGGCTGGTAGAGAAACTGACAAGGTTGGGAGTGTGCCTGTTGACAGTCAGATGGATAGGAAACTGGCTAGCTGGTCGCACACAGAGAGTGGTGATCGGTAGGGAGCTCTCGAACCCTAGAGAGGTCAATAGTGGAGTTCTGCTTGGCTTGGTCCTGGGGCAGATCCTGTTTAATGCATACATATCTGACATCAGGGTGGGTATAGGGTGTGAGATGAGTCTCTTCACCGACGATTCCAAGGTGGGAGCAGTAGTTGAGGGGAAGGAGGGGTAGTTGGCCCTGCAAGGGAACCTGGAAACCCTGGAAAGTTGGTCTGTCACATGAAAATTAAATTTCAATAACACCAAGTGCAAGGTGTTACTTCTTACAGTAGGTGGGGAAACCCCAAACACAGGTACACCCTGGGAGGGGTGGTGCTGGAGGTCTCATCTGGGGAAAAAGACCTAGGGATCATGTCATGGTGGATGCATGTATGAATACCTCTGAGCAGTGCAGGAGAGCGGCTAGCAAAGCAAACAGGATGTTGGGATGCATTGTAAGGGGGATCACCTCTAGGAGCAGGGAAGTGATTCTGCCACTGTACAATGGGATGGTGAGGCCTCACCTCGAGTACTGTGTACAGTACTGGAGACCACACTTAAAGAGGGACATACAGCTCCTGGAGAGGGTACAGAGGAGGGCTACCAGGATGATTCGAGGACTGGGGGAGTTGACGTATGAGGATAGACTTGAGGAGCTCGGACTGTTTACTTTGGAGGAGAGGAGAGGCAGGGGGGCCATGATTGAGGTCTTCGAGTACCTCAAGGGAATAAATAGGGTAAACAGGGAGGGGATCTTTAAACTAAAGGAAGGAGGTATCACCAGAGGGCATGGTTTGAAGTTGGAAGGAGGTAGGATGAGGGAGGAAAAGAGGAGGAGGAGGTTTTTCACAGAGAGGGTGGTGGATCCTTGGAACATGCTGCCTGGCGAGCTGGTCTAGATTTCCAATGTGGAGGGCTTCAAGAGAGGGTGGGACAGATACAGAAAGGGGTATCGGAACATTGGGGGGGGGGCCTCGGTTCTCAGCAGGGGATCTGAGGTTCGAGCAGACTCGATAGACCATAAGGCCTAATCTGCTGGCATTTAGTATGTTAGTTTATTATTATTATTATCCATTATTATAGTTTGTATAGCCTATTGTTTAAATGCATGAATGTGATAATATCTGTGTTCATATTTTATTTGTTCTGTTATGTATTATGATACTTTTCAGTACCTTTCTCAGCAATCTACCACACCACTGCCAACAACAGATGCTCCTCTACGCAGATGATGCAGTAATCTTCTCAAAAAGCCCCAACCCAGTGGAACTTGAGGGCACACTGCAAAGTGGCTTTGCGATAGTCGAGAAATGGTTCCACAACCATAAACTATTTCTGAACAGCAATAAAACCAAAGTTGTGATGTTCTGCAGCTCTCGGAACAAGCATGAGTCCCATGCACTTAACATCAGTGCCCGTTCTGGAGCTCAACTTGAACATACCCAGCACTTTAAATATCTTGGGGTCAACCTCAAGAGCTGTCTATCCTATGACCAGCACATCAACACTGTTTCCAGGGCTGTCAGCTCCAAGATCAGTCTCCTCCACAGGCACAAGCACTGTCTTACCTCGGACGCCCTTAGACTCACCATCAACAGCGCCATCCTTTCAGTAGTAGACTATGGTTTGGTAATCTATGGCGTTGCTTGCCACTCTGCACTCCGCAGGATATCAGTTGCCCTGAACAAAGCAAGAAGACTACTCACAGGAGCTGCACATCTCACCCATACTTGTGACCTCTATGCCCAATCGGGCTGGCTTCAACTCAATGGGAGGATATGCTACCAAACTTGTCTGCTTGCCAAAAAAGCTCTTCTCAGTCTCTTTCCCCGGCACAGAAAACCTACTCTAACTGCACAGCAGCTTGCAACGCGCACGAAGATCTAGCACCCACTTCTTGCGTGCTCCGCGTCTTTGAACGACGCAGGGCCAATGCTCTTTTGCCTACAGAGCACCCCTCTGGTTCAATGAGCTCAGTCGGGACGTAGCCAACCTACCTACTCTGGGCCCTTTTAAAAGTCTGCTTCGTCAACAACTTTCTGCATCCAGCACCTGTGACTGCAACACCTATCCCCCGCCCCCCGCTAACAGTCTATGCCCTGTCACCTAATGGCTGCCTGCACTGACAAGGCCTCTGGCTTCCTCATCCCACTCCCCTCACTCCCTCCCACCCCCCTCACTCTGACTATGTCGCTGACTGCTGTCCCTTTTCCCCATCACACTCACATCACTGCCTCGACACACCTACTCCCATTGCCCCTTTCTAACTCCTATCTGCCTGTTTTCCTCCTATTATATGTGCCAACCATGCTCAAGTTTGCTCTCATTGATTGCTTACTGTGTACTCAAACCTAATGCATTGTAAATATAATTACCTTTATTTTTACTGTCTTGCTTGTATAACCTTTGTAAGCATTGTCTACTTTCCCACTGATGTGGAACCTTTGTAAACGAGCTTCTAGCTCAAAGGTGTTTAATCCTAGATTTTAATAAATAAATGTATTTAAACTTGTATTTTATATTTGTCTTTTGTTAATCAAGGTTGATTCATGGATAATTCCAATTTAGGCTTGTCTGGTCATTCATCTTCTAATGTGGAGCCTAGCTAGGTTGGCTTATTGTTGTATTTAAGTGACAAAAATGTAATTTGGAAGTGCAAAGATGCATTACAATGGGGCATCTAGGCTGCTGTATTGCCGTGTTTGTCCATAGGCTGTATTACTAGGAACACAAAGAACCCATTAAAGTTGTTAGGGTTTATTACATTTTATATTATAACAACTCTTAATGGTGACTGATCACACATCTTTCACAGGAAGGCAACATTAGGACACAGCTAATTGTCTTATCACTGCTTACTCCCTGCATGCAGTGACAGGGCGAGGAATAGCAAGTTAAAGTTTAACTGAAGAGCAAACAAATGGTAACATGCTGAAATGTTATTGCATGTCCAAATGCAGGGCAATGGAGTGGGGGGAGGCTTGTGAACTAGATGTGCATCTAGAACCCTGGATCTCCAGGTAGGCCAGTGGGAGAGGTCCTGAGCACCTGAGAGGTTGGCCTCATCCTCTGATGCAAGAGGGCTGAGTCTCCCTCTGTATGACTGCTACCTGGTGGCTATAGTGCAGATGGGAATCTGACCAGAATTAGGGGAGGACTTGATTTTCCACCTGTCATTCTATACATTTGGTAGGGCCTGGTTTTGGCCCTGCGGAAGGTAAGAGTTAAAAGCATGAGAAATGTGCTGACTCCTGACAGATCTGCTCTACCACATGGGATGCCAAGTACTGATTGCAGTAAAATAAAGTTTCCGTATGTTTTGCAAAGTTAAACTGCTTTACAGCTGGTAGTACCTCTTAGAATCACACTCTCTAAATATTCTTATTATGTTTACTGTGAGTTAATTGGCTGTAGTTAGGTCAGAGTAGAGACATGGCCTGCAGCATGTAGTGCCAGTTACGGCATCCTACCCATTCTTAAGGATTTACATACCCATGATGCTTTTCATTTTTTCAGAACACTTGCATAGGCCTTGGAGAGATTTACAAAAGCTGTAACAAACTGGAAATGATCTCTCTTCTGTTATTGTTTATGCTTCCTACATACTGCTCTTCTTTCAAACTGCCTCTGTATTATGCTGCTTTGTGGATATGCTACTTCCATCTGCAATGGGTGTCTCGTGAGTAGGGGTGTAGTGGGGACCTGTCAGTTTTGTAGAAGGAGAAGTGCTTTCTGTGTCCCATTTCTTTTGTCCCCTGGGGGCTGGCAGTATTTAGGCAGGCTTGTTGCACTACATGGCACTTTGCTGGGCTGTTGCCGAGGAAACATAGAAACATGGAAACATAGAATTTGACGGCAGATAAGGACCGCTTGGCCCACCCAGTCTGCCCATTTCCCTACCTACTGGATAAGCTGCAGATCCTAGTTAACCAGCAGCCTACTTCTTCTTACCCCCAACCCCCAGAATTGCCTTATGACTGTCCCATGCATGCTTGAATTCCACCACTGATTTTGACTCCACAACCTCCTCCGGAAGGCCATTCCATGCATCCACAACCCTCTCTGTGAAAAAATACTTCCTTAAATTACCTCTGAGCCGCCCCCATCTTCAAATTGTGCCCTCTTGTTCTTGCACACCTCTTTTTTTGAAAGATGCTACCCTCTTGGACTTTGTTGATTCCCTTGAGGTACTTGAAAGTTTCTATCATGTCCCCCCTCTCCCTCCTTTCCTCGAGACTATGCATATTAAGCTCCTTAAGTCTCTCTTCATATGTCTTTCTGGTGCAGACCCTGCACCATTTTAGTTGCCCTCCTCTGGACAGCTTCCATCCTGTCTATGTCTTTGCGGAGATTGGGTCTCCAGAACTGCACACAGTACTCCAGATGGGGTCTCACCAGCTGTCTGTACAGAGGGATAATAACTTCCTGTTTTCTACTGGTGATGCTCTCCTATGCATCCCAGTATCCCCCAACCCTCCTTGCTGTCCTCTCACATTCTTGCCCACCTTTAGGTCATCTGATATGACTACCCCAGGTCCCTTTCCATTTTGTTGTTGTTAGTATCTCACCCCCATTGTGTACTCTTCCCTGGGTTTTGTTTTCCCAGGTGCATTACCTTGCACTTCTTAGCATTGAATCTAAGCTGCCATACAGTTGACCATTCCTCTAACCTTGCCAAGTCCCTTCTCATCCTTTCCACCCCACCCTGTGCATCAACTCTGTTGCAGATCTTAGTGTCATCTGCAAAGAGACATACTTTTCTTCCAGTCCTTCACGCAATGCGCTTATAAAGACATTGAAGAGGACCAGTCCTAATACTGAACCCTGCGATGCACGCCACTAGTAACCCTCCTTTCTTCTGAGTGGACTCCATTTACTATTACTCTCTGTGTCCTATTCTCCAGCCAATTCTTTCCCCAGGCTGTCATCTTGGGACCCACTCCCAGGCTGGCTAACTTGTATATTAATCTTTTGTGTGGGACTGTGTCAAATGCCTTGCTAAAGTCTAGGTAGGCCATGTCCACAGCCCCTCCCTGATCAACTACTTTGGTCACCAGTCAAAGAAATCTATCAGATTTGTCTGGCATGACCTTCCGCTGTGAATCCATGCTGCCTAGGGTCCTGTGCCCTCTGGCCTCTAGATACCGACAATTCTTTCCTTCAGAAGTGATTCCATCAT